>CM034149.1:202322942-202652942 GCA_019776745.2 Taxus chinensis | reverse complement strand
TTTTCACACTTCAAAGTATTCAAGGATTTGGTCGAGAAAAAATCCTCTAGTAGCATAAAGAACATTCATACCGATAATGGGGGAGTACTTCAACAATGAGTTTTCTGATTTTTTGGAAACTCAACGCATTATTCACCAGCATTCTGTTCCTCATACTCCACAATAGAATGTCTTAGCAGAAAGGAAGAATAGAAATTTAAAGGAAATGGATAACTGTATGATGCATTCTAGAGACTTACCTCCTATCTACTGGGCAGAAACAGTTAATTGTGCTAACTACATTCAGAATCGCACACCCCACAAAGCACTTGAGAATTTGACCAAGGAAGATTGGTCCAACACTAAGCCAGATGTCTCATTTTTTTGAGTCTTTGGGAGCCATGCTTGGGCCTTTGTTCCAAAGAAAAAAGGAAATATTTGGATAAGAAGAGAAAAATCTTAATATTTGTAGGGTATTGTGAGGACATGAGAGATTATTGACTTCTAGATTTTGATACTCATGATGTTATTTTTTGAACACATGTTCAGTTTGATGAACACTTCAATCCTCATGATTCTTCATCTTCTTCTATGCCTCCTTATTCTTCAACTCATCTTGAGGATCCTTTCTTTAAAGAGGTTGCTGAGGAGGTTATAGATGTCGTTGAGGATCCTATTCCCACTGATGTTGTTACTATGCCTAAGCGGGCTCGTACTACAGTTTCTAAGGAAACACCTTTCATAGAGGATCTTCCAGCCACTAGGCATCATCACACACATTCTACAGGTTATGGAATTTTGTGTCAGGAAGTTTATGAGGATCCACAGTATTTTTCAAATGCTCATGGGATATAAGAGTGGGATGATGCGATGACAGCTAAGTATTATTCTTTGATGAAGAATCATACTTGAGATTTGGTATCTCTTCCTGAAGGAAGAAATATGGTTAGGTGTAAGTGGGTATATCGAACCAAATATGCAGCTGATGGGTCCATTGACAAGTATAAGGCTCGTTTTTTTTGCAAATGATTTTTCAGAAGTTGAAGGTATTGATTACTCTTAGAATTTTGCACCCATTGCCAAGATGGATTTTGTATGCCTTGTACTTGCTCTTGCTGCATCATAGGGGTGTCCTGTATACCAAATGGACGTGAAGAGTGCCTTCTTACATGGATATTTACAAGATGAAATATACATGGAGCAGCTGACTAGATTTTTTTAGGATTCTTCTCTTATTTGTAGGCTTCGAAGGTCTCTCTATGGTCTCAAACAAGCCCTTCGGGCTTAGTATGAGAAGATGGATTCTATTATTCTATCTACTGGTTTTTTTCGTTGCCACTCCAATCATATAATGTATCTCCAGAATGTTGGTGAGGATATTTTGATACTTGTCTTGTATGTTGATGGTTTTTTACTGAAAGCTCTTCTTCCCACATTCAGAGTATTCAGAGGGCTCTTTCTACACAGTTTGACATGACAGATCTTGGGTTATTGCATTATTTCCTTGGTTTTTAGATTTCTTAGAAAAATTCAAGGATTCATTTGAGTTAGCAAAAGTACACCCATGTTCTTCTTCGGCGCTTTGATATGGCTGATTGCAAACCAATTCCATCTCCTTTTCAGTCTGAGGTTACTCTTACTTCCACATGTACCACACCACTTTGTGATCCTACATTGTATAAGCAGTTGGTTGGGAGTCTCATGTAGAGCTTGTATCTCGGTTTGCATATTCTCCTCATAGTAGTCACTGGTAGGCTGCTAAAAGGATTTTGCACTATTTGCAGGGCACTTCCCACTTTGGCTTACACTACACTAGGGGCTCTAATTAGTTAGTTGGGTATACAGATTCATATTGGGCATGTTCTATTGATGACAGACATTCCACTTCTGGCTATATTTTCTATCTTGGTTCTTCTCTAGTTGCTTGGGCATGTAAAAAGTAATATGCTATTACAATTTCATCTTCAGAGGCAAAGTACAGGGCAGTAGTTATAGCGAGTCAATAGATTTTTTGGCTTCGCCAGTTATTGATAGAGTTTGGATTCCCACATGATTCACCGACTGTAATTTGGTGTGACAACCAAAGTGCAATTCACATTTCTCACAACCTAGTTGAGCACCAATGGACCAAGCATATTGAGATACACATCCATTTCATTCGGCAACACATTCAGGATGGATTTCTTTACTTGGAGTACCTTTTGACTCAACAACAGGTTGTGGACATCTTTATGAAGCCTTTTGCATCACCTCGCTACCTTGAGTTGCGTGGAATGCTTGGGGTTTCAGAAGTTATTCTTGGGGGTGTTTGCGAGAACATCTTCCTTCTTCTTCTTCTTTCTCTTTCCTCCTAGTAGGATTCTTTCCTTCTTTTGGTTCGATATTTTTTCATGGATATATTGTACATGAGTACCTTATCAGGCCTAGTTATCAAGGCTCATACTGTGGACATGCCACTTCTATTTTGGCCCCTAGCTTCACTTGAGGGGGGTGTTAGAGTAGGTATTTACCTTATCTCATGTTCACCTAGGTAATTTATTTACCTTTATTGTATTTATCCTCACCCACTTATGTGTGTGGATATTTCTTTTTATTTATTTAGATATTAGGGGGATATTATTTAGTTGTTAGGTATAGTTCTTTCCTTGATCTATGGTATTGACTAGATCCTTGATGTCTAGTTCTTTCCTAAATCTATGGACTTAACTAGTTCTTTGATGACTAGTTCTTTCCATGATTTATGGCTTGATCTACGACCTTGATTGGTTCTTAGATTGTTATTCCTCACCTATATAAGCAAGGCCCATTCTCATTGTATTTCATTGAGTTCCATAATAATGTATGATATTGTTGTTCATTGGTTTGTAAAAGTTTATGTAAAGTTATTCTGACGAATTACTTTCATCATATTGATCGTGATGTTTGATTAACATCTGTGTTCTTGGCTTTGTACGATCTGATTATCGTTCCTTTTAGGGTTTAGGTTTTAGGGTTCAGGGTTTAGGTTTTAGGGTTTAGGGCTTAGGGTTTAGGGGTTAGGGATCTTGGTTAAGGGTTCAAGGCTCATGGTTTAGGTTTCAAGTTTTAGGGTTTAAGATTAAGGTTTTAGTTTTTGGGTTAAGGATTTAGGGCTTAGGGTTTAGGGTTTAGGGCTCATGGTTTAGGGTTTAGGGTTTATGGTTCATGGTTTAGGGTTTAATGATCATGGTTTAGGTTTTGGGGTTTAAATTTTAGGGTTTAGGGTTTAGGGCTTAGGGTTATAGGTAGGAAAAATAAGGTTTAGGATTTAGGGTTTAAGATTTAGTATTTAGGGTTTAGGGTTAAGGGTTTCGGGTTGAGGGTTTAAGATTTAGTATTTAGGGTTTAGGGTTAAGGGTTTAGGATTTAGGGTTAAGGGTTTAAGGCTTTAGGGTTTAAGATTTAGTATTTAAGGTTTAGGGTTAAGGGTTTAGGATTTAGGGTTTAGGGTTTAACATTGAGGGTTTAGGGCTTAAGGCTTAGGGATTAAGATTTAGGGTTTAGGGTTCAAGGTTAAGGGTTTATGGTTTAGGGATTAGGGTTTATGTTTTAGGGTTTAGGGTTTAGGGCTCAAGGTTTAGGGTTTAAGGTTTAGGGCTTAGGGTTTAGGGTTTAATGTTTAGGGTTTAGGATTAAGGGTTTATAGTTTAGGGCTTAGGGTTTAGGTTTTAGGGTTTATGGTTTAGGGTTTAGGTTTTAGGGTTTAATCTTTAGGGCTCAGGGTTTAGGGTTTAGGGTTTATGGTTTAGGGTTCAAGGTTTAGGGTTTTGTTTTTGAGTGATAAAGCTTCTAACCTGAAAAAGTGGTAAAGCATGAGTTACTATGAGTTGAAAACATGTTTCTAAAACCTCAAGTGATGACTTAAGTGTTTAGAAACACTATTATGAGACCTACATTGTGATGGGAAAATGACTCTCTCTTCTAATTACAAGGAACAAATAAGGATCACTCTCTTATTTTTCAAGGTCTCCACAATTAACCCTAGTGATCATAAATCAAATCCATGATTTTCAAACCATTTTTTGATTATCTATCACTTACTGAAATATGTATTCACCATGTACATGGAAGTATTTTTCACTGAAGGAGATTATTTTCATGTGGCCACCTGTTCGACTAAAATGATGTGGTTATAATGTACTTCCTCCTTTGAAGTGTGATCACACTACAAGGTTCAAATGAGTGTTTAAAAACACTACCAAGTGAGTGACATCAAGTGAAACTCAAATGATTTCTCATTCTTACATATATGGTGCTCTATATGAAGATCATCCTCTTACCCCTCATGGCTCTAGAATTCTCCTCAAATGGAATCAAATTAAGGATACTCATACACCTCTTTTCTCATATGCCTCTCATGGAGATAGATGATTCCTTGATCCTTCACACATGATGGTCCTAAATGCTTTAATAGCTTGAATAACTCATCTTGGCTTGTTCCTTGAAGAGGTTTTAACATGATGGTGGATTCAAGATATGATGATCCTCAACTCACTCCATGAGCTTCCCATTTCACCTTTGAACATGATGACACCCTTTTTAACTTCACAATTCACTTCCCTGACCAAGATGTCACATGAGTGGAAACATGATTATAGCTTCTGGACACATCTTCACTTGATTTCTCCTCATTGAAATAGGTTTCCTCCTCTATATGGAAGGATTGATTCCTGAATGAGAGTTGAAGGAATATTTGAGGGTGAGATCCATATTATTGAACTCCAACTGCATTGAATCACTGTGAAATCCACTCCTTGAATTGTAAGGTGTGATGATTAAGTGTTTAGAAACAATCTCAAGAGATATGCACCATTTGTGATCTCAAGATGACTACCATCACCATTGATGCAGGAGCATAATCTCCATCTCTGTAAAAATTTGATGGTGTCATCAATTTTTAGTATGGAGATGTGTTATAGGTTTAGGGAATCCATGTGAGTTAGTTTATTGTGGTGGTTTGAGTCTTGGCATTTAAAAAATTTAAATTGCACACTTTCCCTCCAAAAGTGCAAAATGTGTATTTGAAGGCTATTAGGGGCATGAACTAGGAATCTCAAGGTGTCATGTAGGTATTTAGGGGATTTAAGTCATGAGTGTAAGTCCTAGTGGGGTCTATGAGTCAATGCGAGTGAATTTTTGAATTATGGTTCTTAGAGTCACCATTTTAAAGCTATGATGTTGTATTGAGGGACTTAAAAGGTCACAAGACTAAATGAAGCTGAAGGGTCAGAATTCAAATAGTAACTGTCTTGTAAGGAGTAAAAAACCTCATGTTTGTAATGAACGAGACTATCATTCGAATGATCTAAGGTTTGGGAGAGCTGAGGCTCCAATAATTTGAAGAAAACATAGTTTGCAAACCACTGTGATATAAGGAATCTATGTATGGTGATAATATGATGAAACTACTAATGGTGAATCCAAATTCTTGTTCAAGATGATGTTTGTAGACTTGTGGAGAGATAAGTATAGATTATTTCATTACATTCCTTGCATGTATGTATATGTTTGTTCTTGTGGTTGTGAGTTATGTTGATTTTGTTGAATAATTAATGGTTGAATACTATGAAGCATAGTCAGAGTTAAAAAAGACAAGAGGAATGAGTTGAAGAGTTATAATGTGAATGAGACATGCTCATAAAAATATATTACACATATATTAGGTTGTGTTTAATCATTATTGTTGATAGTGTTGTTAACAATATAGAGATAGGGAATATTAGTGTACATGTTGTGTAAAAGTATCAAGGGAGAGTATCATGAAGACAAGTTGAGTGGAAGAAGATCGGAAGATTATGGAAGAGTGCATGAAACCTCATAAAATTCCAAAAATGTGGAATGTTAGTTGGAACTTTGATTAGTTTGAATAAACCATCAAAAGCATAGTAAACCTACTCTACTATACACCTATAGGAAGATAAGAAAAGAACCGTTATTCTAAGTCTTTGAAAGGTTCATTACTCTCTCACTTGTAAAATAATCATGAAGGGAATGGGTTAATAAACCTAGAGAATTGATTTGGAGTTTTGAAAGTTTGTACAAGTCAAAAGGTAAAGGAAATTCACCTTCCTGAGTTGTTTAGTAACCCCTCACTGGTTAAGCCTAGGGCTCATGGTTTGAAGGATCTAATCGATGATTTGAAGCTTGAAAATTGGTAGATATGATGCTAAGGAGGTCTATTAGGAGATTCAAAGGAAAATTGGAAGGTTCATTGGGTGTATGTTGAGGTGTGAGTGACAGTCTAGGGGAGAAACAACAAATACAAACCTAGACCTAACTGTTAGCTGAATTTAACGAAGGAAGTGGTATTTATCTTTGGAGTACAAACCTAAAAATCTTAATGCAACTAGAAACCCTTAATGGTTACTCTACAATTCCCCCAACTTGTTGTGTATGTGTTTAAAGCTAAAGATACAATCAACATAACACACATGTAGGGCTAGAAAGTGGGAAGACCAGTCTAAGAGAGTGGATAGTGAATGGAGCAGCTAATGGAAGGTTATGTTAACCAAAATTTTCATACCTGCTTGAGATTTAGAAGGGTTTTTAGGGATGATTTTAGCTTGCATGAAGAGTTTGCAAAGTAGACAAACCAAGAAGTGACCAATGAACCTTGCTCTTATGCAATGTAAGGGTAATTTTGGTAAAGGCAAGTGAGAGGAGTCTTTGGATGAATTTTGAGCAACTAGATGATTGAAATAGGTGGTTTAGTTGTCTGAGAACATGATGGAATGATAATACTATTTCAAAAGAGAGGAACAGATTCAAAGGTGCCTAGATTTGAAGCTTCTTAGTCGAGGAAAAAAACCCAATTGACCTAGTCAGGGTAGAGTTGGACCAAATTAGAGCACTAGAGGAAATTCTTGGGATAGGGATGATAATGAGAGAATGAAGGAAGCCTTGAGTAAGACCTCATGATTTTTATAACTATACCCATTATCCTCATGATTTTTCAGATCCTTCACAGACCTCATGATGACCATTCCCTTGATTATTTGAATCAATAAAAACTTACATATGTGTTATAAGGAATTGCATGAGTCCATATATTCGAGAAATTGTTGCTACCTTTGGGAGTTGTGAGGTTTATAAAATATAGTTTCGACACATCTAAAATTCCTACAAATGTTAATAACCAATCAAGAAGACCCCAAAACCTAAACAATGACTATATTATTTCACAAAATAGATATCAATTATAAAATTTAAACCCTAAAAACTTTAGGCTGGATGTCGAATCCTGAAAAATACCTATGTACTGACTAGATTAGAATATGAAAAACTATCTTCTAAACCATGACATATGGAGCTGTGAGACTAGTTCTATAAGGTGCAGAGTGACCATAACTTCCTATACTTACTAAAATAAATTTAAAGTATAAAGATTAATAAAAGAAAAACTTATACATTTAAAGTATAAAAAATAATAAAGTATAAAGATTAGTAAAAGAAAAAATTATATTATTTTAGTAAATATATACCTCCCATAAGCATATATACCACATAGCAATCACGAATGGGAGCACGTTATAATGCACTCCCATTTTAGGCTTGGTAATAACAAACTTGATAATTCATAATGTGCTCACGCTTTCCCAAGACGCACTCACGTTTTTCTTAAAATCGGATATGTGTCCACTTTTTGGCCCCCGTCTTTGTGCACTTACCCAATGCTCAGTGCTTGACCCTTTATTTGAGAGCTATAACTGTGTGTGTGTGTGGACACCAATAGATTGTAAATTATTTAATGAAGATGATTAACAACCCCCATCATTTTAGCGTCATTTATAGGAACATGGTGATATTAGGAGATTCAAAATATTCTGCGCGCGCGCGTATATATATATATATATATATGATTCGCTCTTTTGAATTTCCTAATTGAAAACTAAAAGGACAACCCAAAAGTGTAAAATATTCCCAAGAAGTAAAAGATACCCAAAAGAGTGAGAAAATGATAGAAAGGGTCAGGAGCACCCAGAAGGGACAAGAGTTCCCGTGCATTTCTGTCCTAAATGGGTACTAGTGTTCGAGGCCATAAATGATAAATCAATTAAATATCGGTAGGGATGTAGGGTGTGTAAAGTCAATAAAAGTATAAGAGACAAAAAGGTCTGAAATACATTGTCAATTATTAGTTTTCTTGCTTAGGAATCATATATATATATTAGTATGCTTTAGGACCTAGAAATGTACCCAAGTGCATATATTTTGTGTCTACATGTGCTTATACAAGTAAGGTCCACATCTCTCCATAACAAGCACCTCTCAAGTTTGATTGAAATTCTAAGAAACACAATATTATCTTTGAGATTATCAATCATTAGTTAATCACCTTGCCGCCTACTCATTGCTATCCTCTTTATTGGCTTACAAAATACAAAGGTCACCCAATTTGCAATTATTATAGAATTAATAGACATCATGACAATGATTGCTATGATTTAGAATGAAGAATTGGGAAACTTGAGCGTCAAGGCTTTATTTTATTTGTTACACAACATTCTACTACATGCTTATCTCCAATTATTGAACCCCAATGGGCTCCCAAATCTGATCCCTCTATGTCTAGTGAGCATCACGGTATAATTACTAATGTTTCTTCTCCAGTAATTTAAGATCCACCTATCCAACCCAGTGGCATACCACCTTTTGAATTACCTACCCCATTACATCCTCATATTAAGTCATCTACAGTGTTAACAATCCCAAATATGCAACGAACATTAAAAGGAGAACCACCAATTCCCTCGCCACAAGATGAGATCCCTCACCAACCTCTTCTAATTAAATATATAATTCCTCTTTTCGATCAAGATAATGCTTATGTCAATGAATAGGACACATTTCAAACTCCATCACCATGGCATTGTCTCTCTCACATCATCATATAGATCTCCATTACTTGCACACTTGAGGAGCATCAAACTCCCCCCTCACAGTTGCATGTTCTAATCAATAGTTTCTTATCCATACTACTCATATACACATATTTTACCTTGCAATTCACTCTCTTTTATCTACACTATGGGCACACCTTGCTACATCTATCTATACTCATATTTTTCTCCTCATGATTCATAATTCATGATAAACATACTACTTCATATATACGGTATACATTATTTCGTCCACCATACATACTCTGGATATTCTTGTTCATAATGATCACATCTATTTGCCAACAGCTCTTGATATACACACTTTGGGGGCATCACACTTTCTTTTTCCCCCATCACTATCATCTGTCTCTAGTTCTACTCTTATCTTACATGCTACACTTCACGGTTTGTACTTCATGATAAATCTTTCCTAGTATCTACTCTCAAGCGCATACAACACCTTTATTACCCAATGAAACCCTCTTGTTCTATGGTTCATGCTTGATTGTTGAGGGTACACTTCCTCCATGAACTTCACTTGTTGTATCTTGGATACTCACTCTCATTTCGTGCATCATGACTATATTTTTGAGCATTACCACATCATTGGTTCATGTACTTTTCCTTCATTACCCAATGACACACTCTTGTTCTATGGTTCATGTTTGACTGTTGAGGGTGCGATTCCTCAATGAACCTCACTTGCTGCATCTTGGCTACTCTCTTTTTCCCTATGCTTCATGACAATATTTTTGCACATTACCATATTACTGGTTCACATACTTTACCTTCATTACTCGATGACACACTCTAGTTCCACGGTTCATACTTGAATTTTGAGGGATCATTCCTAAATGAGCCTCATCTCACACACATACGCTAGGGGGAAATGTTGCTCCTATCATCTTCACATCTTGCACATTGTATCACACTATCACTTTCACACAACATTTTCCTATATTGGTTACATTTACTCTTGCTAGCTTATACTATTTACATGTTGCAATTTTTTTCCTATGATAGTCAAATACTTAGTATGTCATTATATTATTCTATACACACATGCACATTTACGTGGTATCTTGTGGTGAATGAAGGAATTTCACATATTCTTACATGATTCATGATGCTCAACACTACTCTTTACCAGTCCCACCAAGGCTCTTGGGGGCATCTACCTTTACTACTTTCATACTCTAAATATCATAGGTCTTATCGTTACATTATATACTACTTCTTGTTACTATCACTTTAATTTTCACTGATCTATACACACTTAGACATACTATTTATCTCTCTAACATGCTAACATATGCTTCATGTGTAACATTTTCCTTGCAGGATCTATATTATCATGGCCATTTGTCACCTTTTGCTTACTATTGTTTGTTACTGTTTGCTACTGTTTTCTATTGTTTGTGTGCTATGCCCTATGTATTTCTCGATCATTGTTTTCTTTTGGCTGCTTCAGCCTTGATTGTCTTGTGACATTGTGAGTGATGTCCCATGTATGAAACTTGATTTTTGTGGTCCATCTTATCTTCATAGTTGTTTGTTACATTGTTTTCTATTACATGATAGTTATTGTTATACTAACACTTGTTTTCTAACCTATCTTGTTTGCATGTGCCTTAGTTTCTACCATGCACATCCCCTACCCCCTACAGGTATCCAATACATGATATGTATATCAGCTTCAGGTCCTCTCCTTTAGGCCACATTATCCTACATTCATTACATGCACCCAAATAAGGGAGGCATTATTTGGGTGAGAAAATTACCCTTATAACATCACAATGTTACAGATCAGAGTAGAATAGTACAAAATTAACAACACACAATTGCAAAATGGCTCATAATCAGATTTAGGTCACAAACACAGAGTGAACACTAACACCAAGAACAAACATGAACAATGAGTGCTTGTGTCCTAGGGGAAAAAATATACAGTTTCTCAATTTAGCATAGTTTTTAGTAGTTCATAACACAATTCTATAGTAGCATTCAGTTGAATCCAGTTTCAAAATTCATTTTTCATTTAGTTGCAAATAGTTACATACAATGATTGTGCTATTTGTAGTGGAACTTATTGGAGAATCATCATGGAAGGAGATTAAAATAAACCTCTCTCTCAAACACTCTTCTCTTGGAGTGAGATCTCCCAAAAAATGTGTCCTTGGCATGAGATCGCCCAAAAAACCCATTTCTGGTGTGAGATCACCCAAAAACCTCACCCATTTTCCAACAAATCACATAATATCTTCATGAAAATCAAGACAATTTTCTATCTTTTACTCTCTTATACATCAGATGCAAATTTTTCTTTTACATGATTTTACACTTTTACTTAATTATGCACATGTTACTTTGATTTTTCATATACATAACTTTGACTACTCTTTTTTCTCTTCTTTTGTAGGTCCGTTTCATAAATGAAACAAGAAGAAGACTCACACCATAAATACAAACACAATATCTAGGTACACAGCACTAGACATACACTTCACCCCTAATGGGTCTACCTCCCCTTCCTAGTTTCCACGCTTCACATTACGATCGCTTCACGCTTCACTTGTCCACTCGGCACACTATCAGATAGACTCTTCTTTATAGGATCACAAGGTACACATCTTCTATCTACTTTATGCTATTGAGTATTCTCTCAACAACATGAAGTGGAGGTAAAATTTAGACATACAATCTATGCACTTGGGTACATTTATAGGTCATAGAGCATAATAATATATACATGATTCTGAAGCAATAAAAATAGTGATTGACAACGTCTTCTAGGCCTTTTGATTTGTCTCTTATACTTTTATCAACATTACACACATTACAACCATGTCAGTATGTGAATGATTTATCTTTTATGGCCTCAGACACTAGCACCCATTTAGGACAGAAGCACCTAGGTGCTCTTGTCCCTTCTGGGTGCTCTTGACCTTTTTTGAACTCTTCTTACTCTTTTGGGTCTCTTTTACTTTTGGTCATCTTTTACAACTTTGGGTCGACCTTTTAGTTGTCAATTACGAAATTCAAACAAGGGAATCATATATATACATAGTTATAGCTCTCAAATAAAGGACCTAACATTAAGCATTACCTATCATCACCTAAAATTGCATTCAAAGGCACATGAGAAATTTGAAGGAATTCATCTAGCATACTTATACAAGGGATAAGGGATGCATCACTATACATACACAACATAGGATGGGGAAGTTAGTTTTATTCCATCACACACATTCTATACATTTCTAAATTCTAGATCTAGCCCATTATCACTATGTAACTTGCACAAAGGAAACCTAGGGCACCATTACATGCACATTCACATAGAAGCCTGAAATGTAGTGCAACGCTTGGTACTAAGTTACATGTAGACATGTAGTTATATGTGAATGTGTATGTAAGTCGGAGTGTAAGACTCCATATTATGCATCTTTTTAAATATTTGATGTGATTTGTGGACATGTGTAGGTAGATAATTGTTTTACAGGTTATAGGTACAACCAACGATCTAGGAGAAAAACCAGAGTGACAGAGGGAAACTAACAATGGAGCTCCTCCTACATAGAAAAGGGTAGAACCTTAGCATCTAACTGGAAACTAGCACCCAGATCAATTACTAGAGTTTGGGTGCTCTTGTCCTCTCATGGATGATTCTGTCCTACAAATCTTTGAGTCCCAGAACCTCCAGTGAGCCTTGATGACACTACTTATAGTTTTCTTCAACAGTTCTCTTGGCCAAACCATCTCCAGATTGTGTGAAATAAACTAAGTCACCATCTCTCTCATTATTGCTTAGGATTTCATATTATTTCTTGCTTATTGCTTGTGTCTTACCGCAATTTATCACATATATATCATTAGTTTCAATAGTTACTCTAAATTAAGGTTTAATTATAACTTAGATTAAATCAAGTGGAAAAGAATGACATGTCTTTTCCCTCCCCAAAAAGAAAGAAGAGGGTGCAGAAGTCCATGGTGGAAAAATTGGTCCAAGAATGTTTGGAGGTAGTATAAATCGAGTGTCAAAAGATGGTGGCAGAAATGTTTTCTTCCTCCATAAGGAAAAATTTCAAATGATGAGGGGGTGTCCAAACCCCTTCTCATTCCTTAGGAAATATTATCTAATTAATTTTTGGGAATGATTTTAATACATAATGTTTTTGTGGGTGTCCCATAGGATTTTTAGTTGACAATGGAAGAGACAATAAGAGATGTGATAAAGTGTTACTTGTAGAGCTATGAAAAATAGGAGCATGGAACAAAGTTGAGATGGAATCAATCCTTCTAGAAGCCATGGTTTGTAGAATATTTCTAAATAATTAGATATTTCTTGAGTTGTGAAAGAAAACAAATATAATTAGTTGAATTATCAGAGAAGGGGTAGAGATCAGTGAGAGAAAAATAACGAATTATTGCAAGTATCTGAAGATTCAAGGATGCAAGGGACTATTGAATGAATATCATGAAAATTTTTCTTGAGTTGTGGAATTTTGGGGCTTTAGATGCATATTTTTTTAAATTGTATCATGAGAGAATAATTTTAAATACAATTAGTTACAGTTGTTTTTTTGGATATTGTTGTATAAATTTGGATGAGGGAGAACAACATTTGATCTTATAGATGTATACTTTTTTTTATTAAAATTATTATTGTTGATGCAGAAGACTTATCTGATTAATCTAGTGTAGATGCAGACACCTAAAATCAATATCTATGCCTTCATTCTCCCGCATGCACATATTTTAATTCAATCACCCCCTTGTTCAATCAAATGCCCATTTAATCCTTATTAATCAATTAAGCTACACTAATTAATTAATCATTTAATATTTCATATGTCCAACTATTCCATCCACAATTAATCCTATTAATTAATTAATTCATATTAGTTAATTAACCCATCATGCCTTAACTAACTTCTATTCTGGAATGTTTTCATTCCAAATATACATCTTATGCATCCCTATGCTTTTTCTAACCTATCCTTATCTCTAACTCACCTACACCTCATCCTAAAAAAACCTCTTCCTGCCTAATGCTTTAAAGCATTCAACCATCTCCAAAAAGAATGGGAATCACACCAAAAAAAAAGGGAAAAAAATTACTATTGGGGAAACTTTCCCCGGAATCAGTGGCGACCCATCCTGGTCACCACCAACCCTATAAGATTTTTTTTTTCCTTTCCATTCATCATCAGAAAATTGAGTGCAAACATCTTTTCTCGTAACCTACAGACAATATTTCATGTCTGAACATTCCACAAGCCTTTACAGACCTCCCATACCTCCTTGCAATGTGCGTGCATCGATTGTGATCGATATTGTTGTGAGATTGTATCCATTTTACAATGTTTTAGTAAGATTTATCATAATATCTTGGTATTTCTTGTGATTAACCTTTTGCAGGTTTAGAGCAGCAGCAACAATAGAGCTCACAGCCTTGCCATCAACCTCTTTATACAAAGTTACAATTGCAGGTTGTCCATCTAGCTCACCTTTTCTCAGCCTTATCCATCTCTGACGTAGTTTCCATCAACCCTCACAGATATCCATCGATTGAGCCTCAGGAGCTCTTAATTTTCTACCCTAGAGCCATCCCCAGTCTGTGTATGTGCTTACCCCTTCTTCCAAATTTCTAATCTCTCATCCCAGTCTCTTTGTCATAGTAAAATCAGCTTGTTTATACCCTATTCACCTTCAACCAGGGTACTAGTTTCAATCCCTATCCTTAATCCATGTTTCTCATTATCTCCCTAGTTTCCATTCCTTCATATTTCCTCTTGACGTTAACTCCAGCATTTCCAGACTTCTGTAGCTTCCAGATTGCAATATGATTCTACACAGTCTACATATTTCTCTTGTTTTCCTAATCCAGCCCCTCAGGTTGTCATCGAATTGTCTTTGCATAGTATGGGTCACCATTGACCTAGACCAGGTAAGCTTGGTTTTGCAGTTTGATCAGTTAAATCAGTCTTAAATCAATCTCAATTCTTCCAGATTTAGTAATTCTCTTTTTCTACATGTTATTTATATACTCTTGATCTATTTCCATCTTTCTAAACACGGGGGTTTACATTCACCAAGGAAGCTAACCACTTATTGGATCCATCAATGTCTAGGAATCCCCTGGATACATCTATCTAATCTAATCCATTTTAGTTTTACATATCTTGTTGTAGCAGAGATCCATCTACTTTGTGCTTGTATCAAGCATCACGCATTTGAGGTAACATAAACCATCTATCCTTCTGAGTTGGATAGTTTCTTTAGTAGCTAATGCATTCATTTACATTAAGAATGAGAAATTTGGACAACATTCCTAGAATGCCCAGTGGGACCACCCTTTAGGTGGTTTCTTTCTTTTCTATATATATTGTTTTTTCCTGTTTCACACTAACACTGCAACGAGAGGCCTTCCTTTATTGCTTGCTCGGTTCATGGCTTGGATTTCTCATCACTCAAGAAGTGTAGATAAATAGGAAAAACATTATCCAGGTATTCCTCTTTTTCTCTATTTACTCCTTTTTGCATCATACTTTCTATCCCTGTTTGTGTCCTCATCCAATATCACATTTCGTTTTGGGCTTAAAAATAATATTCTTTTTGCATCCTGCTTGCCCACATAGCTTAATTAGGAGGTTTAATCCTCTACATCACACATCTTATCACACACAACCTTAAACCTCACAAACCAAATTAACACATCAAAACATCCCCTTACTTGGTTTTTTGATTAGGATTTCATCACCTAACAACAAACCACCTCAAACATTCCCCAGCCATAACAAACATGACACCAAACATAGTTTTCCTTATCCTAAGCACCTGGTCAACCATCCCTGTTTATTTTCCACATTATTAATAATCGATCATAAAATAAAAACTATTTTTGCTTTGTTTTCTTGGGTGAAAACTATTTTCATTCCCATAGTCACTCGTTTAGCAGCCAAAAGAATGGAACAAAACTTTTCTTCCACCAATCCCTTGTCTTAACACATGTTCTCTACAATAGCCACCTCATTTGTACCCTTGAGCACTCAACCTCTCCTTGACGTCTCTCAACCAGAGCCATTGGTTCACACTAAAACTTTAGGAGAGACCAATCCATTCTTTTACCATCAATCTATCCCATCTAGGCCAGCCACCCCACCATCAGTCTGATCAGAACCCTCTGGACCACCTAAGGTTCCTCTCGGTGATAACATGTTTTCAAGAACTTTTAGATGCCAATCTAGTTGCACTTCAAGATTATCTCCTTAGGAGATCAACCCATATTCCCCCAGATAGACCACCACTCCAACAACTCTATCCCTATCAAACCAATCCTCAAGCCACCCAAACTGTAGCTAATGAGATTTCTGTAGCCCATCTTGCTTCCTCTCTTACCAACCCTTTGACTTATCAGACTACCCAGATAGTCACACTGATCCCTCACAATCTCCTGCTAATCAACACAATAATCAACACTACTCTTCCCCTCACTTTTTTGGTCGCTATCCCCATTAGTGTCCCTACTCAATATGCCCAAACATCATATCCCTTTTCTGGGCAGTATGATCTTCTTACATCCAACATGCCAATCAATACTTCCCAACCCCCTTTCATGGGTGCTTTACATTATGCACTATCTAACCCTTTTCAACAACAATATCAACATGTTCATACCCATATTCGTGATTAGCACCTGCCACAACAACCTACCCAATCCCAACAATCCTATAATCTTCCCATCACCCAACAATAGTTCTTTCAATAACCACCCTTTCAATCATAGCCCATGGCTTACCCCCAAAAAATTCTCCAGACACCAACACATCTGCAAGTTTATCAAAAAACCAATCCAATCACTTACTACATGCAGCCACCACCCCTCATTCCCCAATAGACTCTTTCAAATGACCCCATGCATGCCCTTGTAAATAGGTTAGCCCACCTTGAATCTGTAACTTTAGGGACCAAGGTCTCGTTATCATATGAGAAAATCTGCAATGATTCCATCCACCCATCCATACCCATTAAACCATATCCTCTACACTAGGAATTACCAAAATTCACTAAGTTCAACAACAAAGAGGATCCACAACAACATCTTCATGTATTTAAACATGCATGTTATCTTATTGTGCATGATCAGGACTTGATGCTTCACTCTTTTCCCATGTCCTTGGCTGGTCCTACCTTGGAATGGTACAATAACATCCCCCAATATTCAATATTTTCTTTCTCCCAACTTGCAGTTATTTCTAGAACATTTTTCAATTAACATTGCATGAAAAATAACCATCAATGATTTATACGTCATATGACAATTTGAAGACGAATCCATTACAGATTCCATTGCACAATGGCACCTCACTATAAGCCAATTATCTTTTCCTCTTCCACAAGCTGACCTCATCAATCTCTTCTCAAGTTCATGTGTGAAGCATATATCTTTGACTTTACAAATCTAATCATTCCAAACCTTTGACGAGGCCTTCACCATGGCCCACAAACTAGAAACACACACCCTTAAATAGGGCCATTTAAAACTCAAATCAAATAAACCCAAACATGAGTTTACTAAAACATCCATGCCAAATGACAAATCAAAGGCGATAACCAATGTCATGGTTGTTAAATCATCTCCTGCATCTACATCTAGCACATGGGCTCAACAAAGAGTCACTCAACCAACGCCCAACTACACCCCCCTTGGGGAGTCATACAATATGATATTTGACAAATTAATGACAGAAAACCTTGTCACACTTCCTCCTATCTAACTAGTTGATGAGTCAAGACCAAAACCTGCATGGTATCATGAAGATCATTACTGTAAATATCACTAATTCTGAGGCCACGACATAGAAAGATGTCATACTTTCAAGGATTTGGTCCAAAGACTCATTGATCAAGGTGATCTTCATGTCGACAATCCAAATGCCTCACCCAATCAACCCCTTGAAATTTTAAAACAACCTTTCCCAAATCATACATTGACTAGCCAAGCTACCACTTCTACCACAACCCAAGCACCTAATGCTCATACTATAAACACCTTGAACACTAATGATCAGGATCCTGTTCCATCCACAAATACCTCTATTCCCTTTGACATCCTCCCTTCATTTGTTACATCTACATCTGTCTTGGAGTCTACTCCTACATCTACAACTGCCAGAACCATGTTAGAAATATATCATTTATGCCCTTGGAGACATTCATGAAACAACCATTTCAGCCTATTTCCACATCCACGGTTGGTCCTTTGTCAACTTCCTTATCCACCTCACCATCCACTTCATCTGCTCCAGTAGGCTTGACCACCTTACCTATATCTATTCCACCCTTACCCGTCATACCATCCATGGAACCCATAATGGTCCCTCCTCCCGCTCTCTTACCCGTACAAACTACTATGATTACATCCATGCCACCTACTCCTTTTATCCTAGCTCCGTAATTTGAGGAATGTTTAAAAGAACTTTACCTTGAAATGACCTCAAACATCTCTTCCATGTCATCAACACAATCCCCTCAATCCCCATCTTCTATGGATTGTCTCAGACAAATGTTGTTTCTTGTACCCAAACCAATCATAGTGTTACCATCTGACTCCCTAGTTAAGATTGTTGACGCTCCTCCATTTAATAGTGTGTGCACACACACAAAACCTATGATCCCTCCTAGAGGCAAACCATCTAATCCAAAATCATCTAATTTAGAGCCACGAACGTTTCAACTTGTCAATCCCAGATTATCTACACCAAAACACCAATCATCAGTAAAACTAAATCCAAATCATCAAAGCATCAATACACTTGGGTCTTATCTCAAACATCCAAAGTATCGCATAAGACATCTTCTAGTGCCAGTTGGATCATACACAGAGATCTTCCAACACTTATTGCAAACCTCTACAATTACACTTCCTCCTATCAAAGCCTTCGACCCAAAAGGAAAGAAGCCTCTATGGTTTAATCCTAACCTTATGTGCACCTTTCATCATACCCCTGGACATGATATTGAGCACTGTAGAGAGCTCCAGGCCATTATTCACAATATCATTGAAGAGGGGAGACTTTCCCTTGAAATGAGTCAATCCCTGCCTTCCACATCTAGTCTGACATCCACTATTTCACCTTCGAAAGAAGACTCATCCTCATATCTTCCTCCCTTGTTCATCAATGCAGTTTGGGTAACCACTTGATCTAGCCCATGTGAGCCCAAAGCAACCTCTAAGACAAAATATAAGACCTTCATTGCCATCCCTCCTCCTAAGGAGTTGGCCACATCATCGAAACCAAAGGTTCCTTTTTAGCATCCCCTAAGCCTATCGAACAAAGTATCGTTAGACAACTTCATCAAGCCCTAGTCAAAATATCACTCTACGAGCTCATCTAAAGCTCGCCAGATCACAGGAAGGATCTTATTGAAGCCTTGAAATTAATTTTGACATTTTATGATGAGGCTCAACCCTTCACATCCTTTGTAGGAGAACTTGCAACCTCTACTGCTATATCATTTAATGAAACTAAAATTCCAGATATCCCATCGAAAGAACATGACCTTCCCCTCTTTATTATATTTAGGATCAATGATACATTCATTTGATGGTCCATGATCGATAGTGGGGCAATCATTGATATCATCCCTTCACATAATTTCGATCAACTTAAGATTCCAAAGGAATCTTTCGCTTAGACACCTGCAGTCCTTCACACCTTTAATGCTGCTATTGCTCCTACCTTGGGAACTGTTGTCCTTCCCATCTATGTTGGTGAGAAGCTCATCCATTAGACCTTTTATATCATTGAAGGAGAATTTCAATACAATGTTCTTCTTGGATGACCATGGATCCATGCCATGCGTTGCATCCCATCGACACTTCATCACTCCCTTAAGTATGAGCATGAGGGAAAAATATTGACACTTCCTAGGGACATTCCTCCCTTTCAAGGATTCAACATGACTTATAGAACAAATGACATGCTTGTCCCTAAGGATGATCCATCTACACCATCCACCAGTTCAGCCATTCCCTCATCTAAACTCCTTGACAAAGACTCCCTAGATGACGTGGTAAACAAAATTATGATGGGGGAGTATCACCTTCTCATGCTTAACACCCTTCCAACTCCTAACCATATCAGTAGACCCGATAAGGAACCTATGTACCAACCAGACATTAGATACATTGTTCCTTTTGGTCCCCCACATCATTGCACTAATCTTATTTATGGTGGTTTTGATACCCCCTCTTCCCACATTGACGATATTCCATAAGCCAGACTCTATACTGGAGGATTTAGATTTCTTGACAACCCACCTTTCACCTATAACTATTTCGATCGATACACATGGAGTGTATTCAAATTAGGTCATTATTAACATGGCCCACATGGTCTTATTCCTGATCAATGTCATAAACCTTATGAGAAGTTTGGGTTAGGTTATAGGGGACAGGGTAGTCCCATGACCCCATTCCGCCATCTGAGATTCTCATGGACATGCCTCCTCCATCTCCTCTTTCTTTTCCAACTTTCGAAGATGAGGGCATATCTTCTCTACCTTCTCCATATTTTCCAACCCTCGAGGATATTATCATGCTCAAAGATATGGACATACCTTCCTTACTTTCTCCATCTACCCTGACCCCCAAGGACATGAACATACCATCCCCATATTTCTTGACTCTTGAAGACATGGAACTAGATGACACCATTTCTAGTGCCTATGATTTTTTTAAAGTCTCCACCACAACTCTAGGACTGGTCACCTATCAGTGTGAAAATTAGGTTAGATCCATTCCTCTTTGCCATCCAGAGATGATAAAAGAAGATTATTTTACCATTGATGTCCTTTAATGTGCTGACGATGACACCATACTTTCCCATATGGGGGTAGAAGATTCTTATCTTTAGAAAACCTTACCATCTAACTCACCTACTATTCTTAATGAATCTACCATCGATGTTGATATTGGGAATTTGCAACAGCCTCTCATTCTCAAATTGGGCCAATCAATAGATCCACACGAGCTATAATCTTTCATCGTATTCCTCTCCCATAATAGCCAAGAATTTACATGGTCATATTCAGACATGTCGGGTCTTGATCCCTCTATTGTCGACCTCAATATAGTCACTTATCCCAATGCCAAACTGGTAAAGTAGGAGCTTCACCACATGCATCATCACATTTCTCTCCTTGTTAAAGAGGAGTTGTAACATCTTTTAGTAGTAAATTTCATCATTCCCATCGACTAACCCTAGTGGGTTTCTAACATTGTCTTCATCACTAAAGCGTTAAGAAAATTGTGCATATTCATAGACTTTCGGGATCTCAATCTCACTTGCCCTAAGGATGACTTCCCTCTACCAAACATTTATCAGCTTGTGAATCTTACCGCAAGTCATGAGATGTCTTCTCTCATGGAAGGTTTCTCAGGTTACAATAAAATCCTTATCACACTAGAGGATCAACACAAAACCTCTTTCATCACCCCTTGGGGGACCTTTTGCTATCGTGTCATGCCCTTCGGTTTAAAGAATTACAACACTACTTATCAATGGGCCATAACTTACATATTTCATGATCTCATCCATAAAAACATTGAAGACTACGTCAATGATATTTTGGGAAAATCTGAGCATCAATGCGACCATCTTTCCAGTCTTAAAGTCCTTTTCAAGTGCTTCATTTTCTTTTACCTTCATCTTAATACAACCAAGTGTGTATTTGGAGTCTTAAATGACGAATTCCTTGGATTTATCATTTATATTAGGGGCATCAAAGTTGATCCCGCAAAAATTAAGGCAATCATTGAAATGCCTCCTCCTTCCAATCTTTAGCAACTACTGCAGCCTCCAAGGCCACCTTCAATCTGTCTGCTATTTCATCTCGTAACTTTCTGATCATTGTCAACCTTTTCATCACCTCCTTTGGAAGGACATTGAATTCAATTGGGATCATGACTGTGAAAAAGATTTTGATGACATTAAACAATATCTTCTATCTCAACCAGTGATCACACCTCCACAAGAGGGGGAGCCATTTTATTTGTATATATTTGCTACTAGTCATGCTCTAGGAGCCATGCTAGCACATCACGATGACCAAGGTCATGAGTAGGCCATTTATTACATCAGTCACACTCTTCATGACTGTGAGACCCGCTACACTAAAGCTGAAAGGTTGTGTTGTGCCCTATTCTTTTCTACATCTAAGCTTCGACATTATCTTCTCAACCACAAGACTTATGTCGTTACTATATTTCATCTTCTCAAGACATTGCATTCTAAACCTTATCATAGAGATTGCATTACTCAATGGCTCATGATCATGGTAGAATTCAACCTTGAGTTTATTTCTTAAAAATCCATTAAGGGGCAAGCTATTGCTGACTAATTGGCGGAAGCCCCTCTTCCCAGTATACATCTACCTCACAAGAAATTTCCAGATGAATCCATTAATCAATTTCATCATGAGTATGATACTCTTAAATTCACTCTCTTCTTTGACAAATCGAAATGTCAGCAAGGGGGAGGCATTGGCATCATTCTCATTCCACCTTGGGAAACTCCTATTCCCCTCGCATACAAGCTCAATTTTGAGTGTACAAACAACATGACAGAATATGAAGCCCTCAATTTGGGTCTTGAAACTACCATCTTTTTAGGTGTTCAAATTCTTGACATCTATGGGGATTTTAAGCTCATAATCAAACAAGTTACATGTGAGTATCAATGTAAAAATGATACTCTTCAAAAATATCATGACATTGTTCATCTTATCCTTGAAGCATTTGACTCTTACACCTTCCAAGTTGTTCCTTGATCAACAAATCATTTTGCTGATATGATCACGTCCCTCACGAATCTCATCCCATGGAAAATAAATGTGTCTAAGCTCCCTATTGTCATTCATCGCCGTAACTGAAATTTTCACAAATTACCTCAGGTTAATCTTATTGAATCTAATTCACCAGACCTTTGGTACTCTCAAATATTTGATTATCTATCCAAATCCATCCTTCCTCCCGATCTCTCCAAAAATGCTAAGACATCTTTTCTTCAATGTGCTCACTACTATGTGATTCTTGATGGCATTCTTTATAAATGTGGATTTGACGGTGTTCTTCTCCAATGTCTCAAATCCCATGAAACATCTCAAGCCATCTAGGAAGTCCACGACAAAATTTATGGTGAACCCTTTAGTGGATTAGCCATTACTAAGTGCGTTCTTAATCTTAGCTTTTACTAGCCTTCCCTCAATCATGACCGCTGCAAATATGTTAAGAAATGTGAAAAATGTCAGCAACATTCCAATCTCATCTGTATTCGTAGTCAAGCTCTACAGTTGGCACAGGACCTTTGACCCTTTTCACAATGAGGCCTTGAACTTATTGGTCTTATTAATCCCTATTCTTCACAACAACATCACTCGATCATCACTGCCACTTAATATTTCACTAAGTGGGTGGAAGAAATCCAGCTCACCTCAACTAAATTTGGCCTAATCATTAATTTTATCTATCAACACATTATCTTCTACTTCAACATTACTCACAAACTTGTTATGGACAATGGAAATTCCTGTAAAAATAAATATCTTGAGAAAATATGTAATGCATTCAACATTTAACTCATATTTTCTTCTCCATATTATCCTCAAGCTAATGGCTAGACCAAAGCCACTAATAAAACTCTTCGGAACATTCTTGCCAAAACAATCGATCAAGCAGGTTGTGATTGGCATCTCCATCTTCCTTTCACCCTTTGGGTCTATCATACTAGCATTCGTACCTCCACAGGGGCTATGTATTTTTCTCTTATTTACAGCTCTCAAGCCGTCCTCCCTCTCGAAGTTCAAACCCGTATTTACGTGTGTACCTTCACGACTTCATCTCTGATGAATATTATCGCCAAGCTCATCTAACAAAACTCAAGATACTATATGAGCATCAACTTCTCGCTCTTGGACATCATTGTGTTTATTAGGAGCACATCATGCATGCTTAAAATAAACACCTTAAAGAACATGAATTTAATGTCAGTGACCTTTTACTCAAAGAAAATCAAAACGTCACTATTCTAGAAAGGAGCCAATTTGGAAAGTTTTCCCCTAACTAGATCGGACCATACATATTCATGCATAAGTATGGGTCAGGATCCTATCATCTGGCTTCCCTTGATAATAAACCAGAAGTGGAACTGCTTAATACATTTCACTTGCAACCATTCTATTGTTAGCACATTTACCAATGTGCCTTAATTCATGTCTTCAGATCATTCCTCCATCTTATCCATTTCCATTTCTCATCGTGATGATTTGGAACTATGTGGTCTTCCATCACTTCCTAGATGTAACCTTAAATATGGGCACCACAACTCTTCATGTAGCATTTTTGATTATGGATAGGTTCTCCCCATTGGCAAGAACTCTACAATCATCACATCCATTTCCTTCTTATTCACCTATTAGAACCATGCAAAGGGTCCATGGGTGTCTCTTGTACATCATCTATCCCCTCCTAAGTGGTCTACTTAGCTAGTCCCAGCTCTCCCCCATGTAAAAAATAAAAAATATTTGATTCTCAAATCAAAATAAAAGTTATAAAAAACAGATTGATCCCTTAAAGGACAATTGTTCATACAAAAAAATGTAAAAAAATAAAATAATAAAACATGAAATTAATTAAAAACCAGCCTTAGTTTTGTTACTCATATATTGTATAGCACCCTCTGGTGCTTCCTTGCAGCTCTGACGACCTCCATTTTATTAATCTCTCTTTCCTTGCTCCACTTCCATTCTCGTCAACTTTGCACGTGAGAATTAGCTTTGTTAGCATTGATCATTGGGCTCTTTATAGCCCTTCCGAGCTCTGGTTTTTGTCAACCCCACTTTTGGGTCACCATCAATTGGCCTTAGTACAAGTCATTTCAATGGCCTTTTTTCATGTCTAACTATTTATGGGATCATCTCATCCATCATTTCTATGCATCCCTTTCTAGGGCATTATCTCTTGTTGACCTTAAATCCACATTTATGGTCATATCTATTTTCCCCTTTGGGCATTTTCATACAACATCAATCTTACTCCAGTTATATATACTCTTCAAGTCCACATTCATGACTACCTATTTTTCCTTCGGGCATGTTAATCATATTTATTCCATAAATCCACACTCATGGCCATAATCACTCCTCTATTAGGCATTCTATTTTACAATCCTATCTAATGTGTGCATGAAGTCCTCCTTTGAGGCCATACTCATCCTCCCATTTGGGCATTACATTCATTATATCTTGTCCTCCTTTGAGGCCATATTATATCAAGTCCACTCTTGTGGCCATATTCGTGCCTTCCTCGGGGAACGATTATTGTTTTTCATCAAAGTATAACATTGTGGCCATATCTATCCTTCAGGCATATACACTTTTCTAAAGTCCCATTGGGCCATACCTTTTTTCCCATTTGGGGAATATTATGCTTCTTCCTCTTTGTTTTTGGCTTTGCAGCCACACTTTCCCCCTTTGGGGCATATTATTTTGTACTCAATTTTTCATCTTGCCTTATGGGCCATTCTTTGTGTCCCATTGGAAACCTTATCATGCATCATCATCCCTTGTGGACGCATACCCATTTTTTCGATTCCTTATGTACGAAGGATTTCTCATATAGTTGTGCATACTTTGATGAATTTCCTATGACACGTTGGTCATCTTGGCTTGCATCCATACTAGAGTGGTCTTCACCCACTCACTAGTCCGTAGAACATTGTTGTCCGTCTTTGTTGAGACCAGAATTGTCCCCTACTGATGTGATATTGGAGTCACCACCATATTTTTTCATCATTATTGCAAATATTTTTTTCCCGGGGAATCTTTCCTTGGTTATACTTTCACCCATCTATTCAATCATGCACCCACCTTTAATCAATAATCCTTTTTCAAAAGCATCATTGATTTCTTTGTAACGTCATTAATCCCCTGTTTGAAGGGGATATTATCATCAAATCTTTACCCTCATCCAAACCTTATTGTTTTTGTCTCATGGCTTGCTACCGCAAACCACTCAACAAAAAGTGCCAAAATGTAGACACCTAAAATTGGTATCTATGCCTTCATTCACCTACGCACACATTTTTTAATTCAATCTTCTCCCTTGTTCAATCAAATGCCCATCCAATCCTTATTAATTAATTAAGCTACATGAATTAATTAATCATTTAATATCTCATATGCCTAACTATCCCATCCAAAATTGATCTTATTAATCAATTAATTCATATTAATTAATTAACCCATCATGCTCTAACTATTTTTTATTTTGGAATGCTTTCATTCCAAATATACATCCTATGCATCCCTATGATTTTTCTAACCTATCCTTATCTCTAACTCACCTACACCTCATCCTAAACAACCTCTTCCTGCCTAATACTTTAAAGCATTTGGCCATCTCCAAAAAGAAGGGGAATCACACCAAAAAATAGAAAAAATCTTCCTATTGGAGAAAATTTCCTTGGAATCAGTGGTGACCCTACCTGGTCACCACCGACCCTATAAGACTGGTTTCTTTCTTTCCATTAATCATGAGAATATTGAGTGCAAAAATATTTTCTTGTAGTTTGTAGGCAATATTTTGTGCCTACACATTCCAGAAGCCATTATAGACCTCCCAGACCTCCTTGCAATGTGCATGCGTCAATCATGATTGGTCTAGTTGTGTGATTATCACCATTTTACAATAATTTAGTCATCTTTATCATATTATCTTGGTATTTCTTATGGTCAATATTTTTTAGGTTTAGAACAATATTAATAGAGCTTGCATCCTTGCCATCAACCTCTTTCTGCAAATCTACAATTGTAGGTTATCCATCTGGCTCACATTTTATCGACCTTATCCATCTCTGACATAGTCATCGTCAACCCTCACATATCACTGTTGACTGAGCCTCAGGAGCTCTTGTTTTTTTTCCTTAGAGCCATCCCTAGTCCCTGCATGTGCTTACCCCTATTCCAAGTTACTAATATCTCATCATAATATCTCTGTCACAACAAAATCAACCTATTTACACCCTAGTCACCATCGACCAGGGTTCTGGTTTCAATCCCCAGCCTTAATCCCTATTTCTCATTATCTCCGTGGTTTATATTCCTTTAGATTCCCTTTGTAGGTTAACTCCAACATTTACAAATTTATGCAGCTTCCAAATTACACTTTGATTCTGCATAGTCTGCATATTTCTCTTGTTTTCCTAATCTAGCCCCTCAGGTCGTTTTCGACCTGTCTCTGCATAGTCTGGTTCGTTGTCGACCTAGACCAAGTAAGCTTGGTTTTGTAGTTTGATCATTTAAATCAGTCTCAATCCTTCCAGATTCATTAATTCTCTATTTCTGCATGTTATTTACAGTTCTTGATCCATTTCCATCTTTGTAAACACGGGGGTTGACATCCGCCAAGGAAGCTAACCACTTCTTGGATCCAAAATTATTTGGGAAGCCCCCACATACATCTATCTAATCCAACCCATTTCTATTTTGCAAATTTTGTTACAACAGAGATCCATCTAATTGGCACTCGTATCAACAATCATGCATCCGAGGTAACATAAACACACTATCCTTCTAAGTTGGCTAGTTTCTTTAGTAGCTAGTGCATTCATTTACATTAAGAATGATAAATTTGGACAATAGTAGAGTCATGAGTCTTTTTAAATATATTTTAGAAGAACTTATGGATCAATTTGGATAAGGATATTGGTGCTATGGATAACATGAATGTGATGCTATGGTGTTGGGTGGATTAGATGATGTAGAAGTGGATGGAATGTGTACTCATATTGGTAATGTTAAGGAAAAGTACTAAAATAGATTAGCTGTAAGTGTGTATGGAAGAGACTAGTGGAAAACTTCTAAGCTTTTAAAACAGATTAGATTAGTAAAGGTTGAAGGAGATCTTCTGGAAATTTGAGCATCCAAAGAGTTAAAAAAGTAAAATTTGGTAGTTAAATGGAAAAATGCTAGTACAGACATAAAGTGTAGAAAAATAAAGAAAAAAGATACCATGGAGGAAGTAGAACAAGAAATCACAGGTAGGATAGAAGAAGCAATGGAATAAATCCTTTGAGATGGATAAGGTTAAAAATTTTAGCGGGGGAATTTATTCACTTTGATATGTTGAATATAGATTATAAAGGAATTTGTTTGTGGCTATGGATATTGGATCGATGTAGATGTAATTAGCTAGATGAAATATTCTCTAGAACCATGTTTCACATCAGAGGTGAGTGACACTACGAAATTAGGCATATGGTGTTATTGGATTGGGTACGTTGGTTACCATATAAGTGGTTATATGCTTTTGGAAAAAGTGATTGAAAGAGTGGTTTTCAACTTTTGTAGCTGAATTTTTTGCCACCTATCATGAAGGTTGCTTATTTGGAACCAGTGGAACCTATGTAATTTTGATATATAATATTAACAAAAGGGTGAGAGACCCACGAACCCTCATTTAACGATCAAATAAAAAATAAAAGCTTCTATTCACTCAAACAAGTTTGATAAATCTCTAACACTATATTATTTTAAATTAATAAGTATCACCTAAATCAAAACAAGATCCTATCCCTAGGATCCTTTTAATATGAACCATTTATTTACGAAACCCTAGAAGAATCCCTAATTTCTATAAAATAAAATATGTGGTCTATGTATTGCTCATTTTTGTTCTCATTCCATTGCTTGTAATAAGTTGTTCTCTTTTATTTTTTCATTAAGTTTAATGTAGGAACATAGAGGTAGAGCATTCCAATGCTCTTGTTTCCTCCATCTCTATGTCCAATCCATTACAAGTTTATGTTTTTGGAAAAATAGGTTTTAGTTTAAAGTACATGTTCTATTTGCAGACCGTTGAGATTTTATAGAGATGATGAATTTGTTAAGTTGTGGAGCTTAATTACTTCACTGGCATGCTTTTGTAGACTTACTGGAATACACAGTAACTAACGTCCTGGACCGGTATCAATCAGGCAAGAAGAAACTGGAATCAGTTAGGGCTAACCAACATCAGTTGCCTATGCGTGACTACTATAATTAAGTTGCGGGAATTAGATCTATCTTTAGTTTTAAAGTATATCTAATGGTTGTAATTACATAGCTAAAGTGACCTAAGATTGTAGATGCATATATAAACATAAAGCTAGGGTTTAGAAGAGATAATTCATTAAGAATTTAGAGAAGTTTCCTTTAGAGAAAAAGAGAAATTTATAGAGAAGAAATTACAGGACATCCAAGAAGGTGTAGAAGATTGCAAGGCTTCATTATATTTCCTCTATGATAATAAATTGGATGTTTCTTGGTGGATGTAGCCCACACTGGGTGAATCATGTTAAATCTTGTGTATTGTTTCTTCTTGTTTATTTCTGTATTGATTGTTTATATGCTTAGATATGATTACTATATTTGTACAACTAGTGTGCTAACCCCAACAATTGGTATCAAAGATTCTTTTTTTGAGGGTTGTGTGTGTTGATAAATTTACTCATAGAGGGATTTTTGATTGAGTGGGAGCAAAGAAATGGGAGAAGAAGGAAAATATAGAGTAGATAAATTTGATGATCATGACTATCTATTATGGAAGATGTAGGTGGAAGATTATTTGCATTAGAAATATTTATACTTACCGTTGGATGAGAAGGAAAGACCTACAAAGATGACTGATGAAGAATGGAAAATTATTGACAAAAATGCTTTGTGATCTATAAGATTGAGCATGACAGTATCTGTGGCTTTGAATATTACCAAAGTAGGATATATGGTAGAGTTGATGAAATCGTTAGTAAATCTATATGAAAAACCTAGTGCTTCAAATACAGTTTATTTGATGAAAAAAATTGTTTAATTTAAAGATGCAAGAAGGTGGATCTGCATCAAGTAATTTGAATGATTTATGGTCTATTGTAAATCAATTAAAATCAGTTACTATTCCATTCGAGGATGATGTGAAAGCACTTTTATTATTACGCTCTTTTCCAGATAGTTGGGATAACTTGGTAATGGTTGTTAGTATTACAACGTCTGCTACAGATGTTTTAAAGTTTGATGATGTGTTCAGTATAATAATAAATAAATAAATACATAGGAAAAATATAGGAGAACCATCATCTGGGAATGCTTTGAATGTATAAAGTAGGGGAAGGAAGAAGGAGAGATCCAAGAGAAATAATAATGGAAAATCAAAGTCTAAGAGTGGCAGATCTAAATCTAGAGGTACAGGTATAATCTACTAGAATTGTGGAAAGAAAGGTCATGCGAAGAAGGATTGCTGGTTCAAGGAAAACAAAGAGAATGTACCAGAAAAATGTAAAGAGGTAAATGTTGCTGCAAAAGAGGTAATGTAAGATACCCTAATTCTCTCCTTGGATAATAAAATTGAGTGATGGGTTTTAGATTCAAGAGCTTCTTTCCATGTAACCCCTAATAAGGGCTATTTCAAAAATTATGTCTAGTGTAATTTTGGGCATGTTTATTTAGGAGATGATGAACCATGCAATATTATTGGTAGAGGTGAAGTTCATCTTAAATTGAAGAATGGAAATACATGGATATTGAAATATATGAGGCATGTTCTAAGCCTCAAAAGAAATATAATTTCTACAGGAAAATTGTGTGAAACTGGTTGCATGGTTATACTCACACCCAAATCTTGGAAAGTTACTAAGGGATCTCTTGTTGTAGCAAGAGGCAAGAAAGTAGGATCATTGTATTTTTCTACATGTATTACTAATTCCTTTTCTATTCTATCTACTTCAAATTTAGATACAAGCATGTGGCACAATTGGCTAGGCCATATGAGTGAAAAGGGAATGCAGATCTTAAAGGAAAATGGTAAGTTATTAGATCTGAAACATGTAGATCTTGATTTATGTGGGCATTGTATTTTTATAAAGTAGAAGAGAGTGAAATTTCTCAAAGTTGGGAAAAAAAATAAGAAGCATAAATTGGAGCTTGTACACTCATATGTGTGGGGACCATTCCAAGTAGCTTCTAATAGAGGATCCCAATACTATGTTACTTTTATTGATGATGCCACATGAAAGGTATGGGTTTATTTTATTAATCATAAATATGATGTTTTTGAAACTTTTAAAAGATGGAAATCCCTTGTGGAAAATAAATCAAATTCAAATTTAAAGTTTCTAAGATCTGATAATGGTGGTGAGTACTTCAACAAGGTTTTTAATGATTATTGTTTAGTAAATGGAATGCACAGAGAAAGGATGGTTCCTAAAACACCACAGGGGAATGATATTGGAGAAAGAATGAGAAGGAAAATCATGGAACATGCTAGAAGCATGAGGATACATGATGGATTGACCTTACAGTTCTGGGTAGAAGCAGTAGACATGATGGTTTATTTGATTAACTGTGGACCTTCAAGTGCACTAAATGGTGGAAAACTAGAAGAATCTTGGACTGGAAAAGAGGTAGATATTTATTTTCTTAGAGTATTTGACTCAGAATATTTTGTTCATATTGATAAGAAAAATAGAAAGAAATTGGATGCAAAATCCAAAATATGTACTTTTATTGGTTATGGCTCTAGTGATTTCAGATTTTGGTTTTGGGATTTAGAAGGTGTTATCCCAAATTCACCCCCAGAAAATTTTGTCAAGAAAACCCCGCACATAGAGAAAATATGAAGGGAAAATGTTTCGAACCTACGAGCTCACATTCCAGAATGAGGCAAAGGAAAAATTCAAAGTTTAAGCCCGAGTCAAAGCCAAAACGGGGAGTCAGAGGAAAAGGTGAAAATTTTCCTTTTGTCAAAAAGGGCATAAAGGAAAAGATGGAAGTGCATCTCCCCAGCCAACCAAAGAGTGCCACGTGTCCAAGCGGAGCTTCGGGGCAGTGGGAGTTTTCTGAGTTTTGTGTTTCACGAAAAGGGGGAAAAGGTAAATTACGGACCCGCAAACCTGATTTTTTCTCTAATTTGGTTGCCACGTGTCCCATATCAAAAGGGAAGCCCAAATGAGTGCCAGGCTGCCACGTGGCCCTGGTAGGTGAAAAATGAAGAAGAGTCTTCCAGGCCATTAACGTAAAATCCAATCTCTTCAACTACCAGATCCGATTCGATTTGATCTGCTAGGAACCAGAAGCGACATATTATGGGTGGATTTTTAGAAGGAATTGATATTCAGTGGTTGAACTTTCAAAGTGGGATTCAATGCATATCTCGAGGTGGTTGAAACAGGATTCAACTTTTCTCTCTTCTCTCTCTTTTCTTTCTATATATACTGTAACACTTCTCATTTAAGAAAGAGAGACATTTTGGGCATAGAGAAACTTTGTCAAATTTGTTTCTTGACACCATTTTGAGCAGTAAACCTTCTCCCACACCTGGAAAATCTGTTTGTGCCTCTATTCTAGAAATGTAATGGTATGTGAACCTTCTAGAGCAATAAAAATGTGTTTTTGTGGTGTTCTTCAACAGTTCGCATCGTTTTGTTGTTTCCCCGTGCCGCTCCCTTCCAGATTTGTTTTTTTGTGCATGTATTTCACATTTGCAAGTGCAGGATGTTGTGTTTCATGAATTTTAATGGTGAATTTGAAGATCTGGACTGTGTCACTTCTATCTAACCTCCCTCATCTCCATTTTCTCGGTTTCCTTCTCCCTCAACAGAATATCTCGCTTCCTTTGTTGGTGTATCATCGTTTTAGTGTAGGCTATGTTTTTTCCAGTTTTCTTTCTCTCCTTGTCTCCTTGGAAGTTAGAATAGGATTATATTAGCTTGCCTACACTGGAATAGCTTGTGGTAGGTAGTTTAGGAAGAGGAACCAACCTTCTCTAGAGAGATTTCCCATTCACAATGTCCCACACCTTGGGGAAGTTTAATGTTATGTAATTGAGTTTGCCTTAAAAAAGTAGATTTTTAGAACTCATTTGGGGGTGCTGTGATTTCGCACTAATAGTTTTGGCACGCCCAGTGGGATAGGTATGAAGCACCTTACCACTTCACTTCATTAGGTTCGATGTGCTCTTGGTGAAGATTCCAGCCTTTGGAGGCACTTTCAAGAACATTTGGCGACTCCATCTAGTTAACAACCCATCCTATGAGTTATAGACCTTCTTCCCATCCATTTCCACCCATTATTTGTTTCATCTCCTTCATCTTCTTCAATCCCATGAAGTTGTGTGATCATGACTTCATTCCCACCACAAAATTCACATCTACATCAGCAACAATACGTTCTAACTCCAATAATCTTTACAAATCCTTCAAATCAACATTATGAGAAAATCCAAAATTAGCATGGTTACCCCTATGAGTAACAATGCCAAAATTAGTTTGGCTATGGAGCTTTCTAAGAGCAGGGGTATATAAACAATGAAGAAAATCAAGTGCAAGATGCTGACATGTTGGAGAAGATCCAAAAAATGGAGATTGGCATGGTTCAGTCAAGATCTACAACTCAAATGAAGGCATTTAGAGTTGGTTACAGGGCACCTTGTCCATGGGAAGGCCCTTTTCCAAGACATTACAACCCTCAAGAGAAGCTTGACTTCATGGTTGAAGTGTTGCCTCAGCTTACATAGTGGATTGAGGACATTGGGGCTTATGAGAAAAGTGTGGGACAACCTTGTCAATGGGTAAGTGAATCACCATCTCCTCACCTTTCATTTTCTCTCCCTCAATCTTTATCATTTTAGTAGAGGCAAGAGTTAAGCCCCTCACTTCAGCCCCAAGTGTTGATTTCATTTCTCCATCTCCTAGTCTTCCACCTCATCTCAATTCTTCTTTCCTTTTCCCTTCCAAACAGTCATCCCCTCCAAACAAACAAGAAGTTGCACCTCCCTTCCCACCACAAATAATTACAAATATGGTTGAACCCCAACTTGCCACTCCTCTTGCTTTCCTAAGCCCATATCGGGAAGAGACTCAAGAATCCAGTTAAAGAGAACAACAAGAAGAGGAGCCCAACAAAAAAGAAATGACAGACAATCTGAAGAGTTGGGTTGCCAAATTTGGGTTTACAAAGATCCCCTTAACAGTCAAGCCAATAGAGGAGGTCAATATTGAAGAACCAGTGGTGGCTGAGGCTAAGTTTGCAGTAGAAGAAGAGTAAGAACAAGAGAAGGAACAATCAGTCCCAAGCCCCATTGAAGAGGAGCAACTGGGAGAGATCAGATTAGTGTTGAGGCCACTTAATAAAGAAGGCATCATTGAAGATTTTTTGCTTTCATTTCAAGGGCTTGATTTTATTGATGAACCCATGATGGAAGAGGACCATACAGTTCCAGAGGCTCTAAGTGTGGAGAAAGCCATAGAAGAAACTTCAGTTCTTCCTCCCACTTCATCCCCTTCAAACTCTAATGTCGAAGAAGAGTTTGAGCTTTCAAACTTCATGTTTGAAGATGAGGGGAACCATGGTGAGAAAATTGCAGATTCAAAAGACACCATGGAGGAGGTCAAACACACACAGCAGGAAAATGAGGAGGCAGATTATTTGTCTGAATTTGAGGATTGTCTTGATGGAGAGGATCCCGAGGAGATCACATCATTTGCTCCTCCATCATCTGCCTTCCAAGAACATGAGTCTGCTACCATAGAGGATAACATCCAAGGACAAAAACCTTCATCTCACAACGTCCCTCAGGAACCAAGGTTGGAAGATCTTGATCTTCCATGTTCTTCAAAGGAGGAGGAAGAGAAAAGGCAAGAGGATGTCATCATCTCTCTCACACCATCCACCCAAGAAGGTCCACAAGAAGACTCCATTTTTGGAGTTGAATTTCAGAGAAATGGGCACATCTAAAGGATCAAACCGTGCCCAATCAGGTACTTGGCTTCATTAGAGCTAAAGGAGAAACCAAAACCAGTCATGTCCATTTCAAGGCATGAGGATGACCTACAAAGCACCAAGGATCATCTTCCATACCTCTTCAATCTAAATGCAGAATAACTAAAAGAGTTATTTGATTTGTCTCCAGTTGATACTTTAGTGATTTAGGTGGAAGATCAACTTGTAGTTAGTTTTTCACTCATCCAACTAGCCATGTTCAGTGCCAAATCAGTTGCATGGCTGCCATTTTTGAGGAAGGGAAGCTATTTCTCCCTGCCAGTTGCATTCTTTGTTTGAGCTCCCTTTGCTCTTGGTTAGAGTAGTGTAGGTAGGTTTATTTTCAGCAGAAGAAGTGCTTTTGCACACTCTGCATGTTCCATTTGGAGCATGTATGATTTTTGGTTTATACATAGTTTTTGGTGATGTTGTATTGCTCTTGCACAATCCATTTCAGTTGGGTTTTGGTGAAGTTCAACTCCAAGTTCAATGGGTTTCAAGTAGCTCAGGGATCAGATCTTCAACATTTCAGATCAGTTTCATGTTTATTAGGTAGACTCCATGCCCAATGGATGCGAAAAAGGTCACTAGTCTCTTCATCTAGCAGGCAAATGTCCTTGTGAGTCACCAAATTGTTATCCCAAATTCACCCCCTTGACAAATTTGGTCAAGACAACCCCGCACATAGAGAAAATATGAAGGGAAAACATTTTAGACCTACAAGCTCGCATTCTAGAATGAGGTAAAGGAAAAATTCAAAGTTTGAGCTTGAGTCAAAGCCAAAACAGGGAGTCGGAGGAAAAGGTGAAAATTTTCCTTTTGTCAAAAATGGCACAAAGGAAAAGATGGAAGCACATCTCCCTAGCCAACCAAAGAGTGCCACGTGTCCAAGCAGAGCTTTGGGGCCACAGGAGTTTTCTGAGTTTTACGTTTCGTGAAAAGGGGGAAAAGGTAAATTACAGACCCGCAAACCTAATTTTTGCTCTAATATGGCTACCACGTGTCCCATATCAAAAGGGAAGCCCAAACGAGCGCCAAGCTACCCCATGACCTTGGTTGGTGAAAAATGAAGAAGAGTCTTCCAGGCCATTAATGTAGATTCCAATCTCTTCAACTACCATATCTGATTCGATTCGATCTACTGGGAACCAGAAGCGACATATTGTGGGTGGATTTGCAGAAGGAATTGATATTCGGTAGTTGAACTTTCAAAGCAGGATTTGATGCATATCCCGGGGTGGTTGAAACAAGATTCGGCTTTTCCCTCTTCTCTTTTTTTTCTTTCTATATATATTGTAACACTTCTCGTTTGAGAAAGAGAGACATTCTGGGCATAGAGAAACTCCTTCAAATTTGTTTCTTGACGCCATTTTTGAGCAGTAAACCTTCTCCCATTCCTGGAAAATCTATTTGTGCCTCTATTCTAGAAATGTAATGGTCTGTGCACCTTCTAGAGCAATAAAAACGTGTTTTTGTGGTGTTCTTCAATAGTTTGCATCATTTTGTTGTTTCCCCGTGCCTCTCCCTTCCAGATTTGTTTTTCTGTGCATATATTTCACATTTGTAGGTGTAAGATGTTGTGTTTCATGGATTTTAATGGAGAATTTGAAGATCTGGGCCGTGTCACTTCTGTCTGACCTCCCTCATCTCCATTTTCTCTGTTTCTTTCTCCCTCAACAGAATATCTCACTTCCTTTGCTGGTGTATCACCGTTTTAGTGTAGGTTCTGTTTTTTCCAGTTTTCTTTCTCTCCTTGTCTCCTTGGAAGTTAGATTAGGATTAGATTAGCTTTGCTGCACTGGAATAGCTTGTGGTAGGTAGTTTAGGAAGAGGAACCAACCTTCTCTGGAGAGCTTTCCCATTCAAAAGGTCGCACACTTTGGGGAAGTTCAATGTTATGAAATCACACCAGATGAGTCTGCCTTAAAAAAGCATATTTTTAGAACTCATTTGGGGGTGCTATGATTTCGCACTAATATAAGGTTCTAAGATAATTAGGATTCGTGAGATTGATTGGAATGAAAAGAGAATGTACAGGGGTCAATTTTTGGTACATAAAGGTGAATTGGTGGAGAAGTTTTTGGATGAAAATGAACTTTCAGATTTAAAATTAACACCTTCATGTTTACACAGTAACCAACATCTGTTTACGCTTGACCTGTATCGGTTTACCACTGATCGAAATCGGACCCCTATACCAACGTCGGTTACAGAAGAGACAAACCAGTGTCGGTTAGCCAAACCAGCTTTGGTAGAAGGTGACCAACGTTAGTCACTGTTAGAAGTAGATAAAAATCTACAGAATGAGTAGATTGAGCCTTCAATACCCCAAATCTCAGTGAGAAAGTCACAAAGGGTAAGTAGACCTCCAAAAATATTTTCAACTTCCTTGTCTTATTTATTATTGACTGATAGTGGTGAACTAGAAATATTTTAAGAAGAAATGCAAGATAAAGCCCACATGCAATGGGAGCATGGCATGAATGAGGAGATGGAATCCTTAGAGTAGAACTAAACATGAAATTTGGTTAAGTTTCTAGCATGTAAAAGAGTATTTCAAAACAAGTGGGTTTACATGATCAAGGAAGAATAGGGTGGACAAAAGAGATACAAGGCAAGGCTTGTAGTAAAGGGATTTGCACAAAAAATAGGTATTGACTTTGGTGAAATATTTTCTCCTATTGTTAAGATGACTTCTATTCATACTGTATTAAGTTTAGTTGTAGTAGAGGATTTACATTTAGAGAAACTTGATGTCAAGATGGAATTTCTTCATGGTGATTTAGAGGAAGAGATTTACATGAATCAGTCACTTGGGTATGAAGTGAAGGGTAAGGAGAAATTTGTGTGCATATTGAAAAAGAGCCTATATGAGCTCAAGAAAGCTCTAAGAAAATTGTATATGAGGTTTGATAGTTTCATGCATGAGCATGGTTATTTGAGATGTGAATCTGACCATTGTGTTTATTTCAAGATGCTTGGAAATGGGAGCTATATTATTTTGTTACTGTATGTGGCTAATATGATTATTACATGATCTAGTATGTAAGATATTGGTGAGCTTAAAGAAAATGTTTCTCACACATTTGCAATGAAGGATTTGGGTGTTGCAAAGAGAATATTTGACATGAAAATTCACAGAGATAGGAAAACCAGAAATTGTATTTATATCAAGAGCATTATATCAATAAGGTGTTGGAAAGGTTTAATTTGTAAAATTCAAAAACTGTAAGTACACCTATGACTGGACACTTCAAATTGAGAAAAGATCAGTGTCATCCATCACACAAGGATGTTGAGTACTCGGCACAAGTTCCATATGCTTCAGCAGTTGAGAGCTTGATGTATTCTATGGTTTACACCAGATCATACATTACACAGACAGTGAGAGTTGTGAGCAGATTTATGGCTAATCTAGGTAAAGAGCATTGGAAAGCAATCCAATAAATTCTCAGGTATTTGAGAGGGACATCCGACATGTAATTATGCTATGGAGGGTTAGATACTTCTTTACATGGCTATGTGGATTCATACATGGTTGGTGATTTAGATGGAAGGAGGAGCACAACTGGATAAGTTTTCACAATAGGTGGCACAATAGTTATCTAGATTTATAGATTGTAGAAGGTTATGGCCATGTCTACTACAAATGCTGAGTATGTTGCAGTACAAAAGTTAGCAAGGAGATGATATGGATGAGGAGGTTCATGGGAGAGTTGGAAAAGGAGCAAGAGGATTGTATATTGTACACTGATAATCAAAGTGTGATTCATTTGGCAAAGAACTCAACATTTCATTCTATAACGAAACACATTCAATTGAGATATCACTTCATACGACAGGTATTAGAGGATGGGAAAATGAAGTTGGAGAAAATTCATACAAAGGAAAATCCTGTGGATATGCTAACGAATCTGTTGGAAAATGAGAAGTTGGAGCTACACTCCATTTCTGTTGGTCTTCGAGTTTGAGACTTGAGTAGAGAGAAGCAGGCCAAGGAAATGATTAAAGGAAGGAGCTATACGGTATAATGTAATAATTTATCTCCAAGTGGGAGATTGTTGAGTTAGGGAGCTTAATTGCTTCACTGGCATGATTTTGCAGACTTGCTAGAATACACAGTAATCGACGTCAGTTACCCATGGACCGGTATTGGCCAAGAAAGAAGGAACTGATATCGGTTAGGGCTAACTGACATCGGTTAAGGCTAACCGACATCGGTTGCATGTGCATGAATATTATAATTAAGCTGCAGGAATTAAATCTATCTTTAATTATAAAGTGAATCTAATGGTTGTAATTGCATAGCTAAAGTTCCCTAAGATTGTAGATGCATATATAAGCATAAAGATAGGGTTTAGAAGAGATAATTCATTGAGAATTAAGAGAAGTTTCCTTTAGAGAGAAAAAGTGAAATTTGTAGAGAAGAAAGTATAAGACATCCAAGAAGGTGTGGAAGATTGCAAATATTCATTGTATTTCCTCTGTGATAATAAATTGGATATTTCTTGGTGGACGTAGCCCACACTAGGTGAACCACGTTAAATCTTGTGTATTGTTTCTTCTTCTTTATTTCCATATTGATTGCGTATATGCTTAGATTTGATTAATATATCTACACAACCGATGGGCTAACCCCAACAGACTTCAAATTTTTCTTGAAGGATATCTATTTTGGTTTTTGGATTATTTGTTTTCAATTTGTTGATTTCACACCCATCCATGTAAATATCAAGTTATTCACCCTTATTGTGCATACACACTAGAAATGTAGTCTTTGAGTGCATAATTTGAGATACCTATAAATGACATTGGTGTGATCAAAAAACTTATTTACATGATTTGTTTTTGAACAAAAAATCCACGGGTTTATTTATTCTTTCTCGTTATTTTTATTTTAATCATGATAATCATATAATTTCATAATAAATATAGTTATTCTTATGTTGTTCTCTTTCAATTTTTTCATCCTATAGAGTGATAAATTGTTTTAAATTTGGGAGGATCCTTCAGGCTTCTGGAGGAATATATTTTCAGACATAAAAATTTCCATGTTAACCAAATTGTGCCCATTTCCCATTTTTGTTTACCAAGGCTCCTAAGAACTTGTCTCAATTTAATTTTCTGCAAAACTATTTTAATATAGTGGGCCACAAACCATTCTACATGGTTGCATATAACTCTCACATACCATGATATCCTATTTTAAGTTGTGATGTATTTTTTCAATACATGAACTGTTCTACTTCACTACAATACACATGGCCCAACTCTGTGACTTGCGTAACTTTGAAATGTCTTGGCCCATCCTTCCATACTAATTCTATCCTACACTAAGATACGAAATGTCATTCCCAATCATATAATGTTAGAAATTCCATTCCCAAGAATTTTTATTCTCCTTTGTTTCAATTTTTACTACCTCTTCACTTCCTCCCATAATTTTCCTTATTGTGTCATGTTGCTAACCTGTGAAATGATGTGAAATATTGTCTCAATTCGTAAATTTTTGTGTAATCATTACTATTTTATTCAAGATGGAAAACCATTCAAATATGTGGAAATTTTTTTTTTAGTCATGAAGGTATTCTTAGGCCACACACCACCATGTAGAACCACACTAGCTTTCTTTTTCTGTGATGTTTCTTCCCATGCTGCTAAACACTATCTTTTCTTGTGATGCTTATTTCCAACATCCCAATAGTTCCAATAACACATGCTATACTATTTTAGCCACTTATATATTTTGACAATATTTTCTACATTCTTCTACTTGATTAAGGACCCATAAGAACATCCTTTAATTTGTTGAACCTTCTCAACGCCACCATGTGTTTGGATTTGTTGTATTGCTTCATTTATGTATACCAATTACTGTCATATCACATTGATGTTTTAAGATACCATTATGTCATAGATAATACTACTATGGTCATGGAGCTCTCTTTTTCACCTTGATTGGTTGTAGATTTTATTTCCTAACCTAATGTAATGCAAGTGGAGGCCAGTACAAACTCTTACAATTGAATACTTTGGGATTACCATTAGATTCACCTGATTATTTTTTCCATCTATATTCATTATTCACTTCTATAATCTTTGATTTCATCTCACGGTTAGATCTTGGCATCACTTTAGATTTTAGACTCTTTGTAGCAAGGTATGATATGTTAGTCATTTATGATACCCTTGAATAATTTCTCAAGACCACCTCCCCCCATAATTTTCTATAAATAACATAGCTTATTATGTTCTAAGGGTTTTTATTCTTCTCTCTAAAATTCACTTTAACTCCCATTTTTTATGTTTGGTGTTTTAACTTCTATATTGATGACTGTAATGTATCAAGAATCTCATTTTTTAGTCTAATAAAGTTGTGTATACCTAAGAAAAATTAAAGTTATTGTGGCTTATATCTACCCCAATATTTCCTCATGTCTCCCTAGATCTATAGCAATTTGTTCTTACTTACTATCATGTTTGTGATGTGTGTGGACTATAATTGCATTTATCTTATATACCGTGTTATCCTCAAGCAAAGAGTCAAAGGAATATTATTTCACTCTTGGCACTTCGTTCAAAATTTTTCCTTTGTTTCTCATATACTTTTCCCTTCTAGCTGTTGGATCATGTAATTAGTGGTAACATTAGGAGTATAAGTAGATGAGAACTACCTCTTTATAGGTTTTCTTCAAGTCAAAAGTATTACACTTTAAATTCAATCCCATGTTGGGTTGTTAGTGATTTAATATTCATAGGAAAACACTTTCGACCTTCAACAGTCCATATAGGAAGTTTACAACCTATAGGGAGAGGGATGAATAATAAAAATAAGGGGAAATTAATTTATGATAGGGTCATTAGGCCTCATAAGGGAGTGTTGGCCTTATTAAGCACTAGGAAACAATATGTGGAGAAAGATAAGGGGTGTGGGGTGGTGTAAATACTCCCAGCATGTGCCTCCTTTTTCTTTGGTTTCCTTTACTCAATAAAATACAACTTTTTGGGAAGGAGGGGGTGGGTGGGTAGGTTTGGTAACCTATCTCCCCCAATTTTATCATGTTTTTATTTTTTATTCCCTAACTGTGGTACCCTAAATTTGGACCAATGACATTTACAAATTATCCTTGGCATTTATCTTAGTCCATTAATCTTTATGCTGTTAAATGACTAGTTTTTACACTTATCTTGCTCAATTCAGCTGTCACTGGATACTAGGCCACAATTATTACCCATCATTAACTATTCAAAAAATTAATTTCTAAATATAAAACAAATCTTCAAAATTATGGCCACCTTCTCTAATTACCAAAGTTCAATTTACACCTAAGTAGGACCAAGTCACCAATGATGGAAAAATATGTTCAGACAATTTTTTCTTAATGCTGATGGGTTTTTCCTATATTATCTTAATGGTTAATTATAAAATTCACAAGTTTTTTAGTATTCTTAGTGCCACTTGAATGGGAAACCATTTCACAATGATCACCTATAAAATCACATTCACCCCACCCATTCATAGGGCATCTAATCACACATATTTAGAACTACCCGGGAAATCAAAACAAAGCACCCGACTGCTAAATCAATCTCTCAAGCACATCACCCAACACTAATTATTTTATATATCCTATATGGTTTCCATAAGCCATTTTATAAAGCTACATCCTACACTAGATATAATTTCTAAGTGCTAGAGGTCCTATTGGGGTATTTTTTTCCAAACACATTGGTATTGGTATTTTTGCACACATTCATTTGTCTAGAGAGCTATAAGGTTTTGATGCTTCTTTACAATATTGTTGTGTAGATGTAATGTGTGTAACCTAACTAATACAGACATGGCTAGGGTATTCAATGAAGAACTACATTAGACCACACAACCATACTAATCCTGTGCATAAAATATACAACATACATGTAATAACAAAAAATTAAAATCAACAACAAAATTGTTAGATGTTTTAGATGTGCACCCATGAGATTAGAACCAGTTTGAAGGGATTTTGGTATCTCAACATCAAAAATAGAAATGTATCATATTGGTGGTACACTTGAATCTTTGATACATACCTATGGAGAATGCCAAATTCCTATCCTAACTACTATATTCTAATCACTACTCCACTCTAAACTACTAGTTACAAGAGAAAATGGATGAGAAAACATGAAATAAAAACATGGTGATGTACATAGAAGAAAGGGATCACTTTCCTTATATAACTTAGAAAGTGAGAGGAAAAAACATAGATCCAAAGGGTAGATATGAGCCACATCTAGAATAACATCTAAATCTAAATCTCACTCTAACCATTTGAGAGACATAGTGAAATAAAAACTTGCAAATTCCATGCATAATAAACCATAGAGATAACATAGAGGTAAAATACTATTAACATAAAAACCAAGGGAAAATATGAGCCAAACTCCTAGTTATATTAAAAGATAGAGTATACACAATATGATATCAACATAATCTAAGATGTATATACATTGATAGTACTACAAATTAGAGGTCAGAGGCACTAAGAAATCTCCGCACCTAAAAGAGTAGAGTAAACTTACATTCAAGGAAGAGAATATTTTTACAATGTGTTCTATTTGCTACTTATAGCCAAAGAAGAGAGAAGGGGATGAATAATATGGTGGAGCATATCTCTTCTCTCATGTCCATCTTCTTATAAGTGATCAAGAGCCTCCAAAAAATGCTTAACTGACATTATCAACTCTAAAACTACATCTTGGCATATTATAGGATCTCTGCAGGTGAAATAATGATCCATTAACCATGAATTAAAGTTGAAAAAAACTTGTAAAAAACCTTATATACAAAACCTTGATGGTTCTGCAAGAAAATATAATTTTTGTTTGATCTAATTCCTTCATCTGCAAGAAACAAGAAGATATTTATCCTTAAATTGATCCCTTTGATATAATCAATTCTATCCCATGAGATCACGAAGATGGATGGATATTAAGCTACAATTTTCCTAAAATTTCATGATTTCATCTCTGGGAACACTATAACAACTTATCCATTTATTATATAACTTTTTGAAATTCTTTATCTGTGTTTGAGTGAGACCATGATGGTAATAACAATGCAAAAGAGCATATTCATAGAGAAGGAATTCCCTAAAAGTATCATAGTGAAATGAAGACACATTGATATGATTTTTATCAACTAAAAACCAAAAAATTATGCTATGAAATTCTCTCAGATATCTAAAACATTCCTATGCAAAATAACTCAATATGAGTCCCTTTGAGGGAATTTTTCAATGAAACCAATTTATTTCTATTTGGAGTTCTTTATTAAGAGTTATCGATGAAAAACTAGAGATTTATCGTAGCCTTTGTGCTATATCCGAGCCTCACTCTTCATTAGGTGAGGTTATTAAATTCAACCTCATGCATATAAACTATAAAAAAATCTTAGAGTCCACCAATATGTCCCATGTATATGTAGACACTAAATCACGCACTTTGGGTATATATCTAGTTTTGATCACATACTACTATTCATATGATTTATAAGAAAGAAAAGTACTAATTGATCACTATCTTTGGCCATATTTGCTTGCTTTTTGTTTCCTCTTTAAATCTTACACTCCTTACATAGTATTCCTTTTCATACTTCAACATTTCTCATTCTGGACACCAACGCCCAACCAAGACACCAACTCCAGGCACCCCCATCCCCTTTGGGTGCCCCCAACCTCTTTGTACTTTTCTCAAATCTTTTGGGTCGTTTCTAGCCATTTAGGCATCTTTATTTCTTACTAGTTGGCCTTTTAGTGGTTAATTAAGAAATTCAAACAAGGGAATCATATAAATACAAAGATATGTGACCATAATAAAGGACCAAGCACTAAATATTAGCTATCACCACCTAAGGTTGCATTCAAAGAGTATTCTAAGAGCATTCAATCATCTATCTAGCTCTACACAAGGGACAAGGGAATCCCATTTCTGCATACACGCATATGAGGGGAAGTTCATTCTTTCATGCACACATCTATTTACATCTTTTACATCTATACATTTCTCACTATCAAGTGTGACATGCACATGATCCACCTAGGGCATGATTTCAACACACACACATAAATACATTAGGTATGAAATGTAGTGCAATGCTCGGAAGTAAGTTCACCTTGTTTACATCCGAGGATAGTATCGACCCTCATTTTGCATCTTTATTTTTAGGACTTGATGTGGTTTGAGGGTTTTGCAGGTGATTCTTTATATTTGCAAGTTTTAGGTGAACAAAAATGAAGTCCAACAAATTACAGGAGATCAAAGGTGACAACTAGTGTACATATCATGACCTTGTTAAATTAGGTTCAACAGATTCTAAGCAATCACAGGCCCCCAGAATAGGTCTATGACACCCCTAACCTTCCATAGGTGCCCTATTCTAGGAAATTCTGACACTCCTGCATTTTTCTGGGTCTAATTACAACAGTCTGAGTTCCTATTCTAGAAATATTTGAGCTCGACATACCTTTGGGATTTTACGAATCAGCCAAGTACTCTATCCCTTCATTTGTAACTAGGTTTTCATACTTTCTAGCTTATTTTTTCTTGGGTCAATTTTATACTTAATTTTTTATATTTAGTGCTATTACATATTTAGATTTTGGAATTTATTTATTCAATATTTTCTTAATATTTTGGTGAACCCATCACTCGAACTCACCTTTCTTCTAGGTATTTTTATCCTCTTTGCATTATGGATCAATCTTGTGGTGACTTTATTGAAGCCCATTTCCAAGAGCTTAATGATCATCTCACTGAGCATCCTTAGGATCTATACTTGCTTTTATTCACTGCTCATGAGGAGTCCACCAATCTTGTAGAGCTTAATGTTTCTGCCTCCATCCCCACTTCCATTGCTACCCAACTACTTGCTTCCAATCTTCCACATACTTATTATGTTCCTGTTTCTATTCCTACTCTCACCAATCACTTCACTCCACCTCTTGTTTCTCATAAGCAGAAAGTATCTTCTGCTAGCACTCAAAATTTAGCCTCTCTTTATCAAGACCTTTAAGTTAAAATTCCGTGAATTGTAACATGATACTTATCATGTGTCTCCATCCCTAGATTCCACATTGCAACTTCATAATCCTTTCACACTCAACATTTCCTCTTATACACTTCCACCTAATTTTGTTACTCCCAAGGTGCCAATTTTCAATGGTCATGGTAACCCCCAAGATCATCTCTGAGCATTTCATGTGGCATGTCTAGATTTTGTGGGTGATCATATTCTCTTAGCTAAGCTCTTTCCTAGAATTCTTCACAACTATGCAATGTGTTGGTTATATGATCTACCTATCCACTCGGTAACATCTTTTACACATTTAGCCGATGATTTTCTCACTCATTTCTCTATCAATATCAGCTCGAAGATATCCTATGCTCAACTTGCATAACTTAAGCAAGGATATAACGAACATATATCAGATTATGTATTACGATATAAAAATAACCTAGCTAAGATGTCTAAAGTTCTAGTAGACTAGGAACTTCAATATTAATTCATTCAAAGTATCTAACCACCTCTATAGGAGAGTGTCACATTTGAGACTTCTCCATCATTTGATCATTTTGTCATACTCTTAAGCTACAAGAAACTAAACTATTATCTATAGGAAAGCTTAAGTATCAAGAGAAGGCTTCATCTTCTACATGCTTTCCAAGAAAATCACCTTCCAAGCCATCTACAAAACCTATTGAAGCTAAAGCCACTGTCAACACTGTATCTAATACTAAAGAGATTCAATGGTAACCGCCTACGCATACATACACTAAATTAACTGTCACTCCACATATTTTATTACCACAAACTATTGAGAGAAATCTTATTATGATGCCTCCTCCACTCAACTTGGGTCCATATAATCCAAACGGTTGTAATTACAATAAAAATATCTGATGTGACTATCACCAATGTGTTGGGAATTCTACAAATTGATGCTTTAAACTTCACAATCTTATTCAATATCTCATTGATAATAATGCACTTGAGATTCTTGAACCTATGACATCTGTGCCAGTCAACAAAAATTAGAAGCTCAAAATCTTCAAAAACCCTCTTCTTAAGTATGAAAATCAAGCGAATGACTCTTCATCCAATCATACATATCGTGTAGTGCCTACTACTGCATCGGGGGTTCTTGATTTTCTAGTTGCTCATGTTGATACATCTCCACCAATCATTACTTTCTCTGATCATGAATATCATGCTACATTATCTTATGATTGTTTGCACATTAATTGATCCCTCATTTCACTTCTATCAATAACACTATAGTTGATCCCTCATTTCACATAAGTGCATGTTCTATTGCATTTCTTGTCGCTATTGGTTATCCACTCTCACAAATCTCATATACAGTTCCTAAATCATATGGATATGTCAATCTTGTAGTAATAGTCAATCCTCTTATCATGCTTATGCATTTTCTTGTGGTACCTTCACTCAAAGGGCATGACATGATCTTAGGTCTTCGTTGGATCCATATAACTTAGACTATCATCTCCATGCACAACTTGTGTCTCAAGTTCATTCAAAACAGGAAAGTCATCACTATCAATGGTGTTTCTTCATCCATACCATAGTCACAACCTCCTCTTGAGGTTTCCATTACACTCGTTAGAGAATCTAGGTCCCCGAGCCCTATCAAAGTAAAAGCACAATCTGCTCCTAGCTTGCCAGTTTGGACATGACCTAATCATCCTCACAGGTTTGGTAGTCCATCTTTCCAGTCTAGGTTGATCACGTGGACACATCCTTCACATCGGTATACATTGTGACCTTATTTTACTCCATTTAGGTGTTCATCCTCTCCGTGTTCTACTTCACCTAGGTGTGCATCACCTTTGCACTTTGCTTCACATTGGTGTCCATCACCTCCACACTCTCCTTCACATAGGTGTACATCAACTTTGTGGTCTCCTTCACCTAGGTGTCTGTTGCCTCCTAGGTCCCATACACATATGTCTCATTTACTGATACACCAATTGTCTCATACACTATCGATCTTAGAGCATGGTCACATGAATTTGTCTCCGCAAGTATCAGGTGGAGGACCCTCATATTTCACTTTTATTAGATAAAAAATCACTATTGCACACTTGGGGGCATAAGTCTTATTCTCCCCCCTTTAGCGGTAACAAATGTCTCACATTTATACTTCTTCACTTTACACCTCGCATCTAGTATTTCACATTTGTCTCACACATCTTGATACATTTGTATCATCACTACCATATGATGCACTCTCATGCTATGGTTCACACTTAACTATTGATGACATAATAAATTCATTAACCTCACTGTTGGTTGGAACTTTGATCATTGGATAAATTCAATAGTTCAGGGGAAAACATTCCCTCCTCTTTATGGGGAGGTTCCCTCATTTTACCAAAAACTTATAACTTTAAGTATTTACAAATGTACAATCGAATTAAATATGAATGAGGATATTGGTGCATGTGAATGATACCATATTCTCAATACAAAAGACAAATAAAGAGTAGGGTTTAGAGGTAGAAACAACAACTTATACAGGAAAGAAGTTTGAATTAGGATAAAAAAGTTTAGGATAACTCATTTATCAAGGATAAAAGTAAACTCCTTAGTTATGCAAGATTACGTACTACTTTAAGGAAATAAGTGAAGAAGGAAACAATTTTAGATAGAGAGAACACAAATTTATACCTTACTGATGATATAAAAATATCTTAAGAACATGTGAATCAATACATACAAAATCCCATATAATATAATGCAAATAGACATAAAGTTCTTCACATCACATTCCATGGATTAAACACAAAGTTTAAGAATTCACATATATTAATATTCACATTCACAAATTGCAAGAAAGAGAAAAAGGAAAGAATAAAGATGGGAGAAAGAGAAAATGTCTTCTTTTGTACTAATCAAAACTTTGTATTTATATTCAATGACATCGATATCCAACTCCCTTTACAATGAAAAAGAAGCCTTATATAGGCTGGGAGGAGGATGAAACCAACTTTCTAACTAATTGTCTTTTAATTAAGTGCTAAACACTTAAATAGCTAATTACATTTGTTGGCTTTATTTTAAAATTTTATTTTGAAAATAATAAATCCAACTTCAAAACATAACAATTAGATAGAAAAATACTATGAACCAAAAGAATAAGGAACATTAGGAACATTTGAAATAGGCATAGCTGCAACCTTTATCTTGAGGACCTAGACTTTGAATTTGGTGACAACAATTGATATTTCTATACACTTAAGAACTATGGTGTTTTCCATGATATCCAAATAACTTCCAAAGTAATATTCCATTTCTTTTGCAACATATCCATTTTATGAGAGTCCTTTGACAACTTCAACAACCCCATTATGTAGTTCAGAAAGTTCCTCCATCTTCTATTTACTAACAGATTGCTCCCTGAATATTTCCTCTTTGATAAATAATTTAAAATTTTCATTAAATTGATCCACTAGATTCCTTTTTGTAGATTTTTCCTTGTCTAATTCCCAATGAAGAGCTTGGAATTCAATAAAAACTTATGATTTCAATGATTCTCCCTTTTGTACCATGTTTCTTAGCTTAGTTGCAGCTTCCTCTAGCACTTTGATTTTCCATTCTACAATATAGGTTCATTTATTGGACAAGTTTATTTTAGAGTCATAAACTATTTTGTGTGTCAAGAGGACCTTTTCATCAGTGGTGCTCATGATCCAAAGATCTTGATAACAATCAACCCAAAGTTTCAGTTCTTTGACAATGGCATCCATCCTTGAGTTGATCTGATTTTGAGGAGCAATAATGTTATCATACATTCTGTAAGACTCCTCAATAAATTACAATCCAAAGAGAAAAATTAATTCCTCCTAGGCCTCATAATCTCTACCATATGCTGCATGCTTTTTGATCTTTGTTATACCTTAATATCACTTTCAGAAAGAGCAAGTTTAAAAAGCAGTGAGGGAAGGGGAGTAGTATCCATAGGGGTTTTTTCAAATGAGAGAAAGGATTTAATGAATTTTGATAGAAATATAACCTATTCTTCAAGCTACTCTTGTGTTGTTTTTCCTTTCTCTACCCTCTCAATGACATTTGAAACAATTTCTTTGAGATTCTGCACTTCTCCTTCAGGAGTGGATTCTCCAAGTGAAATCCTTGTCAAATCGAAGTCTATAACAATCATTTCCTTTTCATTTTTATATTCCTTTAGTTTAGAAAGTTCAAGAAATTACCGTCCTATAACATCTAACACCAAATGACATGTTATTTTAGCTTTCTTTGGAGGAGTTGTGCTAAGTAAAGCGACCACTGCATAAAACCAAGGAATGATAATTTGGGAATAAGCCTTCCTTTTCTTACTGTCAATCATGGGATGAACCAATGTGAATGAGTCACTAGAAGGTGGAGTTGGAGGAGGTTTTAATGCAAGGATGTTACGAGGTCCAAGAGGTTGAGTAGTGCAAACCTCAAGAGTAGGAGCCTTAATAGAGAAAGAAGATGGTCTCCTGACTTCAAGCTTGGGTCTTGAGGCACTAACTTTTCCTGCATCTGGATCTATGATTTTTACTTCATATTCCTCATCTTGATCTTACTCATTACCTTCTTCCTCATCATCTTCTTCTTTATCATTATTTTCTTGTTCCTCACCCTCCTTTTCTGGCTCATCCTTTTTCTCCTCAGATACATTTTCTTCAATTGTTTTCACTTCCTCTTCAAAAGGTTGTGACACTTGTTCATGCACAGGGGTAATTCCTTCAACCTATTCTTGAGTTTTCTCTTACTCCACTTCTTTCTCAGGTGTTTCATAAATCTTTTCTAATACCTTTATGTTGGCTAGATTTTCTGCATAGTTGAAAACCTAGGCATTCATGAGATAAATCTCCCTCATTTACTAGTGAGGCTCCCATGTAAGATCTTGTCAATTGTGTTTCCTAATATCTATTTGTTGGTATTACTTTAACTATATAGCTCATGAACCATAACTAGACAATTTTGCAGCAAGTAAACAACTGTAAGAAATATGTGTAGGAAAGAGAAATAATTAAATGCGAGAAGAAAGGAAAGGAAATGTGCAACCTAACCAATAGTTGACAGAGTTGATCACATGCACATAGACAAAACAATTAGATCTTAAAATGTAGAATTTGAAGCAAGGGAAAGTTTCAGATCTAGATCAAAGAAAACACAAAGTTTATGCATATATCTAAAAATAAATAAGAGACGAATGCACTATTGACACAAAGTTCTCTGGAAATCTCTTCTCTATTCCTTTGCTTGAAGAAAGCTATCAGGGGTTTAAGCTCAAAGTCTGGAACACAAGAATGTTGATTACAAATTCCAATCCTCTAACCCGTAGGTTCTTCCTCTATCTATAGTGTATAAAGGGCAATTAAAAATAGGAATCTTTAAATGAATTCTCGCATGCGGAAGCTATGAAAAGGGAAAAAATTGAAAATCTTCCTCTTGGGATTCCTCTTTGACATGCATGATTTATAACTAAAAAATAGAACCTTCTATTTTGCATGTTTGCCACCTATTTCCAAGTAATTTAATTTTTCAAGTAATGAATTTTAAACCAATCACTTAAGTTTTATAATTTAATTGATTACTCAATTACTTTTTTGGAGAAAATAAAAGAAAGAGGAAAAGAAATAAGAAGAAATTTGTAACCCCCCAGTCTTGTTCTTCTTCCGTATTTTGCATGCGGTTGACTCTTTTGCCTTTGATTCTCACCAAACTGGATCTGGAAGTTATGCATGAATGTGATTTTCTTATAGGTATTGCCTTTGACCTGTCTTCCCTTCTATCCTTGAAGATTTTGCTACTTTTCTTCAGTACATGCACTAGTGTAATGTTTGCCATAAATAATTCAAACAAAACTCATAATTTTTATTTTTTAATTGCATATGAGCAATTTTAAATTCTAGAAAGCACTCTAGGTGAATGTAAATATAAGTAAATTCAATGAAGGCTTCAACTGGAAGATTGGGAGAACATGCAAAAGATATTGGACGGAATTTTCCATGCACTGACTGTTGAGTTGTGGATCTCAATTACTTCAGTTTAACATGCAATGGAAACTTGCTGGAAAATACAGTAACCATCATCGGTTAGGGGGAAACCAACATCAGTCATCCAGGACCAACATCGGTCAGGTATGACCGGCATCAGTCAAGCAAGGAAGGAACTGGCAGTAGTTAGGTCTAACCGACATTGGTTACCTATGCGAGGATGTTTTAATTAACTCTCGGGAATTAGATCTATTTTTAGCATTAAAGTATTTTCATTGATTGTAATTGCATGGCTAAGTGCCCTAAGTTTATAAATGAATATATAAGCATAAAACTAGGGTTTATAAGTAAGATATTAATAAGAATTAGAAAGAACTTGCAAAAGTTGATGTGAGAGAGAATTCTTGGTGAAAAAGAAGAAAAGCTTGAAGGAAGAATGTATTGAACATCTGAGAGGTGTGGAAGATTGTAAATCTTCATTGTATATCTTGTCAAAGCTTTGGAAAATATATTGGCTTGTTTCTTGGTGGATGTAGCTCACACTGGGTGAACCACGTTAAATATGGTGTTAATTTATGTCTCTTATTTTGTATATTTCTTCTCGTAGAATATCAAATTTTATTTGCATGTATGCTTAGATATGATATACTGTCTGTACAACTGGTGTGCTAACCCCAACAACTGGTATCAGAGTTTTTTTGGATGGTTTTGTGTGTTGACAGATTTACTCACAGAGGGTTTTCTGATTAAGTGGGAGCTACAACAATGCCAGAAGAAAATAAATACAAGGTAGAGAAATTTGACAGCCGAAATTATCAATTATGGAAGATGCAGATTGAGGATTATCTGTATCAAAGAGATTTATATTTACCATTGGATGAGAAGTCTATACCCACGAAGATGATTGATGAAGAATGGAAGATTCTTGACAGAAATGCTTTGCGATCTATAAGATTGAGCCTGGAAGCATCCATGGCTTCCAATATTACAGAAGCGGCTTCTACGGTAGACTTAATGAAATCTCTTGCTAATTTATATGAAAAAAATAGTGCTTCAAATAAAGTTTATTTGATAAAGAAACTATTTAGTTCCAAGATACATGAAGGTGAATATGATTCTAGTCATTTGAATGATTTCTGATCTATTGTAAATCAGTTAAAATCGGTTGCTATACCATTTTATGATGAAGTAAGAGCACTTTTATTCTTATGTTCTTTTCCTAATAGTTGTGACAACTTGGTAATGGTTGTTAGTAATAAAACATCTCTTAATAATATTTTGACGTTTGATGATGTGGTTAGTATAATATTGAATGAAGAAATTCATAGGAAGAGTACAGAGGAATCATTGTTTGGAAATGATTTGAATGTAGAAAGCAGGGGCAGGTAGAAGGAGAGATCCAAGAGTAAGAGTAACGAGAAATCAAAGTCAAGGGATAAAAAATCTAAATCTAGAAGTAAGGGAATTACTTGTTAGAAATGTGGAAAGAAAGGACATGCAAAGAAAGATTGTTGGTCAAAGGATAAAGAGAACCAACAACCAGACAAAGGTAAAGAATAAAATCTTGCTACATCAGAGGTAATGCAAGATGCTCTTATTATTTCTTTAGATAATAGAATTGAATCATGGGTTTTAGATTCAGGAGCTTCTTTCCATGTAACCCCTAATAAGGGTTCTTTCAGAAATTATGTCCAGGGAAATTTTGGGCATATTTATTTAGGTGATGATGAACCTTGTAGTATTAATGGTAAAGGGGAAGTTCATCTAAAATTTTACAATGGAAATACATGGGTATTGAAATATGTGAGGCATGTGCCAAGCCTCAGGAGGAATCTTATTTTTGCAGGGAAACTAGGTGAATTTGGTTACATGGTTACTTTTACAAGAGACTCTTGGAAAGTCACCAAGGGTGATTTTGTTGTGGCAAGAGGTAAGAAGGTAGGAACATTATATATATCTACTTGTATTACTGATTCCTTTTCTGCATTATCTACTTCAGATTCAGATGTATGCATGTGGCATAACCGCTTGGGTATGAAGTCAAGGGTAAGGAGAAATTAGTGTGCAGGTTCATAAAGAGCCTATATGGGCTCAAGAGATCTCCAAGGCAATGGTACATGAGGTTTGATAGTTTTATGCATGAGCATGGTTACTTGAGATGTGAATTTGACCATTGTGTTTATTTCAAGAAGCCTGAAAATGGGAACTATATTATTTTGTTACTGTATGTGGATGATATGCTTATTGCAGGATCTAGTATGTAGGACATTGGTGAGCTTAAGAGAAATATAGCTCACACATTTTCTATGAAAGATTTAGGAGATGCAAAAAGAATCCTTGGTATGTAAATACATAGAGATAGGAAAAACAAGAAATTGTATTTATCTCAAGAGTGATATCTACAAGGTGTTAGAAAGGTTCAACATGTAGAATGCAAAACCTGTTAGCAAATCTATGGTTGGACACTTGACATTGAGCAATGATAAGTGTCCTTCATCACATGAGGAGGTAAAATACATGACACGAGTACCATATGCTTAAATAGTTGGAAGTCTCATGTATGATATGGTTTATACAAGACCAGACATTACACAGGCAATGGGAGTTGTGAGTAGATATATGACTAATCCAAGTAAAGAGCATTGGAAAGAAGTCCAATGGATAATCAAGTATTTGAAAGGGAAATATAGCATGTAGTTATGCTATGGAGGTTTGGATATTTCATTACATGGCTATGTTGATTCGGATATGGTTGGAGATCTAGATGGTAGGAGGAGCACTACTGGATATATTTTTAGAGTAGGGGGGACAACAATTAGCTAGATTTAAAGAGTTCAGAAGGTTGTGGCTATGTCTACTACAGAGGTAGATTATGTTACAGCTACAAAGGCTAGCAAGGAGATGATATGGATGAGTAGGTTCATGGAAGAGTTGGGAAAGGAGAAAATTGATTGTAAACTGTTCAGTGACAGTTAGAGTGAAATTCATTTGGCAAAGAACTCAACGTTTCATTCGAGAATGAAACACATTCAATTGAGGCATCACTTCATACGGAAGGTATTGGAGGATGGACAGTTGAATCTAGAAAAGATTCATACGAGTAAGAACCATGCAAATATGCTAATGAAGCCATTAGCAAAGGATAAGTTGGAGCTACACTCCACTTCTGTTGGTCTTCGGGATTGAGAATTGAAGAGGAAGAAACAAATCTAAGGAAGGATCCAAGAATGACACTATACAGGTATGGTGCAGTAATTAATCTCCAAGTGGGAGATTGTTAAGTTGTGGAGCTCAATTACTTCAGTTTAGCATTGTTGGTTGTCAAATTAGAACTTTAATGAAAACAACAGTTAGGGGACAGAAAGTCCCTCCTCTTTAATGGGAGAGGTTCCCTTATTGAAAGCAAGCAACAAAACTATTTACAAATGTACAACTTTCAACTTTAATGAGGAACTTTGATATCATGAAAGTGTTTTAATGTAGAGGTAGACCATCAATACAAAAGAATAGAAGAACTAAGGGAGGGAAAAGGTAGAACATAACAACATTCCCAGGAAGTATAGATAGAAAAATAATTCCTTATAAATGTTGAGCAAGGATGATATATAGAACAAAATCATTCATGTTAAACCACCAGATATTATTTCATAGACACAAAGTTCTAGAAATGACATCCATAAGAATAAAAATCTTCTTAATGCAATAGATTAATGATTCACAAACTTTAGACAAGCAAGAGAGAATAAATCGATGCAGATAGAAACATGAAGGGAAATATTTTGTATTGATAGCTTTTAGATCTTTTACACTTTTAAAAATTATCAGAGTTCTAGCCTCTTGGAATGGCGTGGAGAGTCCAATATATAGTTTACAAAGCGGTTACATTTGGTAACCGTTTCTTTTAACCAAAATATTAATTAAGGAAATACACAACATAAAGTCCTTAATTAAATTACAAGGAGATCTGAACTAAAAATAGAAGAAGAGAATTAAGAGCTAGAAGTAGAGACATCTAGTTGTGGCTGAGAAGGGCCCACTATTTTGAGGATCTGGTGCCTGAATCTCTTTAATGCTTCTGCTATCTGCATGCCTCTTGGAATCGTTGTGTTGACAATAGCATGAGTCCACGTGCCTAGGCATTTCTCCATATCTTTGTCAAAATTAGTATGCTCAAGATATTCCTTATTAGTCTTGACTATAGCTAAATGGAGAGAACAAAATTCCTTCATTTTGTCTTTAGTGATCGAATCCTCCTTGAAAAAATAATCCTTGATAAAGGCTTTAAACTGAGCCTTGATTTCTTAGAGAGAGAAGAATACACCCGTGGTTTCATCCTGAAAATGGCAGTGGATATCCTTGAAGGTGGATAAAACACAAGTTTTAAAAGACTCCCCTTTTTTCCATACATTCCTCAATTCCCCCAGTGCTTCTTCTAGAACCTTTATTTTCCAATCGATGCTAAAGATCCATGTCCTTGAAAATTTATTCTTGACATCATCAAACACGTTGTTGTCCAACAAGATCCTATCATCGGTTTGACCCATCAGACGGAGATATGTGATACATCCACTCCAGACTTTCAATTTCTTATCCAAAGCCTTAATTAAGGAAACAAATTTCTACTGTAGCTTGATCACCTTCTCATTAGTTTTGAAGGCTTCCTCAATTAAGTTTAAACCTGCTATAGTCATATCATCCACCATGGCCTCAACAACCTTCCCAAAAGTAGAATACTTGTGGATGTCTTTGAAGGTTTGGATCTCATCTTGGCTAAGAACTCTGGGAGGTGGGAGAGTGGCCAATGGGGCTGGATCCAAAACTTTATCCTTTGCCAATAATGATCTAATAAAGTTGGAAAGAACTTGGTTTTTTTCTTCCAACTGCTCCATGGTTTTCTTTCCTTTCTCCACCCGTTCAATAACCTTAGTCACGGTTTCCTGAAGGTTATGAACTTCACTCTTAGGTGTGGATTTTCCCATTGGAATTATAGAAAGCTCCAAGTCAGAGATCAAAAGATATTTCTCCCCTTTATCCACTTTGGGTTTTGCAACCTCCAAGAACTGATAGCCTTGGGCATCAGTTACCAACCTCAAAGTGGAGGAGGAGTAGTACCAAGTAGAGTTGCTATAACATCAAAGTCAGGCACTGTTAATCAGGAGGAATATTTCCTTTTCTTGCTGTCGACTAGGGGATACACATAGGAAAAGGAAGAAGAAGAAATGGAAGAAACAAGGGACCCGAGTGAAAGTGAACTCATGGCACTCACATTATGAACCACTGTTGTCTCTAGTGGGGAAATGAATGCAACCTTAGGAATTTACTTTGCAGAGGAGTCTATTAAACTTGGAGGTTCATTCCTTGGTCCTTCCTTCTCCACTTCAATAGTGATTTCATGGGTTTCCTCTGGGTCTTTCATCTCATCATCATCATTCTCACTTAGAACAATAATGTTCTCCGGCCCAATAGGAAATTTTGACTGCTCCAGAAGAGTCTCTTCCTTGATTGGTTCTTGCTTGATGTATTTGACCTTCTTTTGATACACTTTAGTGGAAGAGGAAGGAGTAGAAAACTCAGGTTCTTTCATCGAAGAAGAAGGAGGAGTTTTCTCAAGTGCCTCAGTGCTAGGCGTATGTACTTCCTTCCTAGGTGTGGAAGTCTCTCTTGAAGAGGATCTACCTTTGTTCATCCTGAGGTCATGCATTTTTCTGTCAAACCAAATCTTAGTTCTGAAGATGACACGGGTGATCACCTCATTCAATTCATCTCTTTCCTTCACATACCAATCCAGGGTTTTCAGAGGAGTGTGCTAGATTGATCTTTCATACTCAAAGGATTAAAAATATTCATCATCGTCCTTAAGCCCTTCAGGCACCTGGTAGAGGTTTAAGTATATGATCTATTATAGAGAAAATATGCCAAAATGCCTCCTCCTGGCTCCAAAATCATCAACACAATTAGTCCAATAATCCTCAGTGTCAGCATGGTGATAATAAGTTATCCTGAGATTTTGATGAATGTATCTCTTAAGATCAAAGCAAGTCCTGGGCTTGAAGACATGAACTGTAAGAGGAGAAATAGTCCTTTCTATATTTTGGGCATCTAGAGCTGTCCTACATGTATAATTCCACAAGGTGATAGGGAAATGAAGACCCATAATATTCTTATCTCGGAAGGTTCTAATAAGTTTATCCATCTGCCTGCACACCTCAACCAAATCCATTTTGTCGTTATAGAACATGGGAAACTTGAGAGGTGTGCTTTCAAAACAAGCCAGCCTGATGTATGAGAACTTTCAGAACTAAGTGAAGAAAGCCCCATACTAGGTTATCAAAGCCTTAGCCTCATCTAGAACCTTTTGGAAGTGTCACCCTCCAAGAGCCTCACAATGTACATGGTGAAGGCATCATTTACCCTTATGAAATTATGATTACTGACTTTGAGGATAAACTAAGGGCAATATGCGTAGATGGGCCCATCTTTCTTGCCTCCAATGAAAGTGAAGCTGAGCCACTCATGAGATGCTACCAAGGTGTACATGAGATAGGAAGTCATGTAGAAATTTTTGGTTTACTGAACATTTGACAATTGTTCAGCTAGATTTCCACAGATAATCTCAGCCCAATTCAGATTTTACTTACCCTCGTAGATGATATTTATGAAAGGGCACATCCAAAAATGGAAATCATTAGTAGAGGGCATTCCCATAATCCAGGCGAACAAGGTGATGATATCTAGTAGTTCTTCCTTAAAGTCGACCCTGAACAATGCCTTAGAGAGCTCCCTTCTTAGGGCACTTCAACCATGATTTCAATACCTGAGCCTTATATCTCTTGTTGTCTTGATCAAACGGAGTCTGAGCTTGAGCAAGAGTGAGAACACTGGAGTCTTCTATTTTAGGGATGGAAAGGGCAGTGACGATGGTGACAGAGCCCAATTTTGCAATCAACTCGCCATGCACATTGACAATCTCCTTAGTGTCTAGATTGAAACTAGCCCTGCAAGCGAGCACAGTGTTAACACATTGCACAAAGAGAGGAAAACCAATGGCGTATGTGATTCCAATATCATTTATCATTTGAGCCATGGGAGTAGGGTTGTCACATGCTAATCTGTCCCAGAAATCATCGAAATCCAAATGCCAAACTTCACTATCTCCAATATCGGGCACAAAAGTCTCCAAAGGGGACATATGCTTGTGCCCTTGAAATTTGATCTTCATTTTGATAGTGAACAGAGGAATGGACTTCAAAGAATAGACTCACGAAAATTATTACAAGGGGATACAGGAAGATGGACAAACGACTTGATTTTTCAAAAATGTGGGCAAGGGATAATGAGCAGGCAATGTGACAAGTGCATAGATGGTTGCCTCTTTAAATAGCTGTTCATGAGAGAGAAGATCATAAATGCACATTAAATATACCTTGTGCCGACTCAAAAAGGTGAAATGCAGGAAAAGTGGAAAAAACTAGCCCGGACGGTCCATGGAACATTGGGAAATGAGGGACATGAAGAGCCGGTTTGACTGATGCGGGTGATGTAGGCGATGCAAGCCAAGAGAGTACGGGTGGTCTGAGGGACACAAGAATGTGAAGAGCCGATTCGGTCGATGCGGATGATGTGGGGAATCAATGAACAGGAGGCTTGGGTGTACTTGGGATAGATGGGCTGAAAAAGTTTGAAAACGATGACGGACAAGGTTTTGCAGGGAAATTGGCCAATCGGTGAACAAGAGGTCCGCCAGTACTTGGGACCCCAAGAAACAGAATTTTGAGGGGGACAATAGCTGGCTCTTTCTAGGGATGACTTGACTAGATCATAGGAATGAGGAAAGACAAGAATTCAAGAAATTTTTTTGGGAAGAAGACTGGTGCTTTATCCATTGGGCCATAGAGTCAAAGGAAAAACAATACAGAAGGCAACACATGGAAAAAACAATAGAACAAAGGCAAGGAAAGGCACACACACTGTACATAATATACAAAGGACTTCCTATTCACCTAGGATTTGAACAATTTTAGGTACTACCCACTATAAGGAAGTGGGAGAGAGGATCCATCCATGTAATCAAGATAGAAAGAATTTTCACCAGCAAAGTGCCTGATTCAGAAAGGACCAAGCCAAAGAGAGTCAAAATTACCATGGCTTCCTCAAGGTTCATGCCTTTTGTCCCATAGTAAAACAATGTCTCTAACTTTAAAATCTCTGGATCTGGTTTTCTTGTCAAATAAATATTTCACCTTCTACTAATGGGAAACGATCCTATCGAAAACATGTAGTCTCTCTTCATCTAGCTTATGGAGATACATGATCCTCTTATCCAAAGAATTATTGAAATTGGGGTCCTTAATAGCTTTCATCAAATGCAAAGCTGGTAGTTCCACTATCACTAGTACTTGAGCTTCCACACCATACACCACTTGAAAAGGGGACATCCCAATTGCTCTTTTGGGTGTAATCCTATCTACCTAGAGAGCATCATAAAGCTTCTTATGCCAGTTTCTCTGAGATTCATTGATAAGCTTTCTTACAATGGTCACCAAATTCTTGTTTGTTGATTCTACATTTCCATTTCCTTGAGGGTAGTAATCTGAAGATTGAGTGAGGGAAATTCCATACCCATAACAAAAATCCATCATCTTAGCAAAAGAAAAATTGGAAGCATTATCAGTCATGATCTTGTTTGGTACTCCAAAACTTACCAAGATGTTTTCTTTGATGAAATTACATACTACCTCAGAAGTAGTACTTTTAACTGGGATGGCTTCCACCCACTTGGTGAAATAATATGTGGTAGTCAACACATGAGTATGTCCTGCACTTGAAGGTGGGTTGAGTGTTCCGATGAAATCTAAACCCCATTTTTAAAGGGTTCTTTGATCACAACTAGCTTAAGTTGTAAAGCAGCCAACTTAGGTATTCCCATAAATGTTTGACAAGCTTCACACTTGTCAACCCACTTTGATGCATCTCTAAAAAAAGTAGGCCAATAGTACCCTGCATGAAGAATTTTGTGAGCAGTGACAGCAGATGAGAAATGACCCCCACAAGATTGATCATGAAATGTTGAGAACAAATTCTTTTGTTGCTCTTTGTCAACACACTTCAAGAATCTTCCATCCACTCCTCGCTTGAACAAAGAATTCTCCCACAACACATACTATGTTGACCTTAACTTGATAGCTCTCTTCTCCTTGGAAGTTAAGTGAGATGAACACTCACCATAGGCGAGGAAGTGAGAAATGTTAGCGTACCATTCATCTATCGAGTTGAGGAACATAACAATAGGTACATCAACTTCATCCTAAGGAAACTCATGACCAACTCCTTCAGAAATGAGTTCACACAGGCCTTTACCTTGAACTAGCTTCGTTGGTCTGATGTCGAGATCATACTCCTAAAAATTTACTACCTAATTTCCTCTCTTGTTTCCAAACTCCTGTTGTGTAAGAATAGACTTGATAGTTGTATCGGGCACAAGCACAACAGAGTGAGAGTTAAGAATGTAAAATCGAAACTGCTTAACAACTTTAACTACTGCAAAAACATGTTTCTCCATCATAGTGTACTTCAACTCATGAGTTTTTAGAATATAACTCTTGAAAACAATTGGGAGCTCATGGTCTTCAAAATCTTTCTGAGTCAACACAGTGGCCAAGGTACTCTCTGTGGCATAGCAATAGATAATAAAATATTTTCTAAAATCTAGACATGCTAAGATAGGAGTCTTAGCAATAGCTTTCTTAATACTTTCAAATGCTTCCTTTCCTTCAGAGGACTAACTAAATGTATGCTTTCCTTTCATCATTTGGGAAATATTCAAAGTTAGCTCTACAAAATCGGGAATAAATCTTCTTAGGAAGTTAATCTTACCAAAGAAAGAGTGCACTCCCTTTTTGCTTGTGGGAAGAGGAATCTGCTGGATGGCTTGAACTCGTTCAGGATCAATCTTGATTCCTTCTTTGGAGACAATATGTCCTAATAGCTTGCCCTCCATGACACAAAAGACAGATTTCTTGGGATTAGGAGAAACTCCATGTTCTCTGCATTTCAAGAGGACTGTTTCAAGATGTTGAAAGTGATTTGCTCTAGTTTTAGAAAAGACAGTTAAATCATCTAGATACACAACAATACATTTTCCTGTCAAACCCTTGAAATCCAAATCCATTGCTCTCTGAAAGGTGGCACCAACATTAATGAGGCCAAAGGGCATCCTCTTGTAGGAAAAATTACCCCAAGGAGTGGTAAAGGTAGTCTTGTGCTGATCTGCAGTATTGACTTCTACTTGGTTATATCCTGAGAAACCATCAAGCATGGACACCATTTCCACACCTGTGACAACTTGTAACACCTATTCCATCATGGGAAGGGGATAGTTGTCCTTCAAAGAAGCCTGATTTAGATTCCTGAAGTATACACAAATCCAAATCTCACCATTTTTCTTCCTGACAGGTACAATATTAGCAATCCATGTTGAATGATGAATGGGGAAGATGATCTCGGCTTTCAAAAACTTCTGTATCTCTTAGAAGATGGTGTCAGCAATATTTAGATTGTACTGCCTTTGCTTCTACTTGAAAGGTTTAATCCCTAGTTTGAGGGGAATGAAGTGTTGCATTTATTTTGGTTGGAAAGATTTCAGATCATCATAAGAATAAGCAAGGAAATCGACATACCTCTTTAAAATATTTACCACCTTCTTCTTCTCCTCTTGAGTCAAGCACTTTCCAATGTTCACCATTTTTGGTTCGGCAGGGTTCCCAATGTTAATCTTTTCACATTTAGCAAACTACTGAGCTCCTTTGGAAGCCTTGGAATTGACATATTTGTCATGTTTATCAAACAATTCCTCCAGACTTATCAAACCTTTAGGGATATTCTTACCTTTTAGTTTGATGCAGCCATCTTGATCCATCTCCTCCTTTACACCTTCCTCATTGGAAGAGACACTCTCTCGAGGCAGATTGTCACTTCCCTCAAAATACAATTGATCAAAGTTATCCCTGAGCTCCAGGAAAGAGAGAAAATGCTGGTCGTCATTGAAAACTTTCCAGTTGTTTGCATTATCCAGTACACTTGGTCTATGGATCATTTCAATGGTGAATTTGTCCTGAGAGAAATTTGGATGAGGTACTAGCAAAGACCCTGAAACAACTAGGGAATCAGCTCTAGTGTTCTTCTCCCTTGGCACCGCTTCGATGGAGAAGGCATCAAAGAATTCAATAGAATCCCATACCAAATTCCTATAATGCTTCAACCTTCTATTCTTCACTTGGAAATGGTCTCTGACTTGTTTGACAACTAATTCCGCATCTCCATGAGCCAAGAGGTTCCTCACACCTCTTTCTTTTTCCACCTTCAGTCCAAGGATGAGAGCTTCATATTCTATTGTGTTATTTATATTTTCAAACTATATCTTGAAGGAGAAAGGATAAATCTTTCCTTCTGGAGATATCAATACCACACCAGCCCTAGCATCAGCTGAAGAGCAACTTCCATCAAATTCAAAATTCCAAATGCCATTAGGATCATGGAGCACTTCTTTGGGACATTCCGCCTCATCCTGAGACATGATCATGTAGTTTCCATGCCCAATATCTTCATAGAGTATTTGTGCCTTGGGATCATCTGTCTTTTGCATAATATATTCAGTTTTCTTCTCAGGCAATAATTTCTTCATCTTTCCATTAACTGGTATAAGGGCATTTGACAAATCCATTTGAATTTCTCCTCCCACATCCTTACAAAAATTTCTACTCAACAACATGCCATATGAAGGAGGAATATCAGCTACCAAAATAGTAGCTAAAACATTTTTCTCTGGCAAAGTAGCAAAAGCTACTTGTGCATCCTTAATTCTTCCAACCAAAGGCACCTCCCTAATCTCCATGTAATAGCAATAACCAAAAATGCATGTGAGGGTAAGACCCAAAGCATGAGCTACTTTGACAGGCATCAAATTATCTGATGATCATGAGTTTATGGCACCATTGCTGAGTTTATGGCCAACTATGAGGAGGGTCACATAGAATGGTTTGATTTTCACATTAGGTGAGGTGACTGCAGCCACAAGATTTGATTGAAATGCAAAAGAGGGAGTGGGAAAAAGACCTTTAAAAGTGTTGATGACGTTTTGGAATGGGAATTGATGAAGTGGACCATTTTGGCAAAGGATTTTGGATGGGTTTGATAAAACTCAGCTTCTGAAATCTAGATTTTTGTCTTCTTGAGGTGGTTGATGATATCAAAAGATCCAGAGGTGGATGAGGTATCATCACTAGGAATCTTAGGCTTATCAGGTTTTGGAACTGGAGAATTAGAAGTTTTAGAAGCAGGAGTAGAAGAAGAATAATTAGCAGAACTCACCTTTTTTGTGGATGCAGTGGGAATAGGAGATCCTCTTTTTGTAATCACTGGAATAGTCGTGGGATTCTCCTTATATTTTTTTGCGGGATGCATCACTTTTTATCTCTTGTTTGTCTGCTGCCAAGTCATAACAACATATGAATCACTGTTCATCTCTGCCACTGCTTCATCATAATCATCTTCCTCATCAACACCCTCAGTAATGAGGAAACTAACTCGAGATTCGTTAAATTTTTCCAGTTCTTCCTTAGCCTCTTCCCCAGGTTCTTCAAAGTCTTCATTAAACTCTTCATCATCAGGTTCTTCAACTTCACAAGTTGCATTAACAGGGACCTTGATGGGTGGTCCTTCGATTTCCAACCTTGTCTGAGAAGAAGGCAAACAATTTCTAAGTTGAAAGTTCCTCCTTAGAACATCTTGATAAGGAGCATGCTGAACCAATTATTTCTTGATGGAAATGAGGTCATTGGCAAGCTTCTATACTAACTAATCTACATTAGCTCCTGGAGTAGAGGAAGAGGAAGAATAAGTTTTGGATTTGGAAGAGCCTCTTTTCAATTTGCAAGACATAATCAGGTCATCTTCAACACTAACGGCTAATCTCTAATCAACATCCAAAGTTGCAAGATTGGATCTTCTCAATGCATAGCTTACTTCAGGAAATTGAGCATTTAGGAAGAAACATTTTTGAATTTGATCCACAGGTTGGGTGTTTTGTGAGATCTTGTTAATCAACTTGTTGAACTTGGCCACAAATTCTCTCATGGGCTCTTCTAGTTCTTTCTTGATTTGAGAAATATGGGCTAGCAAAGCATACACACCTTCAACAGGTTTGAAACACTACTCAAACTAGGTCATTATGGTGTTCCAATTAGTGATGGCCCCAGCCAGGAGATGGTAAAACCAATCTGCCACATTTTCGTGCAAAGTCTCCACAAAAAGTCTCACAGAGACATCCTCATGTTCAACTCCAAGGACTCCACATGAACTATGAAAGCTGCAATATGTTCATTAGGATGCACCTTGCCATCACCTCTGAACTTGGGAAAGTTATTTTTGTTACCCCTAGGTAACTCATACAAAGGTTGAGGGAGGGCAAGAGCCCCAAATTGTTGGCCCCAAGGTAATGGAACTGCCATTCTTGGAAAAATTGCTTGAAGTGGAACTAAAACACCAGTAAGAATTGAAGCGTGAAGATTAGGGATGAGTTATTCTTGAGGGATACTACTCCAAAGATATCTGTCTTCAACATGGGGTGTGCTTGTAGAACGAGCTCTTATATTTATACTTGTTGAAGGAAGGGGAAAGCCTTCTTGCTCCAAGAGTTGAAACTAAGAATCTTCAATTCCAAGAGCCCTTCTTCCGTGAGTAAATCTTAGAGTCGCCAGATAAGAAATGATCAAGAAACTATTCTTTAAAACTGGAATTTGTTGAAATGAATCTCCAGTAGAGTCGCCAGAAGTTGTTGGTTGTCAAATTAGGACTTTAATGAAAAAAACATTTAAAGGACAACAAGTTCCTCCTCTTTAATGGGAGAGGTTCCCTTATTGAAAGCAAGCAACAAAACTATTTACAAATGCATAAATTTTAAATTTAATAAGGAACTCTGATATCATGAAAGTGTTTTAATGCAGAGGTAGATCATCAATGCAAAAAAATAGAAGAGCTAAGGGAGGGAAAAGGTAGAATATAACAACATTCCCAGGAAGTATAGATAGAAAATTAGTTCCTTATAAATGCTGAGCAAGGATGATATATAGAAAAAAATCATTCATGTTAAACCACTAGACATTATTTCATAGACACAAAGTTCCAGAAATGACATCCATAAGAATACAAAGCTTCTTAATGCAATAGATTAATGATTCAAAAAATTTAGACAAGGAAGAGAGAATAAATCGATGCAGATAGAAATAGGAAGGGAAATCTTCTATATTAATAACTTTTAGTTCTTTTACACTTTCAAAAATTATCAGAGTTCCAGCCTCTTGGAATGGCATGGAGAGTCCAATATATAGTTTACAAAGTGGTTACATTTGGTAACCATTTCTTTTAACCAAAATATTAATTAAGGAAATACACAACATAAAGTCCTTAATCAAATTACAAGGAGATTTGAACTAAAAATAGAAGAAGAGAATCAAGATCCAAAAATAGAGATATCTGGTTGTGGCTGAGAAGGGCCCATTGTTTTGAGGATCCGATGCCTTAATCTCTTCAATGCTTCTGCTATCTCCATGCCCCTTGGAATTGTTGTGTTGGAAGTAGCATGAGTCCATGTAACTAGGCATTTCTCCATATATTTGTCAAACTCAGTATGCTCTAGATATTCCTTATTAGCCTTAGCTATAGCTGAATGGAGAGAACAAATGTCCTTCATTTTATCTTTAGTGATTGACTCCTCCTTGAGCAAATCATCCTTGACAAAGGATTTAAATTGAGCCTTGATTTTTTGGAGAGATAAGAATACACCCGTGCTTTCATCCTGAAAATGGCAGTGGATATCCTTGAAGGTAGATAAAACACAAGTTTTAAATGACTCCCCTTTTTGCCATACATTTCTCAATTCCCCCAGTGCTTCTTTTAGAACCTTTATTTTCCACTTGATGCTAAAGATCCACGTCCTTTACAAGTTATTCTTGACATCATCAAACACATTATTGGCCAATAGGATCCTATCATCAGTTTGACCCATCAAACAGAGATATGTGATATATCCACTCTAGACTTTCAATTCCTTATCCATAGCCTTAATTGAGGAAATGAATTTCTGCTGTAGCCTGATCACATTCTCATTAGTTTTGAAGGCTTCGTCAATGAAGTTTGAACCTGCTATTGTCATATCATCCACCATGGCCTCAACAAATTTCCCATAAGTAGAATACTTGTGGATGTCTTTGATGGTTTTGACCTCATCTTGATTGAGAACTATGGGAGGTGGGAGAGTGGCCAATGGGGCTGGATCCAAAACTTTATCCTTTACCAACAATGATCTAATAAATTTGGAAAGAGCTTGGTTGTGTTCTTCCAACTGCTCCATGGTTTGCTTTCCTTTCTCCACTCGTTCAATAACCTTAGTGACAGTTTCCCGAAGGTTATGAACTTCACTCTCAGGTGTGGATTCTCCCATTGAAATTCTGGAAAGTTCCAAGTCAGAGATCAAAAGATCTTTCTTCTTTTTATCCACTTTGGGTTTTACAAGCTCCAGGAACTATTGGCCTTGAGCATCAATTACCAACCTTGAAGTAGTCTTTTCTTTCTTTGTTGGAGGAGGATGGGTAGTACCAAGTAGAGCTACTACAACATCAAAGTTAGGTACTATTAATTGGGAGGAATATTTCCTTTTCTTGCTGTCGACTAGGGGTTGCACCTGTCGACACTAAAATTTTCCTCCATAATTTTTATTTCATTAATGTATGTATTAGGAATAGGATGTTGTTAAGTATAATTAGTAGTAGCGTCTGATAGAAGATAACGACGCCGTCAGTACGGTGTCGCCAATAATGTGGAGTACGGTAACAGTCAAAGTACAATAGGAATGTTGTAAAAAGTAAATATTTGTCGTAAGTGGTCCGGTAATGTTAAAATGTCAAAGTTTGGGTAATTAGAGAAGTAGGGTCTACATGATTAGGAATTAGAAATATTATATTGGTAATAAGGAAAAGGAGTGAGGTCATAAATATTTTGTGTATTTTATTTGTAAAAAGTCTAAAAATGTGGAACCCATGTAAAATGATAAGGTTTATCTTATCTTAAGAGATAAGCTTACATGTACAGATAAGAGTTAAGGTATGGAATATGATTCGTCAGAGTGGATTTCTTATCCTATCTTAGAGATAGGATGGATAAGCCTGGAAGTTCTATAAATAGAGAGGCCACCCCCCTCATTTAGCATAGAAAGAAGTAGTGAGAAATATTGTAGGAAGTGTGCAAAGGAAGCCATCAGTTAAAGGTGTGTTGAATAAGCCATCGAGAGGTGTAATTGTAAAGTTTCTCCCATAGTCTTGTTGAAGTACCTCATGGGTGAGATTGTAACAATTTCATGTTAATATTATAATTTACTTTGATATTTCAGATTTGTCATCATTCCGTCTTATCATAGTCGATGGTATTCTTGTGTTCGGTTTTTGTTTTGTTTCTAGATTACATCCACCAAACTAAAGGCTATGCATTAGTAAATAATCATAGCACGAGGAGTTCTCGGTGAAGAATTATCATAGTGCTGGATTGGTGATGACATTTTGGTTCCGTTGCCAGGACCATTCCTCGTTGGTGGATTTTCTGGAGAGATATTCCCACTTAGTCAAAAATCAATTAGAGGGTAACCTTGTTTTTACTGTGCATAGTAGTTACCATAGTAAAGTCATTTTTACCGTGAATAGTAGTTACCATGATAAAGTCATTTTTGCTGTGAATAGTATTTATCACAGTAAAGTCATTTTTTACCGTGAATAGTATTTACCGCAGTAACTTCACTTTTTACTGTGAATAGTGTTTACCACAGTAAAATCAGTTTTTACCGTAGTAAGTCAAGTTTTACCATAGTTTACCGTGGTCATTTCTATAGTAATTCCAATTATTTGTGCACATAAGTCTTGTTGATTATACTTGTGGGTTGGTATTTCATGGTGGTTACTTTTGAAAATGGGAAAGATTCCTGTTTTTTCAGCTCAATCTAATGAAGATGCTTCTTCTTTCATTCAAGAGTTTAAATGATCTTGTATTTGTAATGGCCTCATAAGAAGGGAACAATGGACTGAATTTTTTCCTACCTTTTTGGATGGTTCAGCACTTAGGTGGTTTGAAACACTAGGTGATAATGTGAAAAATTCATGGGATTTATTAACTGAAAGTTTTCTTGAAGAATTTGGTGAACAACAGAAATATGCAGATCTCATGATCGAGATCACAAAGCTATCCCAAGGAGAGAAGGAGAAGATAAGGGATTATCATGCTCGTGTTCTAGAGCTAAGGAGGAAGCTCGATGCCTAGATCCGGAAGGAAGGACTAGTGGATGGGTTGATGAATGGTGTGGATAATCTCCTCTGTAAGCACTTCATTCTTGGGATGAAGCCAAAGATTAGACAACGAGTGAAGTATGACCACCCAGCTACCATTGAACAAGCAAAGGAGATTGTAAGAAGGCAAGAAGAAAGCATGGAAGAGGAGCCCAAAGAAATTGTTGTTAAAGTAGAGCCTACACCAGCACCTTTGGTCTAGAATCCACAACCACTCCCGGTGAGCACAAATATTTCTCTTAGTACATCTACTGAGTATGAAGATCTGCTCAAAAAGATGGGTCAATTAACTATTAATCTTCTTCAAGGAAAGGAATTTAGTTCTCAGGGAGGAGATAGAGGTCCAAAAAGAAATATTTCTGAAGTTGTTTGTTATGGTTGTTATAAAAAGGGTCATTATAAGTATAATTGTACAGATAGAGCTTCTACATCTGGTACAAGAGATAATGATAAAGGAAAAGCACCTGTGAATTCTCTTGATGTAGTAGATAAGAGTAGAAATAATGAAGTAGATGTGTTTGTAACAAAAAGAAAGAAAGAAAAAGATAATCAAGATGGAACTGATCCTAAGAAGATGAAAGGAGAAACTAGTAAGAAACATAAGAGAAGAAAGTTGGGTGTGCAGGATTTTCTGATTTCACAGGGGCAAGGACCATACTCCATCTTGGAAGATCTGTCCAAAAGGCCTGCAAATATTACATATGGTCAACTCTTGGCTATGTCTTCTGAGAAGAGGCAGGAGTTGCGAGGTGGACTCAATGCTTGAAGAAGGAAGGAGGTTGAGGTCCCTGTTTTGGAGGCAGAGGCAGATCCCTATGCTCCACAAGCTGAGGTATTATGTAATGGTATTTCAATTTATGATGTCTTAGTTGATGGAGGTGCTGTAGTTAATGTAATGACCGAGTCTGTAATGAATATGTTGGGTTTAAAAATTGATCGCCCTTCAACACTTATGTTAAGGTCATTAAATAAAGGAAAAACTAAACCAGAAGGTGTAGTTTCAAATGTGGCAATATCTGTTATGGGTGTTGTATGTGTGGTAGACTTTCAGGTGATGAAAAATGGTACTGTTGCGCACCCAATGCTGCTGGGAACACCATGGCTAAGGAGAGTTCATGCAAGAAACTACTGGAATGAAGGTTTCATGACACTTGGACGTGGTAGAGAGAGGGTGAAGATAAATGTGATCCCTCGACATCATAAGGCAGAACCTATAGATTAAAGTGATGAAACTGATGATTGGACATCCTCTGATTACTCTAGTTCTAGTGAAGTGGACACTGAAGATGAAGAAAGCGAGGTGGATTTTTCAGTCATGGATATCCTTCCAGTCACACCACCTCATGACCCCATAAAATTATCTGAAGAAGAAGTTGATGATCGTCTCCAACAAATAAAGATTGGTGATGCTGTGATGGAGAGTGAGAAGGAATCCTACCTCTAGCTCTTTCGAAGGTACATACACCTATTCACTTTTGATTACAAGAAACTCCGTCAAGTAAGTTGGTTAGAACATTGTATTGAGCTGGTAGATGGTGCTAAGCCCATAAAGCAAATGCCATATAGAATGAATCCTATTTTTTCCAAGACTGTAAAAGAAGAAATAGATAAGTTGCTTGATGCAGGATTCATATTTGCTGTGGAGAATTCAGAATGGGTTTCTCCCATTGTGATCTCAATAAAAAAGAATGGGAAGCTACACATTTGTGTTGACTACAGGAAGCTCAATAAGGCAACAAAGAAGGATCATTACCCTCTTCCATTTTCAGATCAGATCTTGGACGAAGTAGCTGGCCAAGAGTGCTATAGTTTTGCTGATGGATATAACGGCTACAACCAAGTTCGTATAGCAGAGAAAGATCAGCTAAAGACCACGTTCACCACTCCTTGGGGAACGTTTGCTTATAGAGTTATGCCTTTTGGGTTGTGTAATGCTCCAGCAACATTCCAGCGTTTGATGAATAGGGTGTTCGAACCCTACATTGGGACCTTCATCAGAGTATTTCTGGATGATTTTTGCATCTATGGGAGCAAGTTGGACCACTTGCACCAGATGGAGACAACATTTCAAAGGTTAGATGAAGCACAAGCCTCACTAAACCCTAAAAAGTGTGTCTTTGGATGTTTTAAAGGCGTTTTGTTAGGGCATGTTGTATCCAGAGATGGTATTGGTACTGATCCTGATAAAGTTTTAAAAATCAAAGATTTACCATTTCCTATGAATAGAAGTAAGTTGAGATAATTTTTAGGCCATGTGGGTTACTATAGAAGGTTCATCAAGAATTTCTCAAAGATTACACAGCCACTAACCCAGTTCTTGAAGAAGGATGTTACTTATGAACCAGGAAATAAGGCGCATGAAGCTTTTGGACAACTGAAGGAAGCCCTGGTGTCTTCACCTGTTTTGAAGAATCCAGATTGGAGCAAGCCATTCATTGTGTACACTGATGCCTCAGATGCAGCACTAGGAAGTACTTTGAGCCAAAAGGATGGAAATGGGAATGAACATCCAATTTACTTTGGGAGCAGACAAATGAGCAATGCTGAGGTAAACTATACTGTAATTGAAAAAGAGGCTCTGGCTATCATTTTTGCTGTAAAGAAGTTTAGAAATTACTTGCTAGGGCAGAAATTTATAGTTGTAACAGATCATCAGGCCCTGAAATATATTGTCAATAAGCCTAACCCATCAGGGAGGATAGCAAGATGGATAATTTTGCTACAAGAATTTGAATTTGATATTATAGATAGGCCAGGAAAGAAGCATGTCAATGCAGATGCACTCTCTCGAGCCTATGATGGTTTAGGATCATCTTGTGATGATGATGATTTTCCCGATGCAGCATTGTTCTCCCTTGTCACAATTCCTAGTGAATACATAGATATTTGGAATTATCTGAATGAATTCAAGTTTCCTGATGGTGCCAATGCAAAGACTAAGAGAAAGATTACTCAAGCCAGTCGTCCATATTCTATTTTGCATGGAGCATTATTTCGAATAGGACTTGATGGACAGTACAAGAGGGCAGTTGGACGTGATCAAGGAAAGGAGCTGCTAGAAGAATTCCACAATGGTACATGTGGAGGGCACTTCTCTAAACAACTTACATCAAGAAGGATCTTGGATGCAGGTTATCACTGGCCCACTCTTTTTAAAGATTATTATAATTATTGTAAGACATGTGATATTTGTCAAACACATGGTAACCGTAAGACTTCATCAGCTCCATTATGTCCTATTCTTCCCCTTGGTCCCTTTGAAAAGTGGGGAATAGACATTTTAGGTTCACTTCCAACTACATCATGCCAAAATAAGTATATTGTAGTTGCCACAGATTATTTAACCAAGTGGGTTGAAGCTAGGCCATTGAAAACAGCTTCCATGGATGAAGTGGCAAGGTTCACATATGAACGCATTGTCACCAGATTTGGTTGTCCATTAGAAATTGTAACAGATCAAGGAAGCCACTTCATTAATGAGGTGGTAGAAGCCCTAGTCAATAAGTTTTCTATTAAGCACAGGAAGGCAACAACATACAAGTCAAGCACAAATGGACAGGTGGAATGAACAAATTTTGTGCTGTGTCAAATTCTAGCAAAAGATGCAGCCTTACAGGTACATAAATGGGATAAAAGGATTCATGCAGCATTGTGGGCATATAGGGAAACATCAAAGTCAGCAACAAGATACTCCCCATTTCAGTTGGCCTATGGCATTGATCCAGTTCTTCCTATTGAGTTTGATATTCCCACTGTGAGAGTTATGAAAAATGAAAGGATGGATGAAAGTGATTCAGTAAAAGAAAGGTTGGTACATCTTCATTTGCTAGAGGAAATGAGGGAAATAGCAAAGGATACAAGCCATAAGAAGAAAATGAAGCAGAAGGAGTACTTTGATCAAAAGATCTGGTGGTCTCCATTTCAAGTGAATGACTTGGTTCTAGTATATGATTCCAGATACAAAAAAAGAAGACAGAGAAAATTTCTTCCAAAATGGATGGGGCCCTACAAAATAGCAGCTGTGCATGAAAATGGTACGTACCGACTGGAGGAATTGGATGGCACTCCCATTACGAAATGGGTCAACCACGACAAGTTGAAGATTTTCCAAGCACCAGAATAGTCTACTCCGAGGACGGAGTAGAAGCTAGGAAGGGGGAAGATGTCGACACTAAAATTTTCCTCCATAATTTTTATTTCATTAATGTATGTATTAGGAATAGGATGTTGTTAAGTATAATTAGTAGTAGCGTCTGATAGAAGATAACGGAGCCGTCAGTACGGTGTCGCCAATAATGTGGAGTACGGTAACAGTCAAAGTACAATAGGAATGTTGTAAAAAGTAAATATTTGTCGTAAGTGGTCCGGTAATGTTAAAATGTCAAAGTTTGGGTAATTAGAGAAGTAGGGTCTACATGATTAGGAATTAGAAATATTATATTGGTAATAAGGACAAGGAGTGAGGTCATAAATATTTTGTGTATTTTATTTGTAAAAAGTCTAAAAATGTGGAACCCATGTAAAATGATAAGGTTTATCTTATCTTAAGAGATAAGCTTACATGTACAGATAAGAATTAAGGTATGGAATATGATTCGTCAGAGTGGATTTCTTATCCTATCTTAGAGATAGGATGGATAATCCTGGAAGTTCTATAAATAGAGAGGCCACCCCCCTCATTTAGCATAGAAAGAAGTAGTGAGAAATATTGTAGGAAGTGTGCAAAGGAAGCCATCAGTTAAAGGTGTGTTGAATAAGCCATCGAGAGGTGTAATTGTAAAGTTTCTCCCATAGTCTTGTTGAAGTACCTCATGGGTGAGATTGTAACAATTTCATGTTAATATTATAATTTACTTTGATATTTCAGATTTGTCATCATTTCGTCTTATCATAGTCGATGGTATTCTTGTGTTCGGTTGTTGTTTTGTTTCTAGATTACATCCACCAAACTAAAGGCTGTGCATTAGTAAATAATCATAGCACGAGGAGTTCCCGGTGAAGAATTATCATAGTGGCAGATTAGTGATGACACACCCAGGTGAAGGAAGAAGAAGAAACATAAGAATCAAGGGACCCGAGTGTAATTGAACTCATGGCACTCAGAGTATGAACCAATGTTGTCTCTAGTGGCGAAATGAATGCAACGTTAGGAATTTACTTTACAGAGGAGTTTGTTAAACTTGGAGGTTCATTCCTTGGTCCTTCCTTCTCCACTTCAGTAGTGATTTCATGGGTTTCTTCTGGGTCTTTCATCTCATCATCATCATGCTCACTTAGAACAATAATGTTCTCTAGCCCAATAGGCAATTATGACTTCTCCAGAAGAGTCTCTTCCTCGATCGGTTCTTGCTTGAATTCTTTAACCTTCTTCTGATACACTTTAGTGGAAGAAGGAGTAGACAACTCAGGTTATTTCATCAAAGAAGAAGGAGGAGTTTTCTCAAGTGCCTCAGTGGCTTGGCATATGTACTTCCTTCCTAGGTGTGGAAGTCTCTCTTGAAGAGGTTCTACCTTTGTTCAGTTTGAGGTCACGCATTTTTTTGTCAAACCAAATCTTAGTTCTAACGATGACATGAGCGATCACCTCATTCAAGTCATCTCTTTCCTTCACATACCAATCCAGGGTTTTCAGAGGAGTGTGCTTGATTTATCTTTCATACTCAAAGGATTGCAAATATTCATCATCGTCCTTAAGCCCATCATGCACTTGGTAGAGGTTGAAGTCTATGATATGTTGTAGAGAAAATATGCCAAAATGCCTCCTCCTAGCTTCAAAATCATCAGCACAATCAGCCCAGTAATCCTCAGTGTCAACACGGTTATAATAAGTTATCCTATGATTTTGATCAATGTATCTCTTAAGATGAAAGAAAGTCCTAGGCTTGTAGAAATGAACTGTAAGAGGAGCAATAGTCCTTTCTATATTTTGGGCATCTAGAGCTATCCTACATGTATAATTCCATAAGGTGATAGAGAAATGAAAACTAGTAATATTCTTATCTCAGCAGGTTCTAAGAAATCTATCTAGTTATGTGCACACCTCAACCCCGCGTGCACACCTCAACCAAATCCTTTTTGTCGTTGCAGAACATGGGAAGCTTGAGAGGTGTGCTTTCAAAACAAGCTAGTCTGATGTATGAGAACTTTTGGAACTGAGTGAAGAAATCCCCATACTGGGTTATCAAAGCCTTAGCCTCATCAGAGAACCTTCTGGCAGTGTCACCCTCCAAGAGCCTCACAATGTACATGGTGAAGGCATCAGTTACCCTTATGAAATTATGATTACTAACCTTGAGGGTAAATTGAGGGAAATATGCGTAGATGGGATCATCTTTCTTGCCTCCAATGAAAGTGAAGCCAAGCCACTCATGAGATGATGCCAAGGTATACATGAGATAGGAAGTCATGTAGAAATTTTTGGTTTGCTAAACATTTGAAAACTGTTCAGTCAGGTTTCCACATATAATCTCAGCCCAATTCAATTTTTTTTACCCTCGCAGATGATATTTATGAAAGGGCACATCCAAAAATGGAAATTGTTAATAGAGGGCATTCACATAATTCATGCGAGCAAGGTGATGATATCTGGTAGTTCTTCCTTGAAGTCAACCCTGAACAATGCCTTAGAGAGGTGGGACACTCCCTTCTTAGGGCACTTCAACCATGATTTCAATACCCGAGCCTTATATCTCTTATTGTCTTGATCAAATTTTGAGCTTGAGTGAGAGTGAGAACATTGGAGTCTTTTGTTTCGGGGATGCGCAGGGAAGCAGCAATGGTGACCACATCCAATTTTACAATCAACTCGCCGTGCACATTGACAATCTCCTTGGTGTCTGGATTGAAACTAGCCCTGTAGGTGAGCACAATGTTGGAACATTGTACAGAGAGAGGAAAATCAGTGGCATACATGATTCCACTATCATTTATCATTTGAGCCATGGGAGCAGGGTTGTCGCATGCTAATATGCCCTAGAAATCATCAAAATCCAAATGCCAAACTTTGCTATCTCCAATATTAGGCACATAAGTCTCCAAAGGGGATAGATGCTTGTGCCCTTGAAATTTGATCTTCATTTTGATAGTGAATAGAGGAATGGCCTTCAGTGAATAGACTCACGAAAATTATTGCAAGGGGATATAGGAAGATGGATAAAAAACTCAATTTTTCAAAAATGTGGGCAAGGGATAATGAGTAGGTAATGTGACAAGTGCATAGATAGTTGCCTCTTTAAATAGTTGTTTAGGAGAGAGAAGATCATAAATGCACATTAAATATATCTTGAGACCAACTCAAAAAGGTGAAATGCAGGAAAAGTGGAAAAAAACTGGCTTGGACATTCCATGGAACATTGGGACATGAGGGACGTGCGAAGAGCCGATTCGGCCGATGCGGGCGATGCGGGGAATCGGTGAACAGGAGGCTTTGGGCGTACTTGGGACAGATGGGCTGAAAAAGTCTGAAAAATCTGATGGACAAGGACTTGCAAGGAAATCTTCCAATCAGCAAATAAGAAGTCCGCCAATACTTGGGATATGAGGGACAAAAATGTCTGACAGACCCACAAGTCACTAAAATGACCCCAAGAAATAGAATTTTCACCATCTCTTCGAATTTATTACTTCACTAAAACACTACTGAAGGGTGCCAATTCAAAATTTTCAATTTTTTTTAACTTTCAAAAGAGGTGAATTTTGAGGGGGACAACAAGCATGCAATGGAAACTTGCTGGAAAATATAGTAACCATCATCGGTTAGGGGGGAACCAACATCGGTCACCCAGGACTAGCATTAGTCAGGTATGAATGGCATCGGTCAAGCAAGGAAGGAAATAGAAACAGTTAGGTGTAACCAGCATCGGTTACTTGTGTGAGGATGTTTTAATTAACTCTCAGGGATTAGATGTATTTTTAGCATTAAAGTAGTTCTATTTATTGTAATTGCATGGCTAAGTGCCCTAAGTCTATAAATGACTATATAAGCATAAAGCTAGGGTTTAGAAGTAAGAGATTAACAAGAATTAGAAAGAACTTACAAAAGTTGATGTGAGAGATAATTTTTGGTGAAAAAGAAGAAAAGCTTGAAGGAAGAAAGTACTGAACATCTAAGAGGTGTGGAAGATTGTAAATCTTAATTGTATATCTTGTTAAAGCTTTGGATAATAGATTGGTTTGTTTCTTGGTGGACGTAGCCCACACTGGGTGAACCATGTTAAATATTGTGTTGATTTATGTCTCTTGTTTTGTATATTTCTTCTGGTAGAATATCTACTTTTATTTGCATGTATGCTTAGATATGATATATTTTCTGTACAACCAGTGTACTAACCCCAACACTGACTTCTACACGGGATGTGTTAGAAATAAGAGGATGAATTTTTTCTAGAAGCCTCTGCAATTATGAGATATATATATATGTTAATTAAATTGGTGATAGGTTCAGGGCCTATGTTTGTATCATTGACTTCAAAAAATATGGAAGTTATGCATGATTCTGCTGATCTTTCTCTTTCATTGTGCATCAACATGGATAGAACAATCTTTATTTGAGCTATTTTTCTTTTAATTCCACCGGAATAACTTGCAATTGGATCCATTTGTGTAGATTTGACAAATTCTTTAGATTCAGAAGATATATTCAATGTACATGACATTGATTTGAGCACCTGTGATGAATACTTGTAATTTTATTCAGATAAAGATGGAGTCCATGGCATGAATACTTGTTTTTTATCACCAAAATTTGAATATAAAGCTTATTGACCTAAAATTTGAGGTTTTTCTTGCATGCAAAGCAAGCAAATATATTATTTAATTCAACTGGGAACATATACCAACATGTAGACACTTAGAATAACAAAAATCAAACTATTACAACCCTAGGCGCTAAAACTGAAAGCTTCCCGACAGTGGAAAAAATTCTTTAATGCAAAATCCTCCTTCCCTTGGCACCAAAACTTGTCCGCGCTACAATATTAATCAAAAATAAATAATTTCTTCTCGTTTATGACATCCCATGCTTATATAACCTCCAACATGTTATTTTTAATAATTGCCTCTTCTTATTTTTGGCTATTTAATTAATTAATAGCCATGTCTATTCATCCAATTTGGGCACCCTATTATGCATGCTGTTGGTTAATTTTTAAAATAATTTATTTATTTATTTTTAGCATGCATCCTTGACTTCTCCTTAGCTCTTCCAACTATGTTGACTTTCCTTCTATTTATGGTGCCAAAATTGGGTGAATAAACCATTAATAAATATTATTAAATGCATTGTTATTCACTCAAGGTGGGTCACACTTTTTGGCAAGAGGAATTTCTAAAATTAAGAAGTCAGCTTGATGGGAATTTCCACCCTGCACTGCAACTTCAAAATTCCCCTCTTCCACTTAAGTGATTTGAATTTCATCATGGGAATTTTAACCCTATAAGGCAGGTAAGAAATTCCCGCTAGTGCTTTAAGTGATTTTTCTTTTATAATGAGAATTTTTACCCTGTAAGGCAGGTAATAAATTATCACTTACCTACCACTACCAAACTTCCCATTGTAGCTTAGATGTATTTATTCCAAAAAGTGTGACTTGCCTAGGAGAGACTTTTTGTGCTTAACTTCATCTTTTTTGATCAAAAGTTTGCTTTCTGAGGCTGATTTCTTATGGTGTAATGACCGTAAATGATCTCCAAATGCTCCAGGAAATTAAACAAATTATACAGATTAAAGAACAAACATAGGGGAATTTAACAGACAAACTGTGGAGAAAATCAGAGAAAAACACAATAGAAATAAATAAAAACAAAAAACGTTGCCAGAAGTCACAAACAAAGCTCTAAATTCATTCCTGGTGAAAACCCTATTGAGATGTGTGAATAATGACATGCAAAACTTCAACATGATTCAACTAGAGCACAATTTAATTCAAACGGGGCATTATTTATTTAATAAATAATTAAATAAAAATTTCTCGCAAACAAAACTTGGCAGAGGGATAAAATGAGTTTCGACATCTGGGTATTTGTCAAAATTGGCTCTTATGATTCACTGGGAATATCTTAACCTAATACAAAAATATTCTAGCAATAAAAACACAAAAGACCTGTTATTTTAAAAGAACAAAAAATTTAAAACATGGGGTAGTCTTAGCTTTCAGGGTAAAATCTAGAGACACTGGTCAACTCCATCTGTGGACATGTTTTCCTCTTTAAAAATGAAAGGAGTAAAGATAAAATCCTAACATCTCTAGTTTTGTGTCTTGTCCATTGGGTTTGGGGTTAGGCAAACAAAAACAAAACAAAACAAAACAAAACAAATAAAATGAAAGAAAACAACCAATTTTTATTTATATACATACAAGTTTTACCCTACTCTTTTATGTCTGGAAAATCTTCAAGTGTTTCCTATTGAAAGGCAGTGGTAAGTCAATTCCATCCCGGTAGGCAAGGAAGAAATTATTCATTCCGGAAGCTCTTTTGATCATGAAGGGACTTTTCTAGAGTGAATCATATTTGATGTGCATGCCCTTTGATTCATGTCTTTGGTCCCACAAGAGAACCCAATCTCTACTTGTAAACCTCCTTTCACTGACCTTATTATCAAATAACTTGGGAAAGTCCTCATCAACTTCATCTTATGGTGGCTCATCCTTTCTTTTCTCGGTGGTGAGAAATTCTTCATCAACTTCATGTGTTCCCACATTTACCGGTTGTATTTTTGAGGAAGAACTATCACCATATTCTTTGTTCTTATTCAGGTACCAATCATGCTTGTCAAAAGTCTCCACTAAGGAAACTAAACCCATGGGGATTTTGTTACCTTTTGGTTGGATTATTCCACTATTTTCATCATAACCTGGATCAACTTTTCCTGTGACTATTTGTCGTGGTGGTGATTTACCCCTTTCAACATACGACCTGTCAAAGTTTTCTTGTTCCAGACATGTGGATGTTTGTTTGTCTTGATTGAAAGTCAACTAATGTTCAACATCATCAGGGACTTTGGGATGGTAGACTATCTCCACTTTATAGTTTTCTTGTCTCAATATGGATGGTGGTCTATCTGGATTCAATAATGAAATTGTAACCGCCAAAGAATCTACCTTGGAGTTTTGATTGGTTGGAATGAAGTCGATAGAGAAGTCTAAAAAATCTAGTGTGGTAGAAATCAATTTATCTCTATAATGCTTCATCTTATCTCCTTTGATTTGATCTTGCCCTTGAACCTACTTTACTATAAGTTCAGCATCTCCTTGGGCTTTGAGGATTTTTACTCCTTTCTTTTTAGCTTGATCCATTCCTAGCAGCAATGCTTCATACTCCACCGTATGATTGGTGTTCTCAAACATCAGCTTGTGGGATTATGGGAATATCTCATGATCTGGAGATATTAATAGAAGGCCAGCTCCTGATCCAAAAGAACAATAGGTGCCTTTAAACTCTACAGTCCAAATTTTTTCCTCTTCTTGTGTTAGCTCTGGTTGAAGTTCTAGCCCTGGAACAATTTTATCCATTTCCAAGAAGTATACACCATGGTCAGACCCCTGAAAAATAATTTGAGATCTAGGATCCTTAGATTTTGTCATAGTATACTTAGAATTCTTTTATGGATTCAACTTATGGCTTATTCCTTTGATAGAAATATAAGCACATGAGTAATCTATCTTTACTTCTCATCCCAGCTCTTTGCAGAAGTTTCTAATCAGCAACATCTCGTAGGAGACAGGAATATTTGCATTAAGATTGTCATCTTTAATATTTTATTAGGAAAAGATGTCAGAACAGCTTGTGTGTATTTGATTTGTTTGATTAAAGGTACTTGTCTTTCCATGGAGTAACAACTTCCTATGGTCCTCGTCAGGGTAAGCCCAAGAGCATCTGCAACTTTAGTTGGCATGACATTGTCAGAATCACCTGAATCTAATATACAGTTACTTAACTTGAAACCATTAAGCAATAGGGAAACATAGAACACTTCCACTCTTTTAGAAGATGGTGAGAATTTAACAACCGTAGTATTGTTATGGGGAGGAGTATCTTTGGGCTTAGGAAAAATTCCATTTGATGCATTATATTTTCTTTTATATTGTACATATTTGACTAGCCTATTTAATTGCTTAGGAAAGGCTCTCAGGTATTCAACTTCTGACATTTGAATCCTAGTTTTCTTAACATGATGAAAAATATCGAAGGAAATTATAGATTCAGATACCTGAGCTGATTTCTATGGTTGAGATGAAGAACTCACATTCTTATCTCTGGGAGCTAAAGAAGAAGGTAAAGGGTAGCCCCTTCTTTGTTCGTTAGCTAATGCATCAACTTGGCGAGTTTGTGGTTTTGTAAATACTACATATGTATGACCATGATTGTCTTCATGAAGCTTCTCATCGTCATGTTTAGATTTTTAGTTTAGGTAATTAATGTTGGAGTCGCCAATAGGACCTACAAAATCATCATTCTTGAGTTGATCAATGTCAACTTCTTGGTCTTATTCATTCATCTCCATGTTGTTTCTAGGAACAACTTTAATTGCTAATCTTTGGGAACCAACAATGCGGTTCTGGTTACTGTTGAAATTCTGAGCAGGGGCAGTATTGTTTCCCTGTGCCATTTGAGCCATTTGTTTATTCATCTACAACATCTCATTTGCTAACTTTTGCAATAGTGAATCAGATGTAGTAGCAGAAGATGAACTTTCATCTCTAAAAGTGATTCTCTTTATCTTTCCAGCCATGATGAGGTTGTCTTCAATTTCAACCACCATGTTTTGAGCTACTAACAAGTCAGTAGGATGTGCTATTCGTAGTTGATAGCTTACTTCAGGAAGTAAAGCATTGATGAAGAATTTTTTTGATTCTCATCATTCAGAGAAGTAGAAGTCATAATTTTGTACAGTAATCTTTGGAATTTTGTAATAAAATCCTGCATGTGCTCGTGTGGCTCCTTCTTCAACTGAGTGAGCTGAGTTATCAAGGAACTGGAATCTTTAGCTGTCTTGAACCTTTTAAGGAATGAATCTTGCATAGTAGACCAGTTGGTTATGGTGTTAGGAGCTAGCTAGTAGAACCATACTCTAACCAAGTCATGCAGAGTCTCAATGAAAATCCAGACAGACACATATTCATGTTCTACTGCAAGCACTCCATAGGATATAAATAATGCAGCCAAGTGGTCATCTAGATTCTGCTTTCCGTCTCCAAATAACTTTGGAAAATTATTTCTCATCCCTTTAAGTACATCATGCATAGGAGGAGTTAGATTCAAAGGTCCTAAGGCTACACCCCATGGAACAGGTGTTACGGGGGCAAGTGGTTGATTCTGTATCATGAAAGGAACATGTCTTCTTTGAGAATAGACTGGGTGAATAATCCCAACATCTAACTTGAGGAGGATGATTGAAATTAAACTACTCCTACAATCTATATAAATGATCGATCCTTCCTTGAGCTCTGATAGACTGCGTGAATGGATGTTTTGCCAGGTTAAGATTATAATATAAAATGGAAATGGAAAGAGAAATCTACGGTCTACGAATTTGTGTTATTCCCCAACGGAGTTGCCAAAAACTATTGGCTAGATTTTCTGTATAGCTGAAAACCTAGGCAGTCATGAGATAAATCTCCCTCATTTACTAGTGAGGCTCCCATGTAAGATCTTGTCGATTGTATTTCCTAATATCTATTTGTTGGTACTTTAACTATGTAGCTCATGAACCATAGCTAGAAATTTTTGTAATAAGTAGCTGTAAGCAACATGTGCAGGAAAGGGAAATAATTAAATGCGAGAAGAAAGGAAAGGAAATGTGCAACCTAACCAATAGTTGACAGAGTTGATCACATGCATAGACAAAACACGTAGATCTTAAAATGTAGAATTTGAAGCAAGGGAAAGTTTCAGATCTAGATATAAGACAACACAAAGTTTATGCATAGATCTAAAAATAAATAAGAGATGAATGCATTGTTGACAAAAAGTTATCCAGAAATCTCTTCTCTTTTTATTTGCTTGTAGAAATCTATCAGGGGTTTCAGCTCAAAGTCTGGAACATAAGAATGCTGATTACAAATTCCAATCCTCTAACCCGTAGGTTCTTCCTCTATTTATAGTGTATAAAGGAAAATTAAAAATAGGAAGCTTTAAATGAATTCGTGCATGTGGAAGCTATGAAAATGGAAATAGCTGGTAATCTTCCTCCTAGAATTCCTCTTTGCATGACATGCATGATTTATAACTGAAAAATAGAACCTTCTATTTTGCATGTTTTCCACCTATTTCCAAGTAATTGATTTCTTCAAGTAATGAATTTTAAACCAATCACTTAATTTTTATAATTTAATTGATTACTCAATTACTTTGTTGGAGAAAATAAAAGAAAGAGGAAAAGAAATAAGAAGAAAGTTGCAACCCTGAAAATCTTGTTCTTCTTCTATATTCTACACGCGGTTGAATCTTTTTCCTTTGATTCTCACCAAACTGGATCTAGAAGCTATGCATGAATGTGATTTGCTTGCATGTATTGCCTTTGACCTTTCTTCCCTTATATCATTGAAGCTTTTGCAATTCTTCTCCAGGACATGCACCAGTGCAATGTTTGCCATAAATAATTTAGACAAAACTCATCATTTTTATTTTTTAATTGCATATGACCAATTTTGAATTCTAGAAAGCACTTTGGGTGAATGCAAATACAAGTAAATTAAATGAAGAATTCAACTGGAATATTGGGAGCACATGCACAAGATCTTGAAAGGAATTTTCCATGCATTGACTTCTACATGGGCTGTGTTAGAAACAAGAGGATGAATTTTTGCCGGAATCCTTTGCAATTATGAGATCTGGATCTGTCAATTAAATCAGTGATAGGTTCAGGGCCTATGTCTATATCATTGACTTCAACAAATCTGGAAGCTATGCATGATTATGCTGATCTTTCTCTTTCATCGTGCTTCAACATGGCTGGAACAATATTTGCCTGAGATCTTTTTTTCTTTTAGTTCTATCGGAATCCCTTGTAATTGGATCCATTCTACAGATCTGACAACTTCTTCAGATTCGGACAAAGATGGAGTCCATGGCATGAATACTTGTTTTTTATCACCAAAATCTGCATATAAAGCCCACTGCACTAAAATTTAGAGTATTTATTTGCATACAAAGTAAGAAAAAATATTATTTAATTCACCTAGGAACATATATCAACATGCAGCCACTTAGAATAACAAAAATAAACTATTCCAACCCTAGGCGTAAAAACTGAAAGCTTCCTGACAGTGGAAAAAATTCTTTAATGCAAAATCCTCCTTCCCTTGGTGCCAAAACCTGTTTGGGCTCCAATCTTCATCAAAAATAAATAACTACTTCTCCTTTATGACATTCCATGCTTATATAACCTCCAACATGCTATTTTTAATTATTGCCTCTTCCTATTTCTGGCTATTTAATTAATTAATAGCCATGTCTATTCATCCAATTTGGGCACCCAATTATGTATGCTGCTAGTTGCTTTTTAAAATAATTTATTTATTTATTTTTAGCATACATCATTGACTTCTCCTTAGCTCTTCCACTTGCATTGAATTTCTTTCTATTTATGATGCCAAAATTGGGTGAATAAACCATTAATAAATATTCTTAAATGCATTGATATTCACCTAAGGTGGGTCATACTTTTCGGCAAGAGGAATTGCTAAAAACAAGAAGTCAACTTGATGGAAATTTCCACCCTACATTACAACTCCAAAAATCCCCTCTTCCACTTAAGTGATTTGACTTTCATCATGGGAATTTTTACCTTGTAATGTTAAGAAATTCCCGTCAGTGCTTTAAGTGATTTTTCTTTAATAATGGGAAATTTTACCCTGCAAGGCAGGTGAGAAATTCTCGCTTTCCTGCCACTACCAAAATTCCCATTGCAACTTAGATATATTTATTACAAAAAGTGCAACTTGTCTAGGAGAGGATTTTTGTGCTTAATATCATCTTTTTTGATTAGAAGTTTACTTTCTAAGGCCGATTCCTTCTGGTGCAATGACCGTAAATGATCTCCAAATGCTTTAGGAAATTAAATAGACTATACAGATTAAAGAATGAACATAGGAGAATTTAACAGATAAACTGTGGAGAAAATCAGAGAAAACACAAAAGAAATAAATAAAAACAAAAAACGTTTCCAGAAGTCACAAACAAAACTCTAAATTCATTCTTAGTGAAATCCCTATTGAGATGTGTGAATTTGGTAGAGGGATAAAATGAGTTTCGACATTTGCGTATTTGTCGAAATTGGTTCACATGATTCACTGAGAATATCTTAACGTAATATAGACATCTTCTGGAAATAAAAAAACAAAAGACCCATTATTTTAAAAGAACAAAAATTTTTAAACATGGGGTAGTCTTAAATTTTAGGGTAAAATCTGGAGACACCAATTTACTTTATATTTCTTTATAAACACCTTGGTTATTGAATCCAAGGGTGATGAAGAAGGATTTAATTGAGTTGGAGCTTCTTTTTGATAGGTGGAGGCTTCCTGGAAGGAGGATTTCTTCATCATATATTTGTATTCCTTAATTATCCTATTAAACCATTGCCTTGTTCTCACTATCACAAGATTATTAATCTCAGAAGGATAATCCATTTCTTTATGAAACAAATCAATGGTTAGGATAGGAATGTGTTGAATGGTTTTGATGTATTCTACCAAGTACAAATCAAAATTGTCATCTTTAAGGTCCTCCAAAACATGATACATGTTGAAATCCTTGATTTGTTGCAGAGATATCCTTCCATAGTGTCATTTCCTTACTTTATACTCATTTGTACAATCTTTCCAGTAGTCCTAAAATGTGGGAGTATGATAATAAGTCATCATCAGATTTTTGGAGATGAAACCATCACTATTAATGGATGGCCTCTCTAGATAAGTATGAAACTTGAATTCAGAGATTGTTCTTTTAGCATTCTGTGCATCTAAAGAAGATTTGCATGTGTAGTTTCCTAATGAGATAGGAAATTGAATACTAGTGATTTTCTTGTCTTTGCATATTATGTGTAACATATATCATTATCTATAAAATTCCACTAGAACCAACTTATCATTGCAATACATTGTCAATTTGTTAGTCACACCTTCAAAACCATATATCCTGAAATGTGAATACTTTCTAAATTAGATGAAAAGGCTACCATATGTAGAAATCAATAACATTGCTTCTACAGAGACCATCTCAACCACATTTCCTTCCAAAAATCATACTATTATTATGGTGTAGGCATCATTGACTCTCCTGTGGTGATTCTTAGTGTTTTCATAAGTAAGATGAGGGTAGAACTCATACAGTGGTGAATTTTTCTTATCATCCAATGGTCATAACCCTACACATACCTTATAGGCTGTAATGATGTACATTAGGTAGGATGTCATATTTAAAGTTTTGCTTTTTTCCACATTTACCAATTATTCACTCAAGTTATCACAAATTATCTCCCCCTAATTCAATCTTTGCTTATCTTCATAGATGATATTGATACATACACAGCCAGTACTGAAATTCATTTGTATAAGGCATGCACATCATTCTTGCAAGAAAGGTAATAAATGCTGACAATTTCTCTTTGAAATATGACCTATAGAGGACCTTAGGCAACTTGGAACCTCCCTTCTTTTGAGTTTTGAGCTAGGACTTGGATATCATTTTACTATACCTATCTTTGTCTTGATCAAAGATATTTTGAGCCTAAGCTTGGGTGAAGGTATTGGAGTTTTCAAAGGTGGGGATTCCCAGGGTTGAATTTATATAGTTGGTATCAAGTTTAGAAATTATTTGTCTTTGAGGATCCTTGATTTCTTTGGTTTCAGGGTCAAAAATTGAAGCACAGGCTATGGTGTCAGTGCATTGAACAGAGAGGGGAAATCTAAAAACATAAGCAATTCCATTATTTAATGCATCAAGAAATTATGGTGGGGGGTGTCTTTATATATGTGGGCCCAAAATTCATCTAAATTCATATGTCTAATGTCACTATCACCAATATTGGGTATAAAGGTTTTAAGGTAAGAAATGTGTTCATATTCTCCATACTGGAACTTCATTATGTAGATGTGAGAGAAAACTAAGAAAGAATGGAGGATCAACAATGATTTTATAAGGAATTTGAAGGAGAGGATTGAAAAAAACACAAAAAATAGATTAAAAATTGAACCAAGAGGGAATGAAATGAATCACCTTCATTATGACCATAATGATGCCTACACAATAGTCCTAATGAAGTTTGAATTTTCAAATTTGGACAAGAAATGAGCAAGTTATGGTTGAAAAACCTCTTCTAGGTCTCAGGAGCAAAAAACACAGTTAATAATCAAAAATCGATTAGAAATTGTAAAAACTACCTCAAGTTTACCCTTTTATAGAAAAATAATTCAAAAATAGGGTTAATTTGAGCCACATAGTGAAATCAGAAGTCGACAAGATTTTAGTAACTCTTTTGAATTAATCCCTTTATAATGATGATATGACGTGGTTGCGGGGGACATAAAGCCTAAAGGAACAAGTTCCTTGGGTTCCACAGATTGCCGAAATATATGCATTACATAAAGATTCAATAGATTGTGGGAGATTCAAGGCTGTGGGGAGTGAGGTTCTTGAGGAAACAGTTATGCCCAACACAAAAATCTTTGCACTGACTAAGGGAAGTGAGGCTTGCAAATGGAAAGTGAGTGTGGGGAAAAAATGTCAAATTAGAACTCTTCCTTATGTTGTAATGATACCTGCATCATCCAAAATGAAAAGGAACTCTATATAATGTAGGAAAGGAGGGATTTTGGGGAATGGAAGGTTAGCCATAATAGTTCCACAGGACTTAAGAATTTACACATATACTATGAAAGATAAGACTTGCAGGCCAAAGAGTAATGCGGGGAAAAAAACAAATGTGGGGAACAAAGGCTCGGGGAGACACATTTCCACAGAGAGCTAAAAAGGAAGCATAACAATGATATTGAATGCATTGCAAGTGGAATGGGGATGTAGGGAACATGAGGAATGGAGGAACTGCTCCTCCTATTCAACCAAAGTTTGCAAAGGCCACAAAACATAAAAAAAAGACCCAAATCGTCTCAAAATAAACTATTTTTTTCATTATTTAGATTTGAACAAGGGAAAATACATCAAAAAAAGGGGTCACTTAACCAAAAATTTCATTTTTTTTGAAAATTTCATGTTTTTGGGTAGGCGACAATAGTTAGCTCTTTCTAGGGTTTGACTTGACTTAACACAAAGTGTGTTGTCACTTCCCCAAGAGTGGTAAATTTTCTTCTTCAAAATTTAAAATTTTTCTAGGTAAGGTGACTATAAAAATTCCCTTTGTTGGACTCCTAGAATATTAACCAAGTATGAAGGCGCGTAGGCATGCAAGCTCCCAGTTATGAAAAGGTGCGCAAGGCAAAAGCATGCAAGAGAACGGTTTAAGGAAGCACATAACATGTGCGGTGTGCGAAAGGAGGTTTGGGACTTAGTCAATTTGAGCACCCAGGGTAGAACACATGAAAAACATGATCAGTTACACGTGGATAAGATGCCAGCCTGGCGACAGGTTGGCCCCAATAGGGGCATGCCTTGGAATCTTCTAGAAGAACATCATGAGATAAAGTGGAAAGCCCAGGAGTGGAGAAGCATGCTCGCATGAAGGACCACATTCGACACTTGGCACTAGATCTAAGGGCACTGGAAGGTGAGTTGGCAGTGTAGGAGAATTATAAATACAAGTGCCTATGGAGTAAAAGAAGAGACACTAGGAGTTAAGGAGATAAGGAGTTTGACATACATGGTGAGTTTGAGATATAGTATGGGTAGAGCTCTGTAGAATTGCTGTGAAGACTCTGTTAGTGGATAATTGATTCATGAGAGAATGTACTAGGCATGGAGTTGTAAATTTTCTTCTGATAGCTTAGTTACACAAGTCTAGTGATATGCATGATTGCGGTATTCTCTTTGTGACACTCTGTAATGAATCAATGAATGTAATGAGGTTACCGATATAATATATACATGGTTCTAATGCATATTTCTCTCCCATGAGTTCTCTTTCCCTTCATGCCATGTATGAATGCTTGTATAATTCTTTCTGTCCTAATATATGTTTTGGATTATGTTAAAGCACTCGATCTGAAGTGACTGCAAGGATCTAGAGGCTATTCTGAGCCCTATGGTTCTTGTATGTCTTAACTTCCCTCCTAAAAAATCTTAAACTAATCCTAGATGATGCTTCCCACTAAACTCACATAAAAGAGAGACTTGGTACCCACGCATGCCTCGGGTGAGTGCTCAACTTCTGCTGGGTGATAGGCCAGCGCATATGGGGGTTCCTTCCTTTTGTGATGGGAGTAAAAATGACTACATCTTGGTTATATTTCCGGGACCTCTTTTTGAAGTTGTAGTGGGATATAACATACATCAGGATATGTGTAATGAGTAATGACAGAGCGGTTAACATTGGAAAATGTTGAATCATGGTTCAAGAGCATGGAGGATGAATTTTCTCAGAGATTCAACACTGGACTTGAGTTTAATGCACGTAGATGGGTAAAAGAGAACCTCTACCATGATTTGTATGAGACCTTCTTCTACTGCTTCCTAGTAGAACTATATGAATGGATTTTAGCCTATGCATCTAGATCAAGTTGGCATTATGGATCACATGTGTGGACCAAAGAAGACTACCAAAGGTTGCAGGATGCAGATATGATGTGGACTCGTGCTGTAGATCATTGGTGGAGAGAAGTACTGACTAGTTACACTCTGGAGTACGCCATTTCTATGCACTCTTGTCCGAAGGTTGCTAAGTTTGAATTTCTGTGAGAACCTAGAGGAATGTTTCTATGTGCTATTCCTCTAGGCCAGCACACATGGGGATTCCTTCCTTTTATGATGGGAGTAAAAATGACTACATCTTGGTTTCGTTGCCGAGACCTCTTTTTGAAGTTGTAGTGGGATATAACATACATCAGGATCTGTGTAATGAGTAATGACAGAGTAGTTAACATTGGAAAATGTTGAATCATGGTTGAAGAGCAAGGAGGATGAATTTACTCAAAGATTCAGCACTGGCCCTAAGTTTAATACACGTAGATGGGTAGAAGAGAACCTCTACTATGATATATATGAGACCTTCTTCTGCTGCTTCCCAGTAGAACTATATGAATGGCTTTTAGCCTATGTGTCTAGATCAAGTTGGTGTTATGGATCACATGTGTGGACCAAAGAAGACTACCAAAGGTTGCAGGATGCAGATCTGATGTGGAATCGTGTTGTAGATCATTGGTGGAGAGGAGTACTGACTAGTTACACTCTGGAGTATGCCATTTCTATGCACTCTTGTCTGAAGGTTGCTAAGTTTGAATTTCTGTGAGAACCTAGAGGAATGTTCTTATGTGCTATTCCTCTAGCTATGAATATATTGATGGTTACCATGAGTTTAGAGACATTCCCAATGGCTGGCTCGACCTTTTTGAGCGCTGGGTAAAGGAGCTTGGGTGGAGGAAGATGCCAGATATCATGATAGAGAAGGAGAGGGAAGAGAGACGGCTCAAGTATAGTGAAGCACGTGAAAGGGAGATTTCTAGACAATGTGAGGATGCTACTGTGATGGCTCTATGGAGACAGACATTGCAGGAAGGAGTTGAGGTTCACGTGGAGGACGTGGAACCTAAGTACTCTGTGCTACCCCATCTTGGAAAGCGTGTGAGGGAGACCCCTTCAGCTTCTGGTGAGAGTTCGTTACATGGAGAAAGGAGAGTTGTTGACACATATCTAAACCCACCCAGTGATCGAGCCATGGTGCTTGGTTTTCCCGTACCAGGAAGAAGTGTTATTGACCTAGTTAATACTAGTGGAAGAGATAGATCCGCACCTAGAAGGTACAATTTTACAGTTTCTTCTTCTATGGCTGCACATATTCCAATATTTGGAGGAGTCTTTGGATAAGGAGAAAGTGTACAAGCTTTCAGTCTCACAACAGGGAGTGGCACGGGACACAGTAGTGGTAGCGGAGAGCCATCACAGACCATCGGTGCATAGTTTAGTGAGACCGTGGGGGTACTTGGCACAGCTCCTATAGGCCCTATTAGACCTAATGGTTCTAGTGGATCATGTGGCTCTAGAGGTATAGGACCTGGTGGACCTAGTGGATCAAGTGGTAGAGGGAACATGAGAGGGAACCAAGGGTCTGGCTTAGGAGGATAGGGACCCCAGCCACCCCCTCAAGTATTCTTTGAAATTTCATTACATTTACCAGATTACAGGGGCATTAAGGATGCTGCAGAACATGTTCATGAATGTGAAATGCTATGGTACGTGAAGGGTATCACAACCCCAAAACTGAAGGCTAGTTATTTTACAACCCACATTATAAGGGAGTGCCCCATAACTGGTATAAGAAGTATGACCCTCATCAAACGGTGGTGGACTACACTACTTTAAATAGTGCATTATTGGTAGAAATTCCACATTCCTAAGTTTAAGAAGAAGAGCATTAGCATGCTCTGAAGGAGATCCAACAAGGAATGGGAGAGAGTGTGTGGGAGTATGATGTGTGTTTTAAAACTCTCTTATCTAAATTAACATATGATATTCATCCTTCTCAACATGCACAGTGGTTTGTCTCAAGGATTGATCACCCCTTTTAGAAGGGCCTTGTCTCATAAAAAATTTACAGACCTGCACAAAGGATTGGAAGCTGCCCTATGCATGCTGAAGCTATTGGTAGTATTGATACTGGTGTTATTCCATTCTTAGAGGATTAGATTGATGCTATGGCAAAGCAGTCACAAAAAATTATCTAGGAGACTCTAGGCCATGAGACTCGTAATGGTTTGTGGGTGCAGAGATTGTGAAATAGAGGGACACATTAAGTATAATTACTCCCAGAAGGATGGTATGTGCTATGACAGTAGATTGTGAAATTTGTCATGAGGACCATAATGCAAGTAGATGTCCCCTTACTGCAGCACGTGATCAGGAAGAATGTGTCTTGCTATTACAAAATTTGTACCTCTACAACCCATGATACTAAGGATTGTAGGATCATTGATCAAACCCATGAGGCTATTAATCATGGGGTGTGCCAAACCAGCATTGACGATGATTATAAGGGTGATAATCACTGTTATGAGGAGCACATAGATGGAGGCACGCATGGAAGAGGTTTTCGAGGAGGATTCCATGGTTGAGTTAACCACAAAGGAGGAAGGAGTGAGTTCCTGTGTGGAACATGTTTCAACTGTGGATCTACAGAACATTACAAGCATGAGTGCCTAGACCTGTTGCAGTGCTCATGGTGTGGAAAGAAGCATAAGTATGAGGAGTGCCTAGAATTGTTTGAGCATATGAATCAGCAGCACCAGAAGGATAAGGGCACTGTAATGGTCAACATCAAGAAGGAAGACATACAATGGATGCCTTGGGTAACACGGGATGCAAGTTTGGAACCTGTCTTAGTAACAACAAGGGCAAAAGCCATGCGTACAAGAGAGGTACCAAGATAGAAAACCTTAGTTTCAAGGGAGGAGGTTGTTCATGGAAAGTATCTAGACCCCACGTATTAAAAGGAGATATATCAAGACACCATAGATGTTATTCAAAGCTTACAAGGGGAGATCCAGTGTCTAAAGGAGAAATCTAGGAGGGAGGAACAAGGAAGGAGAGTTGAGGTGCAAAAGGATGACCTAGATGAGGTCAAGGAGGTGTGTAAAATGCTAAGGCAGGAGAATATCATTCCCTTGCTAGGATCCTGGTTGAGAGAGAAGGTACCACGTGCCAGAGAAGAGCGTGTGAGATAGGTCTTGTATGTGAACCTTCCCCCTCACAGCCTCGACTATGACAAGGGAAATTACATTGAATGTAGTTGTAGATGGATGGCTCCTCAACAATATCCTCATTGACATAGGTGCGGAGGTTAATGTTCTGACTTTGGATGCATGGCATCAGATGGGAAGACCTGCATTACAACCATCTTTGAATGTGTTGTATATGGCAAACAAGACTAAGGCAATGCCCATCAGTGTCTTGAAGGATGTAGCTATTACTATCTAGGGAGCCAAGTTTACTAGGGACTTCAAAGTCTTGGCACTCACCGAGGCGGAAAATTTCCCAGCACTACTTGGGTGCCCTTGGTGTTACAAGAACAATGCGGACCTTCGGTTCAACAAAGGGTACATCAACTTCAAGAACAAGGAGGAATGGGTCATTATACCCTTGGCTGATGGGAAGTTGACACCATATATTGAACCATTGGGAGAGGAAGTTCTAGATAGGATTTATGTGCGCTCAATCAGAGACCCTGAGATGATACGCCCTACTAACGGGGTTATCTAGTTTGAAGATGCTTAGTCAATGAGTGATACCATCAGTCTGGCATGTGATAATTAGGCACATGAAAATTATGAATTAATGGAATTGTAGTTGAGAGGGTCCGTGACCAAGGTGACTAAGGCATGCAAGGTTAGGAACCTTGGAGGAAAATAACTGCCCAAGTATACAAGAGGAGCCTTCCCTGAGATCTTTTTGCAGGAGGTGGAAGCTCAGTGGAAGGATGGAAAGGAATAGAGGGGGATGTTAAGTTATGTCTTGCTTGGCACAACAGCTTGGTGGTGGGCCACACATTAGGAGATCCTTTTAGAGTGGTGTGAGGTAAGAATTTGTCTCTCTGTCAGATTTTCTAGGAGTAGTGTACCCACCATCATCAAGGAGTACCATGGGAAGGAGCCCACCTCTTTCCATATCTAGGAGTGTGAATGGGTCTGGAGAGAAGGTGTGGAAGCTTTTCCACCATCCCTCTGGGTGCACAAGTTGTATTCTACACTACAGGGTTACGTTCGCGCATGGTACATTCATTCATAGACACGCCACCAGACAAGGAATTGGCAAGAGCTCATGGCTGACCTTATTCAAACCTTTGAATATTGGAGTACCAAGCCATTGGTTGATAAGGCCTTGTAGGGTATCAAGCACCTTACCATGGGGGATAGTGCTAGGACAGAAGATAGGTTGCTGGAATTACTAGGTGAACCAGGATTGGAGGCACATTTTGAAGAAGAAGAGGAAGCAGAAGAGTTACAACTTGAGCACACATGTTTGGAAAAGGAGAAGGGAAAGTTGGTATATGTGATTGATGGAGAGGAATAGGAAATCTTAGATGTTAGCCATTCTGTAGGGATGCGTGAGGTAGTGGACAGTGCAGATACTCACGTGCACGCCTACCATGAGCCTTTAAAAATGAAGAAAGTTAACATCGGTTCAGGAGAAGAACCTAAGGAAGCTATTATTGGGGATTACTGGATAGAGAAGGAAGTATCGAAGATCATTGATCTGCTGTGTGAATTTGAGGATTTATTCCCGCATGGGTACCATGAGCTCAAAGGCGTTCACCACTCCTTGGGAGAGATGAAGATAAAACTGAAGGATGGTGCATGCCCAGTTAGAAAAAGGCCCTACCGGATGAATCCCAATTTGCGCATAAAGGTCAAGGAGGAGGAAGACAAAATGATAGATTCTGGGATCATTGAGGCAGTGGAAGAATCAGAGTGGATAAGCCTGATGGTAATCAACATCAAGAAGGATGGGCAGATTATAATTTGTGTGGATTATAGGGAATTGAATGTAGTTTGTGTCATTGATCCATTTCTGACCCCCTTCACTAAAGAAATTTTGGAAGGAGTCACTGGGCACGAAATCTATTCCTTTACAAATGGATTTTCAGGGTACCACCAAGTCCGGATTGCAAAGGAAGACCAGGAGAAGACAAATTTCACCACCAAGTGGGGAATTTTTGCATATATGGTCATGCCCTTTGGGTTGAAGAATGCGCCAGCTGTCTTTTCATGCATAGTGGTGCAAGAATTCTAGGACTTCATCCATAAGTTTCTTCAGGTCTATTTGGATGATTGGACAGTATATGGTCTAGTTAAAGACCATTGTGACAATTTGAGGTTAATGTTTGAGAGGTGTAGGTAGTTGAGGATATCCCTCAACATTAAGAAATGTGTGTTTGCTACACCCTTTGGGACTTTATTGGGGCATATCATATGTAAGGAGGGCTTGCTGGTAGATCCTGCTAAGGTTACAGTTATTGTGGGGTTAAGGGAGCCTACTAGCCAGAGCGCAGTGCATGGATTCCTTGGGCATACGGGCTATTATAGAAAATTCATTAAGGGATATGCCAAGATCACTGCACCTTTAGAGGAGCTGCTTAGACATAAAAGTTCCTTCCATTGGGGAGAGGTGCAACAGAGGGCATTTGATACATTAAAAGATAGGCTTATCACCGTGCCTATTTTATGTTTTCCCTCTTGGGACAAGCCCTTCCATGTCCATGTAGATGCCTCAGGGACCGCCATTGGAGCAGTGCTTGTACATCCAGGTGAAGGGATTGTTGATCACCCTCTATGTTTTGCAAGCAGGAAGCTGACACCAGCAGAGTAAAACTATACCACAACTGAGCGCGAGGCATTGTCAATGATCTATGCACTCTTCAAGTTTAGACAGTATCTGCTGGCAACACCCTTTGTGTTTTACACCAATCACATGGCATTAAAATATTTAGTGAACAATCTTGTTCTACAAGGGCAGCATATGTCGATGGGTATTGTTGTTTCAAGAGTTTGAATTCACCATTGTAGTGAAGCCTAGAAAAAAGTAACTATGGGCCTGATCATCTATCAAGAATTGATTCAGGGGAGGACGCATAGAGTATTGAGGAAGCAATGCTAGACGTGCAACTGTTTAGGTTGTGGCGCATGCCCTCAGATTTGGAAGAGATTGCAATATTTTTAAAGGAAGGTGTGGCACCAAAAGGAATGAAGACATTGGAAAAGAAGCAGTTGGCCATACACACCCTACATGTTAATCAGTGGAGACTTATACAAGTTGGGACGTGATGAAGTTTTGCACAGATGTGTCTTAGAGCATGAGCACCTGGACATCATGGAGGAAGCACACGGGGGAAGTGCGGGTGGGTATTATGCAGGTGATGCCACCATGCATAAGATATTAATGGTAGGTTTGTGGTGGGAAACCTTGTACAAAGATTGTAGAGACTATTGTAAAGCGTGTGACCATTGTTAGTGCATTGGCAAACCAGGAAGGAGAGATGAGATGCCTTTGTGCCCTATTCCTAGCGTGGAGCCTTTTGAAAAGTGGGTGATAGACTTTGTAGGACCTATTGCACCAGCAACGTGTAGGACTGGGTCATGTTATGTCATCACTTACATGGATTATCTCACAAGGTGGGCAGAGGTAGCCCCAACTAAAGACTACATGGCAGCAATAGTGGCAAGGTTCTTATGGGAGAACATTATCATGAGGTATGGATGCCCGTTGAGTTTGACCAGTGATAGGGGTACACATTTCCTGAATGAGACCATGAGGATCCTATTATCAGAGTTCATGGTGGCTCATCACAAGACTACGCCCTATCACCCACAAGCAAATGGAACCACATGGAAGCATTCAACAAGATACTAAGTCATACCTTGACCAAAATTTGTGATGTCGGAAGACAAGATTGGGATGAAAAAGTATCGGCTATTATGGGCTTACAGGACAACGTATAAAAGGCTGAAACAAAGCCACACCTTTTCAATTGGTGTTTGGCACGGAATTTTTTTTTTCGAGTTGAATTTATGTTGCCTTCTCTGTGAATAGCATGCGCAGGAGGGTTAGCTGATGAATAAGCATTGGAAGAAATAATTGATGAGTTAATGAAACTGGATGAGAGACGATCACTCGCTCAATGGAGCCAAGTAGCGGAAAAGGTAAAGGAAAAGGATTGGCATGATCGCCACATTAGGAACAAGAAGTTTGAGGTTGGGAAGATGGTGTTACTATATGATTCCAAGTTTTTGCGCCATCCTAGGAAGTTGAAAGTCCATTGGTTGGGTCCTTACACAATCTCGTACATCCTTGATTCGGGCATGTGCCAGTTACAAGCGTTGGATGGGATGAAGTTTCCTGGACACTTCAATGGGAGTAGGCTGAAGCCCTACTATAAATAAGTCTTCTTGGTATTTGTAAATAAGGTAGTTTTTCCAGTTAGTTTAGAAGTTTCCTTTATGCATTTTCCCTTTCTTGTGTTTCCCTTTCGCGTTGTTGTTTTGTTTTGTGCCTTGGGTGCCGGTAACCTTATTGCTATTTTTGAGAATTTGTGAGTGCGTAGAGGACCACACATCACTTTAAGTGTGGGGTGGAGAAAAGTGAAGAAGTGTGTGATTAAAGTACCAAGGAAGTTGTGTTGAAAAGCCTTGTTGAGTAGCCAGGTTGAAAGAGGTATATAAAGAGAAAAGATAAAAGAACGGTTGGTGTCAGGGTAAAGCTACTTGTAGATCCCACATACTGAGGAAAAAGTGCAGTTAAAGAAACATGAGGTAGGTGAGAGAAATAATTGGGAGAGAAGAAGTGCCTTTGGTATGGGTTACGTGCGTGTAAGAGTCTCCTGTCAGGTTAGATTAGTTACGCGCTAGAAGGTTGGAGGAGTTTTCACGTAGGAAGGGCGCGTGAGTGAAAGCACTGAAGACGGACTTTGTTTGAAAAATCCACATTAAATGAACAAAGTATGATGGTAGGTGAGGTAGCATTTAATGTTCAGAAAAGAGAAAAACTATAAGTAAAGGGTCGGGGCACTCTCATTTTTACTTTACGAAATAGAGGAGTTTGAGATATAAGTGAGTTCTATAAACTAGGGTTTTCAGATTCGATCGAGTGAAGGAAGATCTATGAGATTGAAGCGTGAGCAGCCAGTTTGAGTTTGTGAACTAGAAGGGGTTACACGGGCATGGAAAGAGTTGAAGAGGCATTGTCTTGTGAAGATTTTATCCTAGTTAGGGTTCGAAAAACTAGGGCATGGGTTCAGAAGAGTTGTATCATGGATTTGAGATCGGAGGATTGGAAGAAGTAAGATAGAGTAACAAGGAGAGAGTAGGAGTGATAAGAGGACCTCGACAATGGCACCTAAGAAAGGGAAGGGCAAGGCCAAGGCCAAACAACAAGAACCTGAAGTAAACACAAATGAAGAATGGTATGCAGAGATGCAATACCCAGATGGGGTGATGATGGGGAAGGAATGGGAATCCCACCTAAGAAGTGTACCTGTTAGTGACTATAATCACCGCACAAACACAATAGAAAAGGAAATGGCACTGGAATTAGTGTGCCCCACTAGAAAAAGAAACACCAGAGGGTTTGCCAATATACAATGATGACGTTAAGGTCAAAATGGAGAAGGTAGGGCTTCTACAACTCTATGAGTTGCCCTATTTTGGAAAGCCAGAGCACATGTACTAATGGTTGATGTCGTGGGTACACGAAGATTACTTCCACTTTGTAGGGTGCAAGATGCGCATGACTCCCCAGCTTATTTCACAATTTACAAACCTCATATGTGAGGGAGATAGCTTGGAAGATGACCTTAGCGACAAGGAGGCTATTCAAGAGACCATCACCGAGTATGCCTGCAAGAAGGGGTCACGATATTATGACATTTCAGACATCAAGGACCCCATGGTGAAAATGGCTGCACATCTAGTGACTAAGTTGAATGGCCAGGAAAGGTGGACACAGGTCAACAAACCCTGGTTACATGTCTACAGGAAAATTACAGAAGGCACCATATACAACCTATCCACATACATCGCAGAAGAAATCGTTAAGTGCATGAAGGAAGGGGACATGATCCTCTTTGGCAACGTCTTACTCACCATTGTATTCATAGAGATTGGGGTGCCTGATGCACCAAAAAATTTGTATGGGAGTACCCCACCGAGGATCCTTCACCCGCAAAGAGGTTCGAAAAGTATGCCTGCGATACAATGACAACACCCCACAAGGCATGGCTAGAGAAATGGTACACGCACCTGAGGAACGTGTTCAGGGAAGAGTGGAGAATCCCTAAACAACTCCCAGCAGCCACTGAAGGGGAAGCCAAGTTCACTGTCTATCAACATTTCTTCTTGGGAAGGTTCAAGCTAATAGATGAATCATGGAGCCCTTGGTGCAAGCTTCCCTTCACGTTCACTGCCCAATACTTCCAAGTGGGAGTGAACAAATTTAAGGAATCAAAGAAGTTAAGGCTAGAACTAGGTAGTCTAGACCAGGAGCATAGGGAGATGAGGAAGAAGCTGAATTACCCCGGTGGCAAGTGCATGTACGTGGAAAAGTACATGTCACACGAGATCTAGATGACTAGGCCGATAACACTACCCATCGCTGGAGGAGCCACGACATGCGTGTACCTCCATATAAGGCCAAAGTTTGAGAAGGGTGCATATCTAGAGAATGAAGTCTCCATACCTGAGGATCCCTTGGAGAGAAAGAAGCCTACACCCAAGAAGAGGGGAAGAGAGGAGAAAGCACCAAGTGTGCCGACTGCTCAGACAGTGAGCATGCCAACAACAAGTGCCAAACCAAGCACCTACATACGGAGAAAGAAGTCCCCGGTGAAGGAGAAGATGCTAGAAGTAGAGGCACCTAGGAAACCCCTCACCAAGGAAGAATCACCTGAGGGAGAAGATAAGGCCGAATCCCCAGTTCAAGAGCCACCTCTCAGGAAGAAGTAGAGGGTAGATGAGGAAGCTGACTTGGAGGTGATCGAAAGCTTGTAAAAGTACATGGGCAGAAGAGCGGATGAGAGTGAAGAAGATGACGGTGAAGAAGATGAGCTTAAAAAATACCAGAGGCCACGGGTTTTTAGCATCTATGACTTGGAAGAGGAGAGTGGAGATGAGAAGTAGGAGTTTGTATTCATGTGGTGCAAGGGCGCACAGGATGAGGAAGACACTAGAGACATGGAGGGGAATGAAGAGGTTGGCAGGGAAAAGTAGGGAGCCATAAGTTTTACGAAGGAGTAGATCACTGAGGTGGCAGAAAGAGAAGCACAAAAAATGCTCGAAATCCTGGTAGACCAAGAGTTGGAGCATAGCACAGACATAGTGCTGAAGGAAGGGAAGGAGGAGAATACTGAAAAAGAGCATGACAGCCTAGGAGGAGGTCCCACTCTAACAGTAAGTTTCCCCAAAGGCGTGCGCTCAGGTAGGAGGACTCTTGATACGAAGCAGAGGTGAGTAATGGGCTACATTGATGACACGAAGAAGGTGCTACATGCACATTTCTAAAGCACTGTGCCCACAGAAATACTTCTAGCCATGGGGTATTTTGAAAAGGATGGCACATACCCATGAACAAAGAAGATGCTCTCTTGGGTGTTTGAGTCCCACATTGATGAACCAGACTTCGAAGTCTGTTAGGGGGCACTCATAACATTTCCAAAATCTAAGGGGGTCAATCCCTTAGTGAATGCTTAGGAGCTCTTAGACGAGCAAGTCTGTAATGCACTTAACAAGGTCGTGGTCGAGACTGAGGCTAGACTCTTCACATGAAATGATAGGATAAGAGTCTTGGAGGAAAAACTAGGGAAGAAGGAAGAGGAGCTGGCGGAGAAGACCCAGAGCCTAAAGCAGGAAGAACTGATCAGCGCACAGCTAAGGCACGAGTTAAAGGAAGAGAAGATAAAGGTGCAGGAAGTGTACAAGAAAATGGAGTCTATCAAGGGTGCCATCCTTTTGAAGCACCCAGACTTAGCGCCACCCACATAGAAGTACTCATCCCTTCTGGAGTGTATAGAAGATCTAACGTGCATCCTCACTATGGAGAGATGACCTTTGGCCCTGGAATCTACAGAAGAAGTGGCCACTCACTTGAAAGAGGAGAACAAATTGAAGGTGGTAGTGCTGGTTGTCGAGTATAGCCAAGTACTCACAGAGGTTAAGGTCACTGCCCAATCTATGGAGGCCACATATGATACATGCACAAATAGGGATAAGGTGGCAAGCTCCTTGGTCACCACACTTGAAGCAGAACTAAAAGAGTTCCAAGAAAAGAACAAGGGGAACAGGGCAAAGAGGGACAAGGTTTTGGCTGAAGTAGAGAAGAAATCAGAGGCAATTGAGGCTTTAAGGAGCTCAATTAAGGCCTGGCTAAAGGAACTATACCCCCAAATTACTAGGAGGATGGATAAACTTGAGGACCTGGGCAAAGAGATGGAACAAATCATGGACACTTTGGGCACCCAGGGAATTGGCCTGAGTTTTGATGAAGTGAGCACCCTGGTGGGTGACCTCTGCCAGAAGGCACAGGGCGAGGTCGAAGAGTGGAATAAGCTAGAGGTAGATTTGTGAAAATATTTCCCTAGCTTGTTGAATTGATGCTCCCCCCATTCTTCATTCTTTCCCCAATTCTTTCATTCCTTATTCTTTGTAAAGTGTAAGACTATTCATTGATTCCCTAGACAACATGCATCTTGGTTAAGTAGAGTGTTTCTGAGGATGGAGAACAGGCATAGTGTGGGGTGATGTTGGACCCCTGGAATATTAACCAAGTATGAAGGCATATAGGCATGCAAGGTCCCAGTTATGAAAAGGTGCGCAAGGAAAAAGCGCACAAGAGAAAGGTTTAAGGAAGCACATAGCACACACGAAGCGTGAAAGGAGGTTTGAGGACTTAGTCAATTTGAGCACCCAGGGTAGAACACATGAAAAGCATGATCAGTTGCATGTGGATAAGATGCTAACCTAGTGACAGGTTGGCCCCGATAGGGGCATGCCTTGGAATCTTCTAGAAGAACATCATGAGATAAAGTGGAAAGCTCAGGCCTGGAGAAGCATGCTCGCATGAAGGACCACATTCAACACTTGGCACTAGATCTGAGGGCACTGGAAGGCGAGTTGGCAGTATAGGAGAATTATAAATACAAGTGCCTGCGGAGTAAAAGAAGAGACACTAGGAGTTTGATATACATGGCGAGTTTGAGATATAGTATGGGCGGAGCTCTGCAGAATTGTTGTGAAGACTCTGTTAGTGGATAATTGATTCAGGAGAGAATGTACTAGGCATGGAGTTGTAAATTTTCTTTTGATAGCTTAGTTACACAAGTCCAGTGATATGCATGACTGTGGTCTGCTCTTTGTGACACTCTGTAATGAATCAATGAATGTAATGAGGTTACCGATATAATATATACATGGTTCTAATGCATATTTCTCTCTTATGAGTTCTCTTTCCTTTCATGCCATGTATGAATGCTTATATAATTCTTTCTGTCATAATATATGTTTTGGATTCTATTAAAGCACTCGATCTGAAGTGACTGTAAGGATCTAGAGGCTGTTCTAAGCCCTATGGTTCTTGTATGTCTTAACTTCCCTCCTAAAAAATCTTACACTAATCATAGATGATGTTTCCCACTAAACTCACATAAAAGAGAGACTCGGTACCCACGCATGCCTCAGGTGAGTGCTCAACTTCTGCTGGGTGATAGGTCGACGCACATGGGGGTTCCTTCCTTTTGTGATGGGAGTAAAAATGACTACACCCTTGTAAAGGTCCCCTAAGAAAGAGCTAATTTCAAACAGTTAGTATTTTTTCTAAATTTTGAGTTTTTGAGGCTTTTTCCTTGTTATGCGGGTATTTCAGGTTTTTTTGTCCCTCATGTCCCAAGTTCCTCTGGGCTCCTTGTCCCCCAATTTCTTGATTTTCCCACATTTTTGGTCATTTCGTATTTTCAGAAAAATCATGTCTCGATGTCCCAAGGACTGTTTGTGCCAATTTTTTCTGACTTACCCTATCTCGGTGTTTTGCGGACATTTTAGCTCATCATGTTCCTCATGTCCCAAGTGTTCCCTGACCTCCATTTCCCCACAAGTCTACCTTTTCCGCTTTCCATTCATTGCGGCTATTTTAGCTCCACACATCCAAGGTGTCCCACTATCTCATGGGACAGTTGTGCACATTTCTCCACCTTTACCACTTTTCATTGTCTTAGGTCGGCATAAAGTATTTATTACCTTATTTATTTCACCTCACCGACCTAATTGAATCAAGATGTGCATAAATAGTCAGGGTAATTTGTTGTTTTACCATCTCACTTGTATTTTTAAAAGTCTTTTCAGTTTCTCCACTATTTGTAGCTGTGGTTGAGTCCTACTCCATTATTTTCAAATTTTCAGGTACAAGGGAAGTTGTGAATTGTCAAAGTATAGCTTGGAGAACTAAGGGCATTTTCTCACAAATAACTTTTTCTCCTGCCATAAAATAAAGATCAAGTATAAGGGACACAAGAACCTATCCTTTTTGGAGATGGCTATACAAGAGATAGGTGATAACGAGGCTCAACACCTTGATTTGGATGATTTCTGGGCACACATTAATCATAAAAATCCTTCTCCCATCGCTCAACTAATTAAGGAGAGTGGAATTGTAGAGACCGGGGGTTTTCCAATTTTTGTCCAATGTGCCAATATTGTGTTAGCTTGTGGGTCATGCTTTAATCCAGAGAAAAAGGAAATTGTTGACCCTCAAGGGCAAGTAGTGGCTTGACTTGATGAAAATTGTATTAGCACTGTTTTCAAAATCTCCATGATTGAAGGCTCAAACATTATTACCAGAGATCAGCATAACTTCTTTTTGATCAAGAAAATGAACGATATAAAAGTAGAGTGGCTAAATCTTGGTTTAAAAATCCAAAGAAACGAGCCCCAAGGCTGACCAAAACAATGTAGAAGGTTGATTTCAATGAAGAATTATCATATGTTATCACTCTCCTTTCCAAGATAATGGGAATTACCTCTACCAATGAATTTCATTATTGGATTTTCCCTTATATTAGTATTATATGTGAAGGTAAGAAAATCCACAATTGAGAAGGGATAATCTATGACAACTTGATAGAACAACTTGCAAATGTTCAAAGGAATCAAACTTTTCACATGAACTCTCATCTGATGTACACCATCCTTGCTTCCAAAGAATGGTTGGGTTTCTCCCTTGTTGAAGATAAGAAAGATGCTCCTATCTATGTGTACCTTCCACAATTAACTTTGAAGATCAACAACCATCATTTCAGGAGGGTGAATGATGCATTCACTATGTACATCATTAGATTGTTGGAAGGAGATACCGCTAGAAGATTCTCAGATGAAGCAAAACAACTGATCAATGTATATAGCAGTTTTTTCACTCAATTTAGGAAATTCTCATATATATGATTAGCTGTATTTGAGGGAAAAGCCATCAAAATACCTATGTACTGTAGTGAGAATATGAATTTGGTTGAGATATATAAACAATTGGATAAGCTTCATAGAACTTACACAGATAAGATTACAGGTATTCAGTTCCCAATCACATTGGGTAACTACACTTGCAAGACTACTTTAGATTATCAGAACATTGACATAACATTTTATCTTCTTAGCCTTCATTATTATAAACCTAGAACTTGCTTTGATATTAAGGAGTTAATTTCCACCAATTTTAGAATGGGTTTTCAAAACCTTGCAGATATTGAAGACTATTAGGTTGATTGTTTTGATGATTATGAAGCTCATAGAAGATACTATGGAAGATTGTTTTTGCAATAAATCAAGGATTTTGGTGTATATAATGTTACTAAAGGACTTGAGGATAATGATGAAGAACTATAGTCCCTTGAATATGAGAGGTCAATCAGACACACTCTTATTGAAATCATTGATTGGTTTGTTAAGGAGAGAGATGATTTAAAGGAGCTCATCAATCCCATTTTGGTAAGAACTAAGCTTTGGTTTGATAGAAAAATGAACATGATTAGAGAAAGAAAATATGGTTCTTCTTCTAAAGATACCTCCACCCCTAAAAAAGAAATACCTTCATCAATTCTTTAAGCACCCAAACAATCTCTTCCTTCTCCACCAAAATCTTCAATTCTGGTGTACACAAAGAAGGAAAAGGCTAAAAAGGATGATAATGTGGAGGAATTTATTCAAGAGAATGAGATGCTACCCTATACTAAGAAAATTGAAACAATACTTGATGAGGGATAAATTTTGGACCTTGATGATGATGGTAGTGAAGAAAAAGAGCAGGGAAAGCTAGAGGAAAATAATCCTGAGGAAAACAGTGTAAAAAAGGATCAATTAAAGAAGCCAGTTTCAGAATCTATAGAAACATCAAATAAGGAATCTCCCACCACCCAAACTGAGACCTCTGTGTTAGAAGTGGATATTGTATAAACTCTAAGTGTGATGAGTTCACCTGCACTTGGATTGATTTCTCCCTCCACTTCTAGTTCTTCTTTTTCCTGGGTACAACCATTGTTGGAAAGAAAGAAAAGGAATACCACTTCAAGTATTGTTGCCCCTAATTTTGATGTATTTCCAGCCCTTCTAGGTACTACTCCTCCCCCTCCAGGTAAAAATGATAAGGTCACATCTAGATTGGTTTTAGACTCTCAAGGCCAACAATTCATGGAGATTGTAAGGCCCAAGCTTGATAAGGATGAAATGGACCTATCAATAGGTGATTTAGAATTAACAAGATTTTCTCTAGGTGAATAAAAACCTGAAAGTGAGGTATATAACTTGAGGGAGACAATGTCTAGAGTGATTGAAAGGGTTGAAAAAGGGAAGCAACCACAAGAGGAGTTGGAGGAGCAAAATCAAGTTTTGTCAAGTTTCATCATATCCTTATTGGTAGAGGATAAAGTACTTGACCCAACCCCCTAGCTTCCATCCCACCACTTGCCATTTTGTCTAATGATGAAGTTCAATACATCATAGATATTCATAAACATGCCACTTATGGGAAGGCAATGAAATCCATGGTTGATGAGATGATAATCACAGGTTTAAATTTCATTGAGGAAGCATGTAAAACATATGACAGAATTGCTAAAATTTAGTTAAAGTTCACCACAACACTCAGTGGTTTGGATATGGAATTGAAATTATGGAATGAATGTATTCAAGATCTTATACTAATTAGTGATACAAATGTACAAATCCTTTTTGAAAACAAGGTATTTGATGATGTAAAAATGAATTTATCTAAACAATGGGTTTTCAACATCGATTGGAAGATATAAGTTCTCTAGGAAGCCATTAGAGAACTCAGGAACATGTTACAAAAGGGATAATCCTTCAAAGCTTGTGTCATGTAATCCTTCTAGGATATTCACTACCAAATTTTCAAGGAGAATTTAAATGATAAACTCACTTTCCAAGAAATCAAGTCTCAGTTCAAGAAATTTGTTAAAGAATATTTGTTCAAGAAGTACACCATATCCAAGGAGAAGATGAAAGAAATTTACACACTGCCGACGGATATCACATATGCTAATAAAGAGTTCTTATAAAATGTAGAGTTTGGAAAATAAATGGAGAAGTGTTTGGGAAGTTGGACTCACAACTTCCAATACAAAAATTCCCCTGGGCATGGTCATAGTAGAGGTATTGAAAAGATTTAGAAATCAAGTGCTCAAGACAAAAGGGAATATAAACACTTCTTCTGACATCTCGACATCCTAGTTCATAATTTCCTTTCTTATTTAAAATATCTAATTAAGGTGGCTATTATCTCTTTAGTCATATGTTATGTAAACAAGAGATAAATTGGGATTATAATATTTAATTAGATATTATCTTTTGGGATTAAAAGAAAGGAAACTAAAAAGGCTCTTTCGTTACCATTTTTGGGTTATTTAAAGAAATTTTCTTATCATTGTAAAGGATGGTATTTTGATATCTTGATGTAAAGAACATTGAACTGCTGATCAATATAGAAGAAGTTTCATCCTCCCTCATTCTTTATCTCTTTTCATTCCTTTTCTGATTCATATGAGGCTATGCGTATTTAAGCAAGAACTTTGTGTCTTTCAGTTGATATTATAATTAGAACTTTATGTCTAATACATGATGTCCTATGTTTTTATATGCGTAGTTTAAATCTTTTTGTTTTATCAAGCATTAGTAAGATATCATTATGCCATCTATGTGTCTGAAAGTGCTCCCCCTCTCTTCAATTTCTAAATACCAGTTCTTCTATTCTCCTTTCTTTTGTATTGAAAATATTTGGATGAAGGCATCTGAAATATCAAAATATTTACTGAACTATTGAACAAATGTTTATATTGTAAATAGGTATTTTAGATTTTCTCTTTTTTGTGTTCAGTAAGGGAAGATCTCTCGTAAAGAGGAGGAACTTCTTTCCCTTGACTGTTTCTTGTTTCCAAGATCAAATCCAACAACCAATTTTTTTTGGCGCCCACCATGGGGAACGTTTTGTGTATCCCCAATGAAAAAAATTCAATCAAATTAGAAGCAATAACACCCTGAGAGATAGAATATACACATGAGGTCAAAAATAACATGGTATTGAAGATCCAGATTTTTAATTACTGGAACAATAAGGTTTTGGGCGGACTCTAGAAAGGAGGAGAAAAAGATCCACAAGTACTTCCCCTGTCAAAAATAGAACTGCAAGAAACATAGACCCCCAAACACAATCAAGCCCTAGTATTCAAGATTTTGTGTTGGCTAGAGTCACAACCCCTTTGAAAATTATTTTTATAAGAATGGTGGTACCTCTACCTTAGGGATAATAAGTTAGACCTCTGGCCCTTGCTCAACCATTGCATGATCTCCCAAAATGGAATAGGAAAAACTTCCCTAAATTCAGAGGTGATGGAAAATTACACCTAGATGAACACATTGCTTCATTCATCGTGGCATGTGGAATACTTGGAGTGGAGCATGAATATGTTTCTATCAGGATTTTTGTGAAGACATTACAAGACAATGCTACCGAATGGTTCTATCATCTCCCTATTGGAACTATCATTGACTGGACCACCATGAGAATCCAGTTTGAGAATAGATTCAAACATGTCGAAGATGTACACACTCTCCTTGCCCAGATTCCTCAGATAAAGAAAGAACCATATGATCCTATGCAAGAGTTTTTTGGCAACTTTAATAAATTAGTCAATAAGATTCCAGTGGCCACTCATCCTATGAATCAAATTTAGAAATGATTTTTCTTAATTGCACAATTACTAGAAGTGAGCTATGCATTGAGAAGAGCCAACCTTGCTACTCTAGATGTTGATCAACGCTTAGCCATAAGTGTTGAAGATGATTTAATAATGTTTGGGAAATTAAAGAAAGAACCTCCTAAATCTAAGGCTTCTTCTTCAAGAAAAAATTTGGACCGGTTAGTACAAAAATTGGAAAATGATCTCATAGATATTAAAAATCAATTGTCCTAGAATACTCCTTACAAGGATATTCTGAGAAAGAATTTTCAGCCTTGAAATCATCTGCCTCCTGTCCAGCCAAAACTCGTAATTGAAGGGCCACCTCTCAAAGTTCTTGTCAATGCAACATGTGAAGTCTAGGAACCAGAAGATGAAGATGATGCCAAAGGATATGGGGATCTTGAAGATGAAGCATATGAAATTCCAGAAGAAGCCAATGATTCTCAGGTTAATTTTCTCACTACTGAGGGAGTTGATGATGATACAAATGATTATGATGAAGTAGTGGTGGATATGAACAACAAGTCATATGTTTTCATGACTAGAGAGTAGATGAACAAGAAAAAAGAAGTGGTCCAGCCCACAAGAATATCCAAGGAGGTTCCAGTTACCATCCCAGTTATTACAAAAAGAGGAGATTCTGTCCCTACCACTTCTACTAAAAAGGTAAGTAGTGTTAATACTCCCTCTACTTCCTCGTCTTAACCTAAAACCAACATGTTTTTGGCACCTGTGAATAAGACAACCTTGAATGTCAAATATGATAGGCCTAAGTGTTCCTCCCCCTCTAGCACATACACCCCATCTACCTCAGGATCTTTTGACATAATTTACCTTATTAAGAAAACTAAAATTCAAATTTCAGAGAATGAGTTCTATCAGATGCATCCCGATGCCTTTGCTTAGGTTGTCAAATTTGTCAAATCCAAACCCAATCCTACACCCACCACCTCTAAAGGCATTTTTCCTACTTCCACCTCTTCACCTCAACAAAATATAATGGCTACAAAATCTTCTGTAACTGAGAAAATTGAGCCTTTCTATATCACGCTACTTATAGTCAGTCATAGGATCAACAATTGTGTTATTGATTCGAGAGCATCAGATAATGTGATCCCTGCTAAGGTTGCTCATGCTTTAGGTCTAACTTTAACATGCACATTTGGTTCATGCTATTCCATGGAAAGTAAATAGGTGCCATTGGTAGAAAGGATTAAGGATGCACAAGTAGATTTGCTACTTTCCTAGAGAAAAGGGTCAAAGCTACTATCTTAGTAGTATATATTCCCCCATCCTATGGTATGTTGCTAAGAAGAAACTTTTGTAAATAAGTGGGTGGAGAAATTCAAATGGACTGGTCACATGCTCTCATTCCAGTTAATGGGAAAATGAAAAAGTTGTTACCTGAGAGACATAATGAGTACATTGTGCAAAAAACTGACGACCCTAAAGCACAAATCCTCTATGAGGACATTGGTCACGGGAACTACATGATCATGTCAGAGGAGGAAATAAAAAATTCCAAAGGTGTTATGGATGACCCTAATGGTGTTTGAACTCTTGAATTTGATGGTATTTGTTCTTTAGTTGGTTTTAGAGCAAGAGTGGTCATGTTCTCCCCTGAACAGAAGTCTTATCCTTTCTCCTATAAGCTTAAATTTGAAAAAAACAAATAACATGATAGAATACAAAGATCTTATTTTAGGGCTATCAATGGAAAGGGAGATGGGAGTTAAGAAAATTTGTGCATGAGGAGATGCAAATCTCATTGTTAAGCAAGTTAGAGGGATTTTTCAAGTTTCGAACAAGAGGCTAAAATACTATAGAAATTTGGTGTGGGATTCTATTGAATTGTTAGATGCCTTTTCTATAGAAGATGTTCCCAAAGAAAAGAATACTAGAGAAGATGCTTTGGCCATCTCAGGATCCTTGCTAATCCCTCATCCTGAATTTATCCAAGAAAAATTCACGATTGAAATAATACATAGGCTAGGTGTGCCGAATAATCTCAACAATTGATAAGTATTCAATGATGATCAACATTTGCTCTATTTTCTTGAACTTCAGGATAATTTCAGTCAGCTGTATTTTGAAGGAAGTGAAGCTACTCCTCATGAATCTGTAACATCCACTATGACTGACGAAGGGATTGAGGAAGAATCTGATAAGGATGGTTGCATTATTTTAAAAGGTAACAAGATACCTAGAGGACTAGTAAGCCTAGAATATTTTTTTGACAAGCATGATAGGTATATAAAGTCAAAGATATCACATGAGGTTCATCAGTTCGCAGATTATGAAAAGGTAAATATTAGAAGAAAAGAGGAACCAAAGCTTGTCAACATTAGCAAATACTACACACAGGAAGAAAGGAATACAATGATAAATTTGTTAGAAAGATATATTGATGTATTTTCCTATTCATATGATGATTTGAAAATTTTCAAACTAAGAGAAATGCAACATTATATTCCTCTGAAACTAGGAATCAAGCATTTTTGGTAGAAACAAAGCCAATCCAACCCTAAGATTGCAGACACCATTTATCAATAGATTTAGAATCTCTTAAAGGCAAAGATAATTCTTCCAATTCATCACTCAGCTTGGGTGGCCAATATTGTACCAATAAGGAAACATAATGGTGAAATTTGGTTTTGTGTGGATTTTCAAAATCTAAATCAAACCTCCCTCAAGGATAATTATCCACTCCCCATGATGGATCAAATTCTGTAAGTTGTTACTGTCTTTGAAGTGTTGTCTATGTTGGATGGTTTTTCAGGGTATAATTAGATTGAAGTTGATGTCCCTGATCAACATAAGACGACTTTCACAAATCCATGGGGAAATTTTGCTTATAAGAGGATGCCATTTGGTCTGATTAATGTTAGTGCCACTTTTCAATGGGAAATGGATTTAGATTCAAGTCTTTGAAAGGAAAGTGTATTGTTTTGTATCTGGATGATTTAACTATATTTTCCAAGAGAAGGGAAGACCATTTCCAACATCTTGAAACTGTCCTTAAAAAATTTAGGAAACATAGGATATCTCTCAATCTGAAAAAATTCATTTTTGGCATCACTGAAGGTAAGCTGCTTGGACATGTTATTTCTAAAGAGGGAACCAAGATAAATCTAGAGAGGGTTTAAGATATTCAGTGAATTCCCCTCCCCATAAGTAAAAAAGGTGTTCATTATTTCTTTGGAAAAATAAACTTTTTAAGGAGATTTATTCCATATTTTGTAGAGCTAACTATGAGTATATCTCAAATGATAAAAGGAAAATAGTCTTTTTTGTTGGACACCAGTAGGGAAAGATGATTTTGAAAATATAAAAAGAGGCCATTTCCCAAACCCCAATTCTCACTTGCCTTGATTTTGAGAAGGATTTCTTGATCTATTGTTATGTTACTGAGAATAATTTGGCTACTATTCTAACACAGAAGAATTATGAGGGATGTGAACAACCCATTGCTTTCATGAGTTATGTCCTTAAATCTCGTGAATTGAAATATACTCAGATTCGGAAACATACTTTTGTTGTGGTTAAGGCAGTCAAATAGTTTCATTTCTATATCCCTAGTTCTCACTCTATTGTCTTTGTACCAGATATAACGGTTAAGCCCATTCTCACACAACAAGAGTTCGGGACCAAAAAAGGAAATTGGGTGGCAAAGGTGCAATAGTATGATTTGGAAATCAAGACAACTAAGTTAGTTTGGGGAAAAGGGCTATGTGAATTGATTACTACAGGTGCTAAAGATAACTCTCCCAAGGAAGACACAAATATTCCAAATGTTCTCTTTATCAGTTCAACTGACGAATGGTATGCTGATATTGCCTATTTTCTTACTTATGGAGAATTCCCATCTCATCTAAACGCTAAAGAAAAGAGAGCCATTAATTTGAGATCCGTGCAGTATGTGCTTTGGGAAAATTCCTTATTCAAAAGAGGGATTGATGGAAGGTTTCTCAGATGTGTGGATAGAGAACAATAAAAAATGTTGCTCAGAGCATTTCATGATCAAGCTTGTGGAGGAAATTTCTCATCCGCTGTGATTGCTCATAAAATCCTTCACGCAGGCTATTACTAGCCAACCCTATTTTGATAAGTAACTAAATGGGTGGGTAAATGTGAATCTTGCTAATGTTTTATGGGACGGACCAAGCTAGACACTCTACCACTCAAGCTAGTTGTGAAATAAGAACCCTTTCAACAATGAGGACTTAACTTTGTAGGTACTCTTAACCCTTATTCTAGTGCTAGAAACACTCATGTATTAATTACCACTAATTATTTCACCAAATGGGTGGAGTCCATTCCAGTAAAAAGCATAACTTCTGAAGTAGTATATAACTTTATCAAGGAAAACATTCTGATTAGATTTGGGGAACCAAGTAAAATTGTCACTGAAAATGCTCCTAACTTCTCCTCTTGTGAAATGATGGATTTCTGCTATGGGTATAGAATTTACCTTGCACATTCTTCTGATTACTACCCCCAAGGAAATATACAAGCAAAATTAACAAACAAGAATTTGGTAACCATCATTCAAAAAGTTGTTAATGAGTCACAAAGGAATTGACATAAGAAGATGTATGCTGCTCTTTGAGTAGATAGAATTACCCCCAAAAGGGTCATTCTGATGTCTCCTTTCCAAGTGGTGTATAAAATTGAAGATAAATTACCGGTGACTATGGAACTTCCAGCTTTGGAGCTGATGAAGGCCATTGAAGATTTAAAATTTATTAGTGCTTTGGAGAAGAGAATCATGTACATGTAGAATTTGGATGAAGACAAGTTGCAAGTGGTAGATAAGATTGTTACACATCAATAAAGAGTTAAACAACTATTTGATAAGAAGGCCATGCCTAGAGACTTCCAGGTTATAGACATTTTTCTACTCTGAGACAAGAGGAGGGAGCCTCGGGGAAGTCATGACAAGTTTGATTCTATCTGGTTGAGTCCTTTCAAGATTAGACACTTTGTCAGAGAAAATTCCTTCTACTTGGACTATATGGATCGAACATCTCTTCCATTGCCATTTAGCGGGCAATATTTGAAGTTGTTTCAGTGCTAGGTTCCTAGGAGGTCCTCTGTACAGTCTTGTATAGTTTTCATTTTTGGTCTTTGTGTAGTGTTGTGTGGATGTCTCTTCTGTATTGTTTCATCCTTGTCTCTATTTTTTCCAATGGATCAGGTCTCGGTAATCTTCTTAGAGATTCTAGAGTTCTTGCTCCTGCTTTATTCTTTTCTGATCAAATTAGTCCATCCCCAACTATTATCACTTCCCCAAGAGTGGTGAATTTTCTTCTTCAATTTTAAAAAAATTTATGGGTAAGGTGACTATAAAAATACCCTTGTAAAGGTCCCCTAAGAAACAGCTAATTTCAAAAAGTTAGATTTTTTTCTAAATTTTGAGTTTTTGAGGCTTTTTCCTTGTTATGCGGGTATTTTGGGCTTTTCTATCCCTCATGTCCTAAGTTCCTCTGGGCCCCCTATTCCCTGATTTCCCACTTTTCCCACATATTCATGCTTTTTCCACATTTTTGGTCATTTTGGCTTTTTGGAGAAATCGTGTCCCGATGTCCTAAGGACTGTCTGGGCCAATTTTTTCTGACTTACCTAATCTTGGTGTTTTGCAGACATTTCAGCTTGCAGTGTTCCTCATGTTCCAAGTGCTCCCTGAACTTCATTTCCCTGCAAGTCCACTTTTTCCACTTTCCATTCACTACGGCTCTTTCAGCTCCGTGCGTCCCAAGTGTCCCACTATCCCATGGGTCAGTTGTGCACATTTTCTCTACCTTTACCACTTTTCATTGTCTTAGGTCGACATAGAGTATTTATTACCTCATTTATTTCACCTCGCAGACCTACTTGAATCAAGATGTGCATAAATAGTTGGGGTAATTGGTTTTTTTACCATGTCACTTATATTTGCTAAAGTCCTTTCAGTTTCTCCCTCTCCACTATTTATAGCCGTGGTCGAGTCTTGCTCCATTATTTTCAAATTTACAGGTACAAGGGAAGCTATGAATTGTCAAAGTATAGCTCAGAGAACTAAGGGAGTTTACTCACAAAGACCTTTTTCTCCTGCTATAAAATGAAGATCAATTACAAGGGACACGAGCACGTATCCTCTTTGGAGATGACTATATAAGAGATAATGATAATGAGGATCATCACCATGATTTGGTTGATTTTTGGGTACACATTAATCGTAAAAAACCCTTCTCCCATCACTCAGTTAATTAAGGAGAGTGGAATTGTAGAGGTGAGGGGTTTTCCAATTTTTGTCCAATGTGCCAATACCGTGTTAGCATGTAGGTCATGCTTTAATCCAGAGACAAAGGAAATTGTTGACCCTCAAGGGCAAGTAGTGGCTCTACTTGATGAAAATTTTATTAGAACTACTTTCAGAATCCCCACGATTAAAGGCTCAAAAATTCTTACCAGAGATCTGGAAAAACTTCTTTTTGATCAAGATAGTTAATGGTATAAAAGTAGAGTGGCTAAATATTGGTTTAAAAATACAAAGAAAGGAGCCTCGAGGCTGCCCAAAATAATGTACAGGGTTGATTTCAATGAATAATTATCAGATTATATCACTCTCCTTGCCAAGATAATGGGAATACCCTCTACCAATGAATTCCATTATTGGATTTTCCCTTATATCAATATTATATGTGAAGGTAAGACATTTTTTAATTAGATAGGGATAATCTATAACAGTCTAACATAACAACTTGTAAATGTTCAAAGGACTCATAATTTTCACATGACCTCTCATCTGATGTACACCATCACTGCTTATAGAGAATGGTTGGGTTTCTCCCCTGTTGAAGATAAGAAAGATGCTCCTATCTATGTGTACCATCCAAAATTAACTTTGAAGATAAACAACCATAATTTCAAGAGGGTGAATGATGCATTCATTATGTACATCGTTAGATTGTTGGAAGGAGATACTGCTAAAAGATTCTCAGATGAAGAAAAACAACTGATCAATGTCTATGGCAGTTTTTTTCACTCAATTTAGGAAATTATCATATATATGGTTGGATAGATTTGAGGGACAACCCCTAAAACTCCCTATGTACTGTAGTGACAAGATGGCTTTGGTTGAGATATGTAGATAATTAGATAAGCTACATAGAACCTGCAGGGATAAGAAGATTACAGGTATTCAGTTCTTAATCACATTGGGTAACTACACATGTAAGACTACTTTAGATGCTTAGAAAATTGATGAAACAATTACTCCTCTTACCCTTCATTATTATAAACCTAGAACTTTCTTTGATATTAAGGAGTTCATTTCCACCAATTTCAAAATGGGTTTTCAACACCTTATAGATATTGAAGACTACTGGGTCGATTTTTCTTATGATTATGAAGCTCATAGAAGATACTATGGAAGATTGTATTTGCAACAAATCAAGGATTTTGTGGTATATAATGTTCCCGAAGGACTTGAGGATGATGATGAAGAAATTTAGTCACTTGAATATGAGAGGTCAATCAGACACACTCCTATTGAAACCATTGATTGGTCTATTAAGGAGAGAGATGATTTAAAGGAGCTCATCAACACTGTCTTGGTAAGAACTAGGCTTTGGTTTGATAGAAAAATGAAGATGATTAGAGCAAGAAAATATGGGGCTTCTTCTAAAGATACCTCCACCCCTAAAAAAGAAATACCTTCATCAATTCTTCAAGCACATGAACAATATGTTCCTTCTCCACCAAAATCTTCAACTCTGGTGTACACATAGAAGGGAAAGGCTAAAAAGGATGATAATGTGGAGGAAGTTATTCAAGATAATGAGAGGCTACCCTCTCCTAAGAAAATTGAAATGGTACCTGATGAGGGAGAAATTTTGGACCTTGATGATGATGACAATGAAGAAAAAGAGCAGGGAAAGCCAGAGGAAAATAATCCTGAGGAAAACAGTGTGAAAAAGGATCAATTAAAGAAGCCCTTTTCAGAATCTATAGAAGCATCAACTAAGGAATATTCCACCACCCAAATTGAGACCTGTGTGTTAGAAGTGGCTGTTGTACAAACTCTAAGTGCGATGAGTTAACCTACACTTGGACCCATTGCTCCCTCCAATTCTAGTTCTTATTTTTCCTGGGTACAACCATTATTGGAAAGAAAGAAAAGGAAGACCACTTCAAGTATTGTTGGCCCTAATTTTGATGCATTTCCAACCCTTATAGGTACTAATCCTCCCCCTCTAGCTAAAAATTCTAAGGTCACATCTAGATTGGTTTCAGACTCTCAAGGCTAGAAATTCATGGAGATTGCAAGGCCCAAGCTTGATAAGGATTAAAAGGACTTATCAATAGGTGATTTGGAATTAAAAATAATTTATTTTGGTCAATCAACACTTGAAAGTGAGGTACATAATTTGAGGGAGACAATGTCTAGAGTGATTGAAAGGGTTGAAAAAGGGAAGTAGAAACAGGAGTAGTTAGAGGAGCAGAATCAAGTTTTATTAAGTTTCATTAGATCCTTATTGGTAGAGGATAAATTACTTGACCCAACTCCCCTAGCTTCCATTCCACCACATACCATTCTGTCTAATGATGAAGTTCAAGCCATAAAAGATATTCATAAGCATGCCACTTATGGGAAGGAAATGAAAGCCATGGTTTATGACATAATAATCATAGGTTTAAATTTCATTGAGGAAGCATGTAAAACATATGAAAAAATTGCTAAAATTTAGTTAAATTTCACCACAACACTCAGTGGTTTGGATAGGGAATTACAATTATGGAGTGAATGAATTTAGGATATTAGACTAATGAGCGATACAAGTGTACAAATAATTTTGGAAAATAAGGTATTTGATGATACAAAGATGAATTTATCTAAACAATGGGTTTTCAACATCAATTGGAAGATAAATGTTCTTGAGGAAGCCATTGGAGAACTCAGGAACATGTTGCAAAAGGGAGAATCCTTCAAATCTTGTGTCATGTTTGCCTTCCAGGATATTCATTGCAAAATTTTCAAGGATAATTCAAATGATAAATTCACTATCCAAGAAATCAAGTCTTAGCTCAAGACATTTGTTAAAGAAGATTTGTTCAAGCAAGACACCATATCCAAGGAGAAGATGAAAGAAATTTTCACACTGCAGATGGCTATCAGAGATGCTAATAAAAAATTCCTAGAAAACATAGAGTTTGGAAAAGAAATGGAGAAGTGTCTGGGAAGTTAGACTCCTGCATCTTCTAATACAACAATTCCCTAGGGTTTGGACATAGTAGAGGGATTGAAAAGATTTAGAAATCAAGTCCTCAAGACAAAAGGGAATATAAACACTTCTTCCGGCATCTCGACATCCTAGTTCATAATTTCCTTTCTTATTTTAATATCTAATTAAGATGGCTATTATCTCTTTAGTCATAGATTATGTAAACAAGAGATAAATTGGGATTATAATATTTAATTAGATACTAGATTTTTGGATCATAAGAAAGGAAAATGAAAAGGCTCTTTTGTAACCATTTTTGGGTTATTTAAATAAATTTGCTTGTCATTGTAAAGGATGGGGTTTTTATATCGTGATGTAAAGAACATTGAACTATTGATTAATACAGAAGAATTTTCATCCTCCATCATGATTTATCTCTTTTCATTCCTTATTTGATTCATATGAGGCTATGCGTATTTAAGCAAGAACTTTGCATCTTTCAGTTGATATTGTACTTAGAAATTTATGTCTAATACATGATTTCCCATGTTTTTATATGCAAAGTTTAAATCTTGTTATTTTATTAAGCATCAGTAAGATATCATTCTAAATCTATGTGTCTGAAAGTGCTCCCCCTTTCTTCAGTTTCTGAATACAAGTTATTCTATTCTCCTTTCTTTTGTATTGAAAATATTTGGATGAAGGAATCTAAAATATCAAAATATTTACTGAAATATTGAACAAATGTTTATATTGTAAATAAGTAGTTTATCTTTTCTCTTTTTTTTTGTGTTCAATATGGAAACCTCTCCCATAAAGAGGAGGGACTAATTTCCCTTGATTGTTGCTTGTTTCCAAGATAAAATATGACAACCAAAAAAATGAAAGCAAGACAAAGAAAATAACCTTAGAATTTCATGGTTACGAAGACCAATGCATACATCGATTAGGAAATAAATACATAGCAAGACCAAACAGAAGAAAAAAGGACACATAACACAAACCAAAACAAGGAATATACAAGAGCGTATATAAAACTAAGTACAATGGATTGATATCTACCTATGATTTGAATAACTTCATATACTAGCCACTATATGGAAATGGAAGGGAATTTCAATCCATATAGTTCAAATAATAAAAATTCTCACAGCAAAGTGCCAAATTTTAAAAGGACCAAGCTAAAGTGAGTCAAACTTACCGTGACTTTTGCGAGGTTCACGTATTTTTTCTTAGAGTAGGACAATACCTCCAACTTGGAAGTCTCAGGACTTTGTCTTTTTGTCAAAAAGTTGCTTGACCTTTTCTGGGTATGCATATATCCTATACACCACTTGCATTCTTTCTTCATCCAACTTTTGAGAACTGTTCATCCTCAAGATCTTTGACAAGGTGTAATATAGGTAGCTCCATTCTAACCAACAACTGAGCTTCTATTCCATAGAAAACCTGAAATGGAGACATCCCAATATCTCTTTTGGGTGTTATTCTATTAGCCCAAAGAGTGTCATATAACTTCATGTGCCAAATTCTTTGTGATTCATCCACTAACTTCTATATAATGGTTAATATGTTATTATTGGTTGAATTAGCCTTTCTGTTCCCTTGTGGATAATAGTTTGAGGAGTGTGCAAGGGAAATCCCATACCCATAAAAAAATCAACAAGTTCACGAGAAGAGAAATTAAGGGCATTATCTGTCATAATTTTTTTCGGGACCCCGAATCTAACCAATAAAATTTCCTTGATAAAATCACAAAAACTTCAGAAGTGGTTCTTTTAGCTAGAATTGTCTCAACCCACTTTGTAAAGTAATCAATGAAAATTATAACGTGAGTTTGACCTACAATCGAATTTGGATTAAGAGTTCCAATAAAATAAAGCCCCCACTTCTGGAAAGGCTCTTTAATAACAACTTGTTTTAGAGGCAAAGTGGCCTACTTGGGTCTACCAACAAAAATTTGACATGCTTCACATTTTGAAACCCACTTTGTTGCATCCTTAAACAAAGTTGTCCATTATTACCCTCCATGGAGAATTTATAGGCTATTAATGAGAAAAAAATGGACTTCACCTGCCTAATCATGGAAAGCTCTCAGTAGCCTTTTCCGTTGTTCCTTGTCCACACATATGAGGAAATGTCCATCAATTCCTTTCTTGGATAGAGAATTGTCCTAAAGGACATATTGTGTAGCTCTGAGCTTGATGGTTCTCTTATCTTTGGCAATGAGATGTGCTGAGAATTCTCCATAGGTAAGAAAATGAGCAATATTGGAATATCACTCATTAGGTGAACTCAAAAAAGTATTGTGGGAATCTCAACAGTCTCTTTCTCACCTGAATTACACTTTGAACCTTCAGCATCAATTGACATAGAAATTTTACTTGAACAAGCTTGGTTGGATTGATGTCGAGATCATATTCATGTACCTTGTCTATCCAATTGCCTCATTTTAAACCAAATTCTTGCTGAGTGAGGATAGAATTAACTGTGGTATCAGGTACAAACACACTGGAATGTGAATTCAAAATGTAGAAATGATTTTTGTTCACTTTCTTCACCACAAAAAAAGCATGTTTTTCCAATTGGGAATACTTTAATTCATGATCTTTTAGAACATAGCTCATGAAGGCAATGGTTACTTAACATATGTGAAATTTCTTTTGGACTAGGATGGAAGACAAGGTATGCTCAGAGGCATAACAATAGATTATGAAATATTTATCAAAATATGGGCAAACTAGAATAGGTGTCTTATAAATAGCTCTCTTTATATTCTCAAAAGTGTTCTTTCCTTCAGCACTCCAATGAAAATACTGATTTTCCTTCATCATTTGAGCTATGTTTCTTGTCAATTCAGCAAAATTCAGAATAAATCTTCTAAGGAAATTTATTTTTAAGGAGTGAACACCTTTCTTACTTGTGGGCAGGGAAATATTTTGGATGGCTTGAAATCATTTAGGATATATTTTAATCCCATATTTTGACACAATGTGCCCAAGAAATTCCCCATCTGTTACACCAAAAACATATTTCTTTGGGTTCAGTGAGATGCCATGGTCTCTACACTGCTGAAGAACTAATTTGAGATGTTGAAAATGTTCTTCTCTCTTCTTTGAGAAGAAAGTAAGATCATCCAAATATATCATTATACACTTGTTCTTTAGATCTCTAAAGGTGAAGTCCATTGCCATATGGAATATTGCACCTATTTTGATTAAGCCAAAAGGAATCCTTTGATAAGAAAATGTTCCCTAACGAGTTGTGAAGGTAGTTTTATGATGATATTGCATATCTAATTCAATCTAGTTATACCCTAAACACCCATCAAGAATGGATAACATCTTGGAACCAGTCAAAACTTGCAGGATTTGGTCCATCATAAAAAGTGGGTAATTATCCTTTAGAGAGGCTTGATTCAAATTTGTAAAGTTAACTCAAATCCAAATTTCTCCATTTTTATTCCTTACAAGCACAATATTGGAAACCCAAGCTAAATGGTGAATGGTAAAAATTATCTTAGCATTTAGAAACTTTTGAATCTCCTGATAGATAATACCTACAATCTTCAGATTATATTGCCTTTACTTCTAGAGAAATGGTTGAATGCCTGATTTCAGGGGAATATAGTGCTGCATCCCCCTTGGCTTGAGAGTTTTCAATTTATCATAGGAGTAGGCTAGTAAATCTATGTATCTCTTTAATAATTCAACCATATTTTTCTTTTCTTCACAAGAACAACACTTTCCTATGTTGAAATTTTTTGGCTCCTCACCACTTCCTAGATCAAACTTTTCATATTATAAGGAATAACTAGAATCTTGTGAAACTTTTCCATGTATATACATATCATTATTTATTTCACCTCAAAGTATTGCGATAAAATAGATAAGAAGGTAATGGGCATAGGAGGAATACCTGTGGACTGTAGACGATAAAAGGCGTTGCGCGCGCTGTAGACTTTGATCATAGTTGATTGTTTGAGATTCCCTTTGGCTAGGAGGAATGAACTTAAATAGAAACAACACCAAAAAGAAACATTAAAATTAACAATTAGTGGATTGCCTAGTAAGAGCTAGATCTGGGAGGTGAGATACTTCCTAATAGGCTATCAATCCATGTTTTAAGATAATTAAATGCTTGATAAGAACATGAAATAAATATACCTACTATATTTATGTAGTTTAGGTATCCTAAAAAATCACAATAATTCAAATATAGTCTAATATATGTAAATATGACTCGAGAGAGGTAATAGGTGGATGGGGGTCTGTAGGTGTGACAGAGGCTGTTACAGAGGTCTAGGTAAGGTACGGTTAGGTTCTGGGTAGTTTAGAAAGATATATAAGCTCATTGTTTTTAGAAATATTATCAGTCACAAAGAACATTGTCAACTAAGTGACCGACACTGATATAGGGTAGTGACCAATGTCGGTTAGGTGATCAATGTCAGTAGGGGAACTATGGTAAAAATGTAAAAAAAACTGAGGTTTGGGTGCTCTTTGTGATTGTATACAGAATAATGGGGGTTGAGATAGGTTTGTGGGATTTTAATTAAGACTCAGAGATGCTGATATAAGGGTTTAAGCAAGTTATGAAAGGTAAAATGGGCAGAAAATTGGTCGGAGGCTTTGGAGAGTAGATCTGGGTAAGGTAGAAATAGAGGGAATGGTAGATAACTTAATAAAACAAATTAAGATATTAGAAATGAAAAAGGAGAGACAATACTTACTTTTTGAATGTAGCCTGGAGGTGAATGATGATGGTGATTGTAGAAGGTGGTGATTCAGAGTGAATACGGAAACAAGGCAGCATGATGCCTCCTGTGTGTACTATGGAACTCTAGAGGAATATATGGGTGAACAAAATGATGTCTGAATTCTGTGATGATATCTAGAAGGTCGCAAAGGTCATTGGAATGCCTTCACGTTCGAATGTAAGAAGCATAAGTCCAAAGAAGTCAGATTCATAACCTGAACAAAGAGTTATAAACTCTTATTTAACCTAATCTATGGTGGTTAGGTGACCAGCGCTGCCGATCAAGGGATGATTGATGTCAGTTGAGGTGAATAAGTCTAAGTTGCCAAAAATAGCTTGATCTTTGATATTTTTGGCATGACTTGAATCTCTCATTCCTTGGTCCTCAAGTGGAGAATATCACTTAGCTAAGTAGGAGTGTTTTTGGAGAAGAAAAAAGAAATTGAATGTTAGGGATAGACTAAGTCCCAGTTAGTTGGGATAAGTAGGGACTTAGTCTGAGTTAATTACTAGGCTAGGAATAAGTCTTGGGTGAGGTGTCTATGTGAGGGGTAAATCAAATTAATTAAAGTAATCAAATTAATTGATAATGTGAGGATGAATATTAATTTAATTAAAGGTTATTAAATTAATATGAATGTGGGGAAGAGGGCCATGGCTATGTGCATGTGTCAAATTGATAAGTCAAAAATGGGTTGAAGGGATTATGACCCAAGTTTGGTGTCTATATTTGCCCCTTTTTGTCATGTAGTTTGTATTGAGAAGTGACATTAACAAAAATAGGAGGTAGGTGTTCCAGGTATGAGTGAAAGTTAGGTTACCCCAAGTATGGGTGGAGGTGACCCCCCTCAAACTAGGAATTGATGAAGGGATAAAAAAAGTCAGTTCGTGGTTTGATATAGAGATTAGTGATGAAAAATGAGGTATAGGTGGGGTGTAGGTAATGATGATATCGGTGTGGGTACTAGGTAGTGGCATTTAAACACATGCACATGTATAAAATGTGACAAGGTACTAAGTTGAAGAGTGCACAAATGCTACATCGTCAAAGGTTGATAAGTTTATCCAAACAAGGTTGATGTGGTCCAGGTATCCAAGGTATAAGATACGTTCCTGAAACAAAACTATGTGAGGTGCAAGGATGGGTAGTAGGTATGTCCCAGAGCACTAAAAGGTTTTGTCAAGATAAATGTCATTGCCTTTAGGCAAGGTAAGGTAAGTAGGAAAAATAACAAAAGTAATGTCATCACAAGGTATACCGAGTAAGAAAATTCGAGTGTCCAAGGGATGGGTTTTGGCTGAGGTTGAGACGTAAGTCCATGGGTAAGGCCGCGGTATATGAAAAACTTTTCCCCAAATGAAAAAAAGGTCATGTATTAGGTAATAAGGTGATAGGGCGAGCTAAAGGGGCTTGGGTAAGGGTAGTGTAGCAATAGAAAACTACATCAAGAAATCAAATGTGATGAAATATTGCATATTGGGTTTAAGTTGGGTGACTGAAACTGTATCAAAGGTAAACCAATACCGGTCAAGCAAAAATGATTTTGGTCTATTAGGGCACAAGACCGACGTCGATCAAGTCATATTTGGGGTAAAAAAAATTTAAATCCGTGTGACAAAAGTTTTTTTGAGTTTTTTTCCTTTCTGAAAATGACATTCTGAACGTATTTTTATCAAAGAATCAAGAAATAGTAAAAGGAGGTTGAGTTAGCGATACGTGAATGGGTGGAGAGGCTAAGTGGATGGGTCCACAAGATCTTTTGGAGTGATTCGATTGGTTGGAGGTGGAAAGAGTGATTTGAGCTATGGAAAAGCCCAGAGAAGGTGCGAGAGGACCTCCATTATAGAGACTCAACATCCCACCAAGGAGACAGCATCAGGTAGAGGTGGGAGCACTCCTAATTTTTGTTTAGTGAATTGAAATTAAGGTAAAAACTAAAAAAAATAGTTTTTAATTTTATGTTTGGAAATTTGGGTTAAAATAGATTAAATTAGGTATGTGGGGAAAATGTAGGCTAAATAGATTGGAAAATAAACTAGGGGTAGGGAGTTGAGGGTGTTGAGTAGGTTTTTAGGTTGTTTTGTCAAATTTTTTGAAGTGTGGTGCATGAAGGTTCGGCTTTGGGACAAACTAGTGACTGACACCGGTCAGGTCTTGTCTGGCATCGATAGGTCTGCCTCCGTCAGTGGGGCTAAAGGGTGACCGATACCAGTTTGGGTGACCTATGATAGTCACTATAAAAAGTGACTATGACTTAAAAATAAGGGTGGAGATGGAAAAAACAAGGAATAAATGGCAGGGTAGGATAAATGGTGAAGTGATGAGGTATGGGTAGATAGGGTAGGTTTATAAAATGATAGAATAGGTGGGTGAAGTATGTAGAAAATAGATAGATAAATAGGTAAATTTAGGTGTGGGATGAGGGTAGGTAGGAGGAAATAGATGATTAAAATAGGTAAGTACATGAAAAAATTTTGATTGATCATGATGTAGGCACGTCACCAGCTAACTATGCATGATAGGGTTCCACCTCTATTGGTACAGATGCAAGTGAGTGTTATGGAGGTTGAGTGGGACCAACTAAGAGATGTGGGGCTTGTGGGTGTGTGGTGATACATGCGTATCATTTGAGATCATATTCTGATGGTTGCACTCATCGATAGATGGGATGTAATGACCAATACCTTCTATCTAACCATTGGTGAGATGACTATCACACTAGAGGATGTGTACCAGATTTTGTGTCTGTCGATCATGGGGGAGCTAGTATATCAAATTTCATCAGATGAGGTGTTTGATCCTATGATTTCCGTATTTGGAGAGGTGATGGGAAATCTAATTGAGCATAGTGCTAAAATATTTTATGGGCCGATGTACACTGCACATCCTCAGGAGACCAGGTTGACAGTGTTGATGATGGTGGTAGTGGGATGATACGCACTCCTAGATTTAGAGGGAGACAGGTTTCCTAGAGCATTGATGGGGGTATTACAAGATATGATTGAGGAGCATGTTTGTTTTACGTGGGCACCTACATATCTGGTGTAGCTATATAGGGAGCTTTGGGCTTATTACAGGATGAAATGATATGGTATATGTTGTACCTATTTATTGCATTGCTGGATGTATGAGCACATAGTGATTATGTGCCCATAGGGACTTCCGCTAGCATATTTACATCATGGTGTTACTAGAGCTGGATATAGGAGATGGGTGGCAGTATGGGCTCATCCACGGGTTGAGGAGGTAGCACATGATGTGACCTATTACATGCGGCAGTTAGAGGGATTATATGCTATGGACATAGTATGACGGCCATATGTGGATTTCCCATCATATAGAGGTATGGTAGAAGAGTTGTAGGGTTTACAATTAGTTATATGGATACAGTGAAGGCATGCTAGTGAGCACGAGATGATTCCAATGAATAAGGTTTGATGCCAATTCAGGCTGCAACAGGATGTGCCTCTGCCATTTCCTTAGTATCGCAGAGATAATGTGGAGAGACTGTTATCTTCACCACATTCGACAGGGCCAACAGGGTAGGAGGAACAAGTGGTGGATAAGATGATAAATGATGTAGGTGTGACAGAGTGGTTACAGACGCTGGTGGGAACCCCAACTATAGGCATTACCCACCATGGCTAGGTCATCCAAACTTGGGTACTGTGTAAGCTCAGAGTGATGCATCATAGGGGCATGTCACTACTTTACATGTATAGTTCACACAGTCTTAGGTATAGGTGAACACCCTCTAGGGACAGGTGGTTGGGTTATAGGAATAGGTAGCTACGTTGTAGACCTAGCTAGCACAAGCACATGTAGGTGATGGGTGACATGCTGCTGCATTGCAGGCACATGTTGCCACACTATAGGCATAGGTTGCTACCTTGTAGGGACAGTTAGGAGCTGTATAGGCTTAGATACAGGCACAGGTACAGGTGCAGGGCCCACCTCCATAAGCACTGGGATAGGGTCTCGTATTGCAGATAGCAGGGCAGGGACCACTGGTACTAGCACAAGGGCTAAAAGTAGGTTCTAGAGCTATGACACTACCCTAGATGATATCCATGACCAATGACATAGATTTAGTATCAGAGGTGAGATATTACCAAAACTGATTATTAGAAGCTGGTATACAGGTTGTATCATACGTGAGTACATGGCCCAACAGGCTGTCAGCAAGAGGACTTGTAGTACCAGTATGATAGGTAGTCACTGATTTCGTGGTCATGGCGAGAGGGAGGTGACAAGTTCATGGAGGTTGAGGCCAGATGAGGGTATAGGAGAGATGATGAGAGGGCAGAGACTGGGACCAAATGAGGGTACTGAAGAGAGAAACAGAGGTGTCGAGCCCTCAAATGAGTAAGACAGAGATGCTATTTTCCATTGTATTTTGATTTTTGTTATATGTACCTTCCTGCATGCCAAAGATGTGATATTGTACATGAGAGGTTTCTATATACTTGTATTATTTATATCTGTGTTATACGTGTATTGACACAAATACCTTGCATTTATATAGTTGATGATGAGATGATATGTGAGAGTATATTTCCATTATATTGCTTTAATAGAAACTTGATTTGATTAATGATGTATGTTTTGATGATAGTTCTATATATTGATGCTATGGAAACTTAGAGTTTTAAGCAAGGTTAAGGTTAGATGTAGGCATGGTGGAGTCAGGTATAGGCATGGTGGAGTCAGGTGTAGGCATGTTTGAGTTTGAAAATTTCCAAGTTATCATTTTTATGGAAATTAGATGATTTTTTCATGATGGATTCATTGATGTATATTGTGATTGTAGTATGACTTGGTTGATTTTGTTGTGAAATGAAATGATAGTATTCTAAATAGTTTAATTTCCAATGTATTGATGATATGGAAATTAGATCATATGCATGGTTAAGATTGTTTTGTTTTGATGGCATATGAGATATATAATGGATGTATGCTTTTGGTTTGAGTTAACTTCCTCAATTATTATTTTTATGGGAACTAACTAAGTGTTTGTTTGATGGGGAAATGATGATGGGGTAGAAGAGTGGCTGAGCTAACCTCGAAGTGCCCCATGCCCTAAGAGTGCTGCCTACATAGCCCTTGTGAAAGGGGCCTCAGGTAGATGTACTTCTCCCATAGAATAGGGAAGAATAAGATGAGGTAGGTGAGTAGGTTGGTGAGTTTAGGTATGGGTAAATGGGCAAGGTAATTTAGGCATGGTTGTGTCTAGGTTGATTAGGTATGGTTGAGTCTAGGTTGAGTAGGCATGGTTGAGTCTAGGTTGATTAGGCATGGTTATGTTAGATGAGTTGATTGAAGTAGATGACGAATATAAATGTAGGTGAAAGGAGAAGAAATCCCATAAACTAAATGACGAAGGTCTTGTCCTATGTAGAAGAATCAATAAGTAAGAAAAGGAGAAAATGGTATATGAAGCAAAAATATTCCATAAGTGGAAAGAAACATTATGACCACAACAAAGATAGGGTAATGAACTTAAGCCCTCTAAAGGCATTGCATGATTGAACTTTCTAAGGGTGAAAGAAGTTACATGATCACGAAGTGTCACATGTTCACCACGTCCCTTGAGTGGGTAGAAGAAGAGAAAGGGAAGAAGGTGAGGTGGAGTGGTTTTGTTTAGTGTAACATTGTTGTGAGACAACATGCCCCTTTTGCAAGATACCCAAAACTAGAATAGGCAAGTACATGACTAAAAAGTTGTATTTAATTTTATTTTTGTTTTAGTTTTATAGACTGATCAATGCAGGAAGTATATGTGTGATGAATTGAATATCTCCTTGAGGTCTTCGTGAAGCTGATTGACACAGGAAGCTTCAGAATATTTTTATTTTATTTTTACAGAAAAAGTCTTATTTTTAGATAGACTATGTACAATAGGGATAGCTTTTTATAGTTTTCCTTCGAGGGAGTACTAAATTTATAGCACCAAGAAAGAAAGATAGATGTCCTTTTCGAGGGAGTGATCTATTTAAAAGACGTTTGAATCAAGGATTTGAATTTGAAAATCCCATATATTATTTTTGAATTTTTTTGACTTTTAGTTCATGGACAAGACTATAAATGAGTATAGGCTTCTTTTATGAAGGAAAAACCATAACACGCAGAGGTTAGCTATGAAAGAGAGAATTTAAGTCATGAACGACCATGGGATTCCATCCTTAAAAGGATGAAAAAATTATCCATGAGAATCATGCCATGAGTAGAGCTGTGGTACTCATATTGAAGATAAGGCTTAAACGTGATAGATAATCACACAATTACGGTGTAGTCATTGGTCCTTAAAAGAGGTAGATGAAAGGAACAATTACTTAAGGGATGAGTATGCAATAAAAAAAGGTGATATAGTACTTGATTCAACAGTAGAATGGTTAAAGATGCAAGACATTGAGGGGCTCAGGATCATATTTACATTCAAGAGAAGATAAACAATAAGCATATGATCTAATGTATGAGTGACAATATATGGTCCAAGCCAATTAGGAGCAAACTTTCCCTATATACTCTTCTTCGATTTGGTTACATGTTGAATTTCCTTCTGTACAAGGTCAACAACCTCAAAGGTTTTTTCATGGACATGCTTGAAATTTTTTTGGTTGATTTTAAGGTGATTGAGAGCATTTAAATGATGTTCATCTAGAAGCTCAAGTTAGGCCAAACGGTCTTGGAGAAAGTCATCATTGTTTAGCATGTCTTTGAGTGAGATACAAAGAGATGGAATTTGGAATTTAAGAGGCAAGAAAATCTCTGTATTGTAGACCAAAGAGAAAGGTGTACTAGTGGTTGAGGTGCAAATACTAGTGCAACAAGCCCATAAAGCAAAAGGAATGTGCGTGTGCTAATCCTTACTAGTATCATCAACCACTTTCATCATAATTTTGTTAGTTGATTCAACTTGGCCATTTTTTGAGAAGGTGAAGAAAAACTAAGTTGAATGCCAAAGGCATCATAGAGTTTTCGTAGGGTTTTGTTTTTGAATTATTTTCTGTTATTAGTGATGAGTCGATGAGGAACACCAAATTGACAAATGATGTAATGGTTGTTGAATTCACAGATTTTCTCAACTTTTGTAGAAATGAGAGGTACCACTTACACCCATTTAGTGTAATATTTGGTCACGGTGATGATCAATCAATGATGTTGAGAAGAATGAGGGTTAATCTCTTTAATGAGATCCAAACCCCATTGGGAGAAAGGCCAAAGGTCTCTGGTGACCTGTAAGGTGTGACTAGGGGTGTGGTGAAGATTAATGTGTTGTTGAAATTTCACACAATGTTTGCAATAGTCACAATAGTCATGGTTTAGGGTTGGCTAGTAATAGATGAGGTAAAGAATGTGTTTAGCGATGATGAGGCCACTGAAATGACCACTACAAATCTCATCGTGAACTTCTTTAATGGTGTATAGGATTTCAGAACTTGTGAGGCATCATAGGAGGATACCTTCAAAAAAACGTTTATAGAGAAGACCCCGCATGATGAAATAGTGAGAGACACTTTTGAGGAAGGCTTGTTGTCCATTGCGAGTGATTTTCAGGGGAAAGATGGAGAGGGAAAGGTAATCAAAAAAATGCTTATACCAAATGTCACGTGGATCGGTTTCAATTCTTCCTACAAAGTTAACGTCTCGAAATAAAGAAGAGGGTGATTGCAACCTTTGTACTATGACAAATGTTTTTATGTCAGAAGGAGAAGTAGGTATTTGAGAAGTAAGGTAGGCCATGGTATCCACAAATTTTTTAGTGGAGCACGAAGTGGTTTGAAGTTCATAATGATAAAGGTAGTCAAAATCATGTCGATGTGATGTCTATACTTTTGAAGTACCTCGTTATGACACTAGTATAAACCATTGATTTAGTTCAAAACTAGTTAGGAGGCACCAAAGATATTAATGGATTTAAAATCTAATGCCATGGTGATTTAAAGATCTAACACGAGTGCTTTATATTCGGCAATGTTATTAGTGTAGTCTAAATCTAGTTTGAAAGATAAATTCATAGGCTCACCATCAAAAGGAATAAGGATGACACCTGCACCACCGCCACGCTGACATTTAGAACAATTGAAAAATAAGGTCATATGATAAATGGTGTCATCAAGGGAGAGGGTAGTGATGGATTCATCAGGGAAATTGAAGTTAGAAGATTTATTTATAGAAAGAGGTGCATCTACCATTTGGTCGGAAATGGTTTTACCTTTAACAAATTTTTGATGGATGAATTCAAGATCTAGGTCTACAAGAAGCATGAGCTGTCATCACCAATCCGGCACTATGATAATTCTTCACCGAGAACTCCTCGTGCTATGATTATTTACTAATGCACAACCTTTAGTTTGGTGGATGTAATCTGGAAACAAAACAACAACATAACACAAGAATACCATCGACTATGATAAGACAGAATGATGACAAATCTGAAATATCAAAATAAATTATAATATTAACATGAAACTGTTACAATCTCACCCATGAGGTACTTCAAGTGTTATTGACTTCACTTGCCTTTCACCAAGACTATGGGAGAAACTTTACAATTACACCTCTTAATGGCTTCTTCAACACACCTTTAAACTGATGGCTTCCTTCGCACACTTCCTACAATATTTCTCACTACTTCCTTCTATGCTAAATGAGGGGGGTGGCATCTCTATTTATAGAACTTCCAGGCTTACCCATCTTATCTCTAAGATAGGATAAGAAATCCACTCTGACGAATCATATTCCATACCTTAACTCTTATCTGTACATGTAAGCTTATCTGTTAAGATAAGATAAACCTTATCATTTTACATGGGTTCCACATTTTTATACTTTTTACAAATAAAATACACAAAATATTTATGACCTCACTCCTTGTCCTTATTACCAATATAATATTTCCAATTCCTAATCATGTAGACCCTACTTCTCTAATTACCCAAACTTTGACATTTTAACATTACCGGACCACTTACGACAAATATTTACTTTTTACAACATTCCTATTGTACTTTGACTGTTACCGTACTCCACATTATTGGCGGCACCGTACTAACGGCACCGTTATCTTCTATCAGACGCTACTACTAATTATACTTAATAACATCCTATTCCTAATACATACATTAATGAAATAGAAATTACGGAGGAAAATTTTAGTGTCGACATCTTCCCCCTTCCTAGCTTCTACTCCGTCCTCGGAGTAGACTATTCTGGTGCTTGGAAAATATTCAACTTGTCGTGGTTGACCCATTTCGTAATGGGAGTGCCATCCAATTCCTCCAGTCGGTACGTACCATTTTCATGCACAGCTACTATTTTGTAGGGGCCCATCCATTTTGGAAGAAATTTTCTCTTTCTTCTTTTTCTGTATCTAGAATCATATACTAGAACCAACTCATTCACATGAAATGGAGACCACCGGATCTTTTGATCAAAGTATTCCTTCTACTTTCATTTTCTTCTTATGGCTTGTATCCTTTGCTATTTCTCTCATTTCCTCCAGCAAATGAAGATGTACCAACCTTTCTTTTACTGAATCACTTTCATCCATCCTTTCATTTTTCATAACTCTCACAGTGGGAATATCAAACTCAATAGGAAGAACTGGATAAATGCCATAGGCCAACTGAAATGGGGAGTATCCTGTTGTTGACTTTGATGTTTCCCTATATGCCCACAATGCTGCATGAATCCTTTTATCCCATTTATGTACCTGCAAGGTTGCATCTTTCGCTAGAATTTGACACAACACAAAATTTGTTCGTTCCACCTGTCCATTTGTGCTTGGCTTATATGTTGTTTCCTTCCTGTGCTTAATAGAAAACTTATTGACTAGGGCTTCTACCACCTCATTAATGAAGTGGCTTCCTTGATCTGTTACAATTTCTAATGGGCAACCAAATCTGGTGACAATGCGTTCATACATGAACCTTGCCACTTCATCCATGGAAGCTGTTTTCAATGGCCTAGCTTTAACCCACTTTGTTAAGTAATCTGTGGCAACTACAATATACTTATGTTGGCATGATGTAGTTGGAAGTGGACCTACAATGTCTATTCCCCACTTTTCAAAGGGACCAAGGGGAAGAATAGGACATAATGGAGTTGATGAAGTCTTACAGTTACCATGTGTTTGACAAATATCACATGTCTTACAATAATTATAACAATCTTTAAAAAGAGTGGGCCAGTTATAACCTGCATCCAAGATCCTTCTTGCTGTAAGTTGTCCAGAGAAGTGCCCTCCACATGTACCATTGTGGAATTCTTCTAGTAGTTCCTTCCCTTGATCATGTCCAACTGCCCTCTTGTACTGTCCATTAGGTCCTATTCGAAATAATACTCCATGCAGAATAGAATATGGACGACTGGCTTGAGTAATCTTTCTCTTAGTCTTTGCATTGGCACCATCAGGAAACTTGAATTCATTCAGATAATTCCAAATATCTATGTATTCACTAGGGATTGTGTCAAGGGATAACAAAGCTGCATCGGGGAAATCATCATCATCACAAGATGATCCTAAACCATCATAGGCTCGAGAGAGTGCATCTGCATTGACATGCTTCTTTCCTGGCCTATCTATAATATCAAATTCAAACTCTTGTAGCCAAATTATCCATCTTGCTATCCTCCCTGATGGGTTAGGCTTATTTAAAATATATTTTAGAGCCTGATGATCTGTTACAACTAGAAATTTTTTCTCTAGCAAGTAATTTCTAAACTTCTTTACAGCAAAAATGATAGCCAGAGCCTCTTTTTCAGTTACAGTATAATTTACCTCAGCACTGCTCATTTGTCTGCTCCCAAAGTAAATTGGATGTTCATTCCCATTTTCATCCTTTTGGCTCAAAGTACTTCCTAGTGCTGCATCTGAGGCATCGGTGTACACAATGAATGGCTTGCTCCAATCTGGATTCTTCAAAATAGGTGAAGACACTAGGGCTTCCTTCAATTGTCCAAAAGCTTCATGCACCTTATTTCCTGGTTCATAAGTAACATCCTTCTTCAAGAACTAGGTTAGTGGCTGTGTAATCTTTGAGAAATTCTTGATGAACCTTCTGTAGTAACCCACATGGCCTAAAAATGATCTCAACTTACTTCTATTAATAGGAAATGGTAACTCTTTGATTTTTGAAACTTTATCAGGATCAGTACCAATACCATCTCTGGATACAACATGCCCTAACAAAACGCCTTTAGAACATCCAAATACACACTTTGTAGGGTTTAGTGAGGCTTGTGCTTCATCTAACCTTTGAAATGATGTCTCAATTTGGTGCAGGTGGTCCAACTTGCTCCCATAGATGCAAAAATCATCCAGAAATACTCTGATGAAGGTCCCAATGTAGGGTTCGAACACCCTATTCATCAAACGCTGGAATGTTGCTGGAGCATTACACAACCCAAAAGGCATAACTCTATAAGAAAACGTTCCCCAAGGAGTGGTGAACGTGGTCTTCAGCTAATCTTTCTCTGCTATACAAACTTGGTTGTAGCCACTATATCCATCAGCAAAACTATAGTACTCCTGGCTAGCTACTTCATCCAAGATCTGATCTGAAAATGGAAGAGGGTAATGATCCTTCTTTGTTGCCTTATTGAGCTTCCTATAATCAACACAAATGCGTAGCTTCCCATTCTTTTTTATTGAGATCAAAATGGGAGAAACCCATTCTAAATTCTCCACAGCAAATATGAATCCTACATCAAGCAACTTATCTATTTCTTCTTTTACACTCTTGGAAAAATTAGGATTCATTCTATATGCCATTTGCTTTATGGGCTTAACACCATCTACCAGCTCAATAAAATGTTCTACCCAACTTACTTGACAGAGTTCGTTGTAATCAAAAGTGAATAGGTGTATGTACCTTTGAAAGAGCTAGAGGTAGGATTCCTTCTCACTCTCCATCACAGCATCACCAATCTTTATTTGTTGGAGACGATCATCAACTTCTTCTTTAGATAATTTTATGGGGTCATGAGTTGGTGTGATTGGAAGGATATCCATGACTGAAACATCCACCTCACTTTCTTCATCTTCAGTGTCCACTTCACTGGTACTAGAGTAATCAGAGGATGTCCAATCATCAGTTTCATCAGTTGAATCCACAGGTTCTACCTTATAATGTCGAGGGATCACGTTTATCTTCACCCTCTCTCTACCACGTCCAAGTGTCATGAAACCTTCATTCCAGTAGTTTCTTGCATGAACTCTCCTTAGCCATGGTCTTCCCAGCAGCATTGGGTACACAACAGTACCATTTTTCATCACCTGAAAGTCTACCACACATACCACACCCATAACAGATATTGCCACATTTGAAACTACACCTTCTGGTTTAGTTTTTCCTTTATTTAATGACCTTAACATAAGTGTTGAAGGGCGATCAATTTTTAAACCCAACATATTCATTACAGACTAGGTCATTACATTAAATGCAGCACCTCCATCAACTAATACATCATGAATTGAAATACCATTACATAATAGCTCAGCTTGTGGAGCATAGGGATCTGCCTCTACCTCCAAAACAGGGACCTCAACCTCATTCCTTCTTCGAGCATTGAGTCCACCTCACAACTCCCGCCTCTTCTAAGAAGACATAGCCAAGAGTTGACCATATGTAATATTTGTAGGCCTTTTGGATAGATATTCCAAGATGGAGTATGGTCCTTGCCCCTATGAAATCAGAAAATCCTGCACACCCAACTTTCTTCTCCTATGTTTCTTACTAGTTTCTTCTTTCATCTTCTTAGGATCATTTCCATCTTGATTATCTTTTTCTTTCTTTCTTTTTGTTACAAACACATCTACTTCATTATTTTTGCTCTTATCTACTACATCAAAAGAATTCACAAGTGCTTTTCCTTTATCATTATCTCCTTTACCAGATGTAGAAGCTCTATCTGGACAATTATACTTATAATGACCCTTTTTATAACAACCATAACAAACAACTTCAGAAATATTTCTTTTTGGACCTTTATCTCCTCCCTGAGAACTAAATTCCTTTCCTTGAAGAAGATTAATAGTTAACTGACCCATCTTTTTGAGTAGATCTTCATACTCAGTAGGTGTACTAGGAGAAATATTTGTGCTCACTGGGAGTGGTTGTGGATTCTGGACCAAAGGTGCTGGTGTAGGCTCTACTTTAGCAACAATTTCTTTGGGCTCCTCTTTCATGCTTTCTTCTTGCCTTCTTGCAATCTCCTTTGCTTGTTCAATGGTAGCTGGGCAGTCATACTTCACTCGTTGTCTGATCTCTGGCTTCATCCCAAGAATTAAGTGCTTACAGAGGAGATTATCCACGCCATTCATCAACCCATCCACTAGTCCTTCCTTCTGGATCTAGGCATCGAGCTTCCTCCTTAGCTCTAGAAAATGAGCATGATAATCCATTATCTTCTCCTTCTCTCCTTGGGATAGCTTTGTGATCTCGATCATGAGATCTGCATATTTCTGTTGTTCACCAAATTCTTCAAGAAAACTTTCAGTTAATAAATCCCATGAATTTTTCACATTATCACCTAGTGTTTCAAACCACCTAAGTGCTAAACCATCCAAAAAGGTAGGAAAAAATTTAGGCCATTGTTCCCTTCTTATAAAGCCATTACAAATACAAGATTGCTTAAACTCTTGAATGAAAAAGAAGCATCTTCATTAGATTGAGCTGAAAAACTAGGAATCTCTCCCATTTTCAAAAGTAACCACCATGAAATACCAACTCACAAGTACAATCAACAAGACTTATGTGTACAAATAATTGGAATATCACTATACTAGAAAGTGACTTTACACCTTTCTACAGTAAAAATAGAAATGACTGTGGTAAACTATGGTAAAACTTAACTTACTGTGGTAAAAATTGACTTTACTGTGGTAAACACTATTCACGATAAAAAGTGAAGTTACTGCGGTAAATACTATTCACGGTAAATGGTGACTTTACTGCGGTAAATACTATTCCAGCAAAAATGACTTAACCATGGTAACTACTATTCATGGCAAAAATGACTTTACCACGGTAACTACTATGCACAGTAAAAACAAGGTTACCCTCCAATTGATTTTTGACTAAGTGGGAATATCTCTCTAGAAAATCCACCAATGAGGAATGCTCCCGACAACAGAACCAAAATGTCATCACCAATCCGGCACTATGATAATTCTTCACCGTGAACTCCTCATGCTATGATTATTTACTAATGCACAGCCTTTAGTTTGGTGGATGTAATCTGGAAACAAAACAACAACATAACACAAGAATACCATCAACTATGATAAGACAAAATGATGACAAATCTGAAATATCAAAATAAATTATAATAATAACATGAAACTATTACAATCTCACCCATGAGGTACTTCAAGTGTTATTGACTTCACTTGCCTTTCACCAAGACTATGGGAGAAACTTTACAATTACACCTCTTAATGGCTTCTTCAACACACCTTTAAACTGATGGCTTCCTTCGCACACTTCCTACAATATTTCTCACTACTTCCTTCTATGCTAAATGAGGGGGGTGGCCTCTCTATTTATAGAATTTCCAAGCTTACCCATCTTATCTCTAAGATAGGATAAGAAATCCACTCTGATGAATCATATTCCATACCTTAACTTTTATCTGTACATGTAAGCTTATCTCTTAAGATAAGATAAACCTTATCATTTTACATGGGTTCCACATTTTTATACTTTTTACAAATAAAATACACAAAATATTTATGACCTCACTCCTTGTCCTTATTACCAATATAATATTTCTAATTCCTAGTCATGTAGACCCTACTTCTCTAATTACCCAAACTTTGACATTTTAACATTACCTGACCACTTACGACAAATATATTTACTTTTTACAACATTCCTATTGTACTTTGACTGTTACCGTACTCCACATTATTGGCGGCACCATACTGATGGCGCCATTATCTTCTATCAGACGCTACTACTAATTCTACTTAATAACATCATATTCCTAATACATACATTAATGAAATAGAAATTATGGAGGAAAATTTTAGTGTCGACAAACCCAAATCCCAACTCCCCTCCACCCTTATACCTCCATAAAACATGCTTGTTCCTCCCACAAAATAAACCCCATAGTCTTCTCCTACACCATTCCAAGGTCATCTACCCAACAACACACAAACATGCTAAAACATTCTCACATTAACGTTTACATTCATAAAATAAGAGCATTTTAATTGCCAAGATCTTACATGTCTATGATGGAGTTTCCCAAGTTCCAAACAACAGTTGTTTCCAAGCAAACAGTCCAAAAAAATCTACCGTTGGTGGGAAACAACAAGAATGCAACAATATTCAAGCTTCTCCAAAAGTAAGAGATCCCAAAACAAAAAGAAATTTTCCCCAGGATGAAGTCTCCGAAGTGAAGCAACCCAAAAACAAGGAAAGGAATTCCAATTTTATAGAAGAGGGAATGGAAGAGGATGAGGTGGATCCATGTAGGATGCCACATCACACATCCTCAACCCCAACCCAAAAATTGACTTCATTCCCCAATGCATAATAAATAGCTTGGTGAATAATATGAAAGTTTACGTACATACTCAAATCCAACCCACACCCAAAAGGATTAAAATTAAATCATGTAAGAAAAGTAGAATAAAAACCTACAATTGCTTTCTCAAAAAGAATTTAAAAAGACAAATTTCAACTCTCCAACTGTAGGTATGGTTGGTAATTAAATTTAATAGGTATGGGACAAGCTCAACTTATCCCACAAGCCTCCAAAATCAACCTCCAAGCACAAATTCGAATTTCCAAGAAGGTGGAGTGCTTCACATTCAAAAATTAACTTACACATCACTTACATATCACTTACACATCACTTACACATTACTTATAACACTTTAAATCATGGCCAACAACTCTCATTAATTACCTTCTTATGACATATTTGGTTTATTTATTTTAACAATATGATTACTCATAATATTTACACACACCATTTAATAATGAATGAAAGGGTAAAACCACGACAAAATAAACACATGCAAATATAAACAAAGGGAAAAAATAAAAGAAATAGAAAGGAGACACGAGAGTTCTTATTTCACAAGAAGGGTAATGAGAGGATGTATTTTTCACAGCTTCTATTTCACGGGTTTGGCATCATGAATAGTTACGATATTGTGGACCACAATATTTGGGTCAATACCAGGCATATCGGCATAAGACTAAGAAATTTTTTCACTATGATCTCAGAGGAATGAGGTAAAGGCTTCCTGTTCAACAAATTCTAAAGATTGGCCTATCTTTAGAATGTGGGGGTCGTCTGGAATGTGAATGTTGATCTCTATGGTTGATTCATTAAACATGGTTTACGTCTCAGAAGGTAATGACTGGTGGATAAAGGAATCCTCAGCACCTAGATAGGTGAGAATGCAGTCATCATCCTGAAATTTAAAAAATTGATAGGAGGTCATCGATCATGTTAAGATATAGGAAGGGAAAAGAAGATGGAGAATATCCATCGTGATGATAAGTCAGAGGTCCTAAGGAAACACTGGTTTTTTTTAGGAGGAATGCATTCTGGATCCATAGAATCCATAGGTGAAGGTGGTGAGGTAGGTGAATGAGGTGGAGAAGGCGTATCTTCCTCTACGAGGTCGATACGAGCCTTCTTGGAAGAAGGTTCCTAAGAAAATACAAGACCGTGGAAATCCTTGTGTTTCCGAGTGGTGCAAGGTATGACTGTGTGACAACCATGTTTGTAACGACCAAATCCAAAACCTTTCCAAGAAAATAGATGAAGGAATGTGTGGGAGAAATGAATATTAGTGAGTTTTTGGAAATCAGATAAGAATGGAGAGGTTTGAGTGGGTGGTTCTGGAGTATGTGAAGAAGTGGTAACTCCCCCATACGTCAACTTGCTATGAAGATGTGGCAGACCATATAGAAATACCTCACCCACACGCTGTTTGTAATGTGGGTGTTGATGGAGTCTCTCATACTCTTGATGATTAAGCAAGGTATTGATGTTATAAAGGAGATACTACCCCAAGGTAAGGAGTTTAAAAACACCTACCAAGGGATCATAAGTTTTTATTTAGTTATCAGGAATGCAAGAGTCACCAGGAGGGTAAGAAGAATAAGAGTCTATTGTTTTAGAAGTAGATAGGTTGGCTTATTGGCCAGCTACAGAAGCTCGTGGTGACAATGAGAATAGAGGAGTTGGTTGTAGAAGATGTAGCGGCAGAAGTGGTTGATGAGGCAGTGGTTGAAGTGGTGGAGGTAGTAGTGGTAGATGGGGTATCAGGCTGGAGAAGAAACAGTAGTGATGGTAGATACCTTAACTAGTATAAGGATATCATTAGGTCGATAGAGCATGTTGCAGGTTTTTTTATGGTGAGGGAATCTGTCCTAAATGGTGTAGTTGTTCCCTTCATGTTCAAATTTTAAACAACAGGATGTAAGGTAGAAGGACACAACCCATGGCGTGGATCTAGGTTCAGATAAGTAGCATGTTGTATTGGAATTCCCTCTCTAAGACATATAATAATTTAGGAATTGTATGGGGGCCCACGTGAATGTGGAGAAGGATGGTACTGAGGGTGGAATTTATGGCATCATTAAATGAATGCAACATAACTAGGTTATTATGTGTGCAATTGGTAGGGATGCACATTTTTTTGTATGCATGGGGGGAAATGATGTTGATACTGGCACCTCCATCAATCATAACATGTCAAACATGTATATTATCAATGTAGAAGGAAATGAATAAGGCGGGGTCTGGATCATCATGATTGGAGAGGGAAAATCTCTTCTGTCATAAAAACTAATAGTAGAGACTTGATGAATGGTAGTGGGTGTAAAAAGATGGAGGTGAAGTGGTGAGAGTGGACCACATGATGAGGAGTGATAATGGAAGCAAAAGGTGTGGGGTCATTAGGTAGAACCTCAATAGATTGCTAGGACCTCGATGAGGGCCTGATGATGAGACTCAGAGGTTTAGGATGAGGTCATATAAAGACATTTTGAGAGGATACTGGTGTAGTTGTTTGATCATGGTACAATGTGCAACTCTAGTCAGAAATGGGATATGTCAGCCCAGGGATGGTGATTTTGGGTGTAGGTATAGATGGAATGTTGGGTAAAGGTATAGTGGATGTTTTTCTATCTCCTCTCTTTTCCTTTTTCTTTTGTGCATGAGTGGAAACTTGAACCATGTTAATATGAGGAAGAGAGGGAGATGAATCATGAAAGGTATAACAACAAGAGGGACAAAAACCATAGTGCGGGATAAGAACCTTGTGAAATAAGTATGACACACTAGCATTTTGGAGGAGGTTTATCAAGTTCTCTAATCTGTACCATATTGATCTCAAAGGTCAGAGGAGGAAAAGAGGGCTACAGAGGTGGAGGTGAAGGTTATTGGATAGAAATGGGGCAAGGCTACATGGTGACAGGTGAGGGAGGAATCAGAGCTTCATCTAAAAGGTCATCTTATTCTAAGAGCTCTTCGAGAGAATAAAAGTGAAGAAGAATAGCCTTACGGGCCTTAAAATTTTCAACATTATGTCTTGACACACAATGATAGGCATAGATCTTGGTATTGTCAAACCATTTTGGTTTAGGTTTGAGTGGGTCATAAGACTCGAGAGGTGGAAATGTGATGATAGAGGTTTCTAAAATGTTAGCAAGGATGCTAGCGTAAGACCCTACCAAGGGATCACAATGAGAAGTGAGTGTGGGTTTGGATGGAAGCTTGGGCGACTTCTATGGGAGAAGCATTGCTGGAGGTGGATTTGTTTCGGATGTAGGTTTAAGTGAATTCTGTGGAAGAGATACTACTAGAGATGGAGCTAGAGGTTGAGTAGGTTTAACTACCCTTTTTGGTAGGTAGTGTGGTTTTTGGCTTGGGTGGCTCCTTCTTGGGAAAAGGTGTTGGAGGAGTACGTGAGGTAGAAGGGAATGCAAAAGATGGAAGGGGATGGGTCAACCATGGTGATATTGGAGGTGCAGTGAAGGTAGTGGTAGGAGGCAATACAGGGTATGGAGGTTGAAGAGAGGGTAAAGGCACGGGTAATGATGAGGGCATGGGAAGTGGAGAAAGTATGGGAGATGGAAAAGGCCTAGGTAATGTAGAAGGTTTGGGTGGGATAGAATATTGTGGTGAGGATGTAAACTGTTTTGTTTTAAGTTTACCTAGGGAAGGAGGTTGTTTGACTAGGGTTGATGGATGAGGACCTAAAATGGATGGAAGTGGTGAAGGTGAGAGAGGAGAAGTGGAAGAAACTGGGGTACGAGGTCTTGAAGGTTGGGTCTTCCTCTTAGGTGGGGGGATAGGCCTGGTGATAGTTTGGGATGATGTGGCTAAATCAATCTTAATGGGAGGATGGGCTAAAATTGGTGTCAGCATGACCCCTAATGTAGCGGTAGGTCTGGGTGTAGGTGTAGGTATAGGTGTAGGTAGAGGTTTGGGTATAGGTGGTTGTTGGGGTAATGGTAAAGTTTTGAGTGTAGGTGAAGATGATGTAGAAGAGGCTACTATAACTGGCTCAAGTGTGATGGATTTAATGGTCTTGAACACTTTAGGATAAATCATTGAAGTTTCTGTGGGTGACATTTGCATTTGAGTCAAGATAGGAAGTCAAAGGCATCCCCAAAGCATGGAATAGTCAACATAATCCAAGTGGTCAGCCAAACGTGAGAATGGTGCAGAAGTGGAGGGGGATGATGTTGATTTGGTAGTAATCCTTGTAAAGAAGTTCTTTGAGACAGGGAAATGGTTGGCTTCAGACTCTGTGGGTAGAAGAGAGGATAGAAAATCAACAAGATATTTAAAATCTAGTGGGGAATTGTCACCAACAGGAAGAGATGCCACTAGCAGGTCCTCTGTGGGTAGAGGAGGAGGCAAGGTTGATTGTATAGGCTCTTCCTTTGGTGAAGAAGAGAGTAAGTTGGGCTCTTCCATGGGTAGAAGAATGGTTAATGCAGGTTGCTCGACAGGTGGCGAGATGAGTGGGGTAGATGCATCCGAAGAGTAGGTGGACTCCTCTGTGGGTAGAGGAGTGGATGAAATAGGTTCCTCCGTGGGTGGAAGAGCTTGTGAAATAATTTCCTCAATAGATGGGATGGGAGGAAATTGACCATAAGGAGCCGATATGATATAAAAAATGACATGAACCTCTTGAACGTTGGTATCATTAGTTGAGGTTTTGCCAGCTTGGTTAGATGAAGGGGTGTGATTTGGAAACGACTTCTTGAAGATGTGGAGGTTTTGGTTAGTTGGTGCATTGGGGTTATCCAAGACAAGATCTCCATTATCTAACATTTCTTGGAAGATGTTTTTGAAATTTATACAATTACCATCACTATGACCTCTAACACGATGATAATTGTACTAATCGTTCTCCTTGTACCATGCAGGCACAGGATGGGAAGGGTCAAAACTAGTGTGTGTTTTGACAGGTGGAAGAGTGATTTCTCCAGCGTTTAGAAGCTTTTCCAAAACTGAAGAGTAAGGTTCTCCAATGGGAGTATATTTTTGTTTTCCCCACTTGAACTAGAAAGTTTGAACATAAGAAAGATTAGAAGAAGGTTTTGATTGGTTAGATGGATTAGAAGGTTCAGATTTTAAAACCACTATGTTGGCAGATCCTTTCACTTTAGAATAGTTATTATGTTTGGGATGATTTGGAAGAAGAAGAGGTGTCATTGGATTTAAACGAAGCACTTTTGTTGCATAATTGTAGCTTCTTCTCTTTGATAACACATATTTCAAGTTTCCAGGCCATGGTGAATGCCTCATCGAATATTTGGAAGGTTTGAACTTGGAGAGTTGGAGAGATATGTCTAGCATAAGCTCTAGTAAACAACTCTATTAATTCAGTTTGAGGCAATTGAAAGTGAGTTGATTAATAAGGTTCTGCCAACACATGACAAAATCTATAGACTCTCCTCATATTGGCATAATGAATACAAGTCAGTAATGGTAACCTTCTTGATAATATTGATGGAGAAATGATCAAGAAATGCCTGAGATAATTGATTAAATGAGAAGATAGAGTTCCTAGGTAAAGCACTATACCAGTCTAAGGCCGGTCATGTCAAGGACATTGGGAAAGTTTGGAGAAGCAAGGCGTCATCATGGGAAATAAGATAACATACATGTTTAAAAGATCACAAATGTTGTTGCGGATCTTCCTTGATATTAAATCGGTTAAATTTTGGCATTTCCCAATGTGTGGGTTATGGATGAATTGGAATAGAAGGGTGAATAGGCTCATTACAAATCTTGTCGTAAGTCAGAGAATTGTGGGAGCCCAAAACAAATGCTTCTAGGGTCTGCATCTTGTCCATCATCATCTTGATCAAATCATTAGTAAAATTGGATTGAGGCACACCTCCAACAGTATAAGGAGGTGGATATGATGAGTAGGAAATAGAAGGGACACCTTTATATGGAGGTGCTGAGTAAGAAAATTGAGAAGGGGGAATATAAGTTGTGGCAGGTGATGATGGCATATACCCTGAGTGGGAAGTGTAGGTGACAGGTGGTGGCTGAGACAAGGTATAGGTGGGAGGAATGTGTGTAGAAACCCTCTTGGAAATAGGTGGTAGAGTAGTAGGTATATACATGACTAAACTCTAAAAGGTGTTGATGCAACTGGAGGTTGTGAGGTACTAGGAACTGATGAGGTGAAAATCCCTACATTAGGGACTCTAGATGATGACGAGGCATATATAGAATATGTGATAGGTGTTGTGATAGGTGTGGCAGATATAGAAGATGTGGGAGTGATATGAGAAATGACAGGTGGTAAGGTGGAAGTAGGTAACACTACACTAGTGGTGGGCGATACAAAAGTGGGGGCCAAAGTGGGAGGGATGGATACACGCATACCAAACATAAGATCTCTTGATGAGTTATGGGTAGATAATGCTATAAGGCTATGGGATTTTGATCAAGGAGTTTTGCGAACTCCTCATCACCTGCATGTATAGTAATAGGTGAGGTGGGGTCCATGGGTGAAGAAATAGAAGGTGGTGAAGGACTAGGTGGTAGTGGTTGGTGGCTAGCATAAAAAACTAGAGTGTTGGCTTGTCTGTGAGTCAAAACCATGTGAATGGTGGTAGAACATGTAATATGAGTTTTGTAGATGGTACAAAAACATAGAAAAGGATAGCAAAAGAAAATTTGGAAAGTGGAATTTGATCACTGTTTCGATACAAAAATAAAAACATAGAGATTGACGCCAGTTTGCTAACCAAAGCCAGTAGAGAGGGATAACCAATTCCAGTCACTGGACTAAGGCCGGTTACTACGAATAAATGGTAGTTTTGAAAATATGGAGATAAAGATGTTAAAATCAAGTGAACCTAGACTCTGATAATGATATTAGAGACTCAGCAATACGATGAAGTGACAAAATAAGTCACATAAAATGTCTGTTTGTGAATTGAACACTATTTTGGGAGAAATAACCAAAAAAATAGGGAACCAATGCCTGTCAGTAAACCGATGCCGCTATGAAGAGATAACCGATGGAGGTCACTGGACTATTACCGATTACTATGAAATCTGAGAGGAGATGAAAATTTGAATTTTTGGTAATTAAGTCAAATGAAAATACTAACCCAACAACTGAGTATGGCAGTGACGAGTCCTAAGACGCTCAAAAATAACCAAAATACACTAGTTGTGATGGTGGGGTGTGAAGGATAAGAAAAAAAAGATGATATAGTTTCACACCTCAAAACAAAATCAGTAAAAAAGCTAACAAAACATGTAATCCTAAGCTATAGATTTTATGTTGTGTGGCTTATGCCGTTTAATACTGACTATGAGTAGAATAGAGTTTTTGGTCAATGAGGGTGCCCTATAAGTAATCTATGGCTAGTTTCAGGTATGTTTTGGATAAATGGACCCGATATACCTTTTGGTACATGTGGGACAAATCTGATATGATGACTGACTAGAAAACCACCTGGATCCACCGCTAATCTGATTATTAGTTGTTAACGATAATTGCTGGGAAGGAAGATGCTTAAGAAGTGCGTAATTTTTTCAAGTGATTTATTTTGGGATGTGTGTGGAAGAAGTGAGCTATGCTTAATTCCCACCAACCATCAGCTGGTCATGACCTCCAACATATAGGTTGTAAATAAATTTAGGTGATTTAAATGTAACATACACAAGGATGAAATGCAAAGATTTTTAGCCCAAATTGAAAGTGAAATTCAATGAGAGCAATAATGAATAGGAAGAGAGTATGTATTTCACTAATACAATATAAAATAAAAAGAAGTGTTATTTTTAACCCAAAATAATAATTTCACTTAGAAAAGTAAAAGAAGAAGATTTTTCCTAGGGAGAAAGTTTAATGTGAACTCTTTCAAAAGGAAATAAACACAAAAAATTCCCTAAGAACAAACAATTGAAAAGAACCCAAATGATAAGGTCCCACCAGGCATGCCAAAATGTTTCACCTCATGCTTTGTTTCCATGTATATACCTGTCATGTTTTGTTTCACCTCAAAGTAATGTGATAAAATAAATAAGAAGGTAATGGGCGTAGGAGGAATACCTGTGGACTGTAGACGATAGAAGGCGTTGCAAGTGTTGTATAATTTGATCATAGCTGATTGTTTGAGATTCCCTTTGGCTAGGAGGAATGACCTTAAATAGAAAACAACACCACAAAACAACATTAAAAGTAACAATTGGTGGATTTCCTAGTGAGAGCTAGATCTAAGAGGTGAGATACTTCCTACTAGGCTGTCAATCCAAATTTTAAGACAATTAAATGCTTGCTAAGAACAATAAATAAATAGACCTATTGTAGTTATGTAGTTCAAGTATCCTAATAAAGCACAATAATTCAAATATAGTCTAATAAATGCAAATATGACTGAATTCGAGAGAGGTAATAGGTGGATGGGGGTTTGCAGGTGTGACAGAGGATATTATAGAGGTCTGGGTAAGGTATGGTTAGGTTTTGGGTAGTTTAGAAAGAGATATAAGCTCGTTATTTTTAGAAATATTATCAGTCACAAAGAACGTTGTCGGCTAAGTGACCGACATGGATATAGGGTAGTGACTGTTGTCGGTTGGGTGACTGGTGTCAGTAGAGGCAATATGGTAGAAATGTAAAAAAAATGAGGTTTGGGTGCTCTCTGTGATTGCATAGAGAATAACAAGGGCTGATATAGGTTCATGGGATTTTAATTAAGACTCAAAGATGTTGATATAGGGGTTTAGGCAAGTTATGAAAGGTAAAATGGGTAGAAGGTTGGCCGGAGGCTCTGGAGAGTAGATCCGGGTAAGGTAGAAATAGAGGGAATGGTAGATAACTTAATAAAACAAATTAAGCTATTAGAAATGAAAAAGGAGAAACAATACTTACTTGTTGAATGTAGCCTAGATGTGAATGATGATGGTGATTGCAAAAGGTAGTGATTTAGAGTGAATATGGAAACAAGGCGACATGATGCCTCCCGTGTGTACTATGGTACTATATAGGAATATATGGGTGAACAAAATGACGTCTGAATGCTGTGATGAGCTCTGGAAGGTCGTAAAGGTCATTGGAATGCTTTCATGTCTGAATGCAAGAAGCATAAGTCTAAAGAAGTTAGATTCAGAACCTGAACAAAGTGTTAGAAAATCTTATTTAACCTAACCGATGGCATCTAGGTGACTAATGTCAATCAAGGGATAACCGACATCAGTTAAGGTGAATAAGTCCAAGTTTCCAAAAATAGTCTGATCTTTACTATTTTTGGTGTGATTTGAATCTTCATTCTGGGTCCTAAGTGGAGAATGGCACTTAGATAAGTACAATTGTTGTTGGAGAAGAAATATGGAATGAATGTTAGGGCTAGACTAAGTCCCATTTAGTTGAGATAAGTAGGGACTTAGTATTAGTTAATTACTAGGCTAGGAATAGGTTTTGGGTGAGGTGGCTATGTGAGGTGTAAATCAACTTAATTAAAGTAATTAAATTAATGTATAATATGAGGATGGATATTAATTTAATTAAGGGTGATTGAATTAACATCAATGTGGAGAAGGGGAGCATGGCTATGTGCATGTGTCAAATTGATGAGTCGAAAGGGGGTAAAAGGGGTTATGACTTGAGTTTTGTGTCTACATGCTTATCAAACAAATCTTCTAAGATCACAAGAACTTGAGGTATCTAGTTACCTTTGAGTTTGATACATCCATCTCCATCTGATTCTTATTTAACTCCTTCCTCAAGAATAAAAGATGTAGATTCACAAAATTCAGCCTCACTTCCCTCAAAATACAATTGGCTGAAATTGTCACTTAATTCAAGGAAGGAAATCAAATGTTGGTAATCATTAAACACTTGCAAATTGTTCACGTTATTATGAAAAATGGGTCTGAAAATCATTTCCACAGTGAACTTATCTTGACTAAAATCTGGATGAGGGATGAGTATGGACTCGAAGACTGCTAGAGCATCTGCTCTAGTGTTGTCGTCTCTTCAAACAAAATTGATTGAAAAGGCATCTAGAAATTTGATAAAACCCCAAATGTTATTGTGATATTTCTTGAATCTTTCATTCTTGACCTGAAATGCCCCCCTGGACCTACTTGACAATGAGTTTAGCATAACCTTGTGAACAAAGCTTCTTTATCCCCATATCCTTTGCTGCTGCTAGGCCGAGAAGAAGGGCCTCATAATCAACAATATTTTTGGTGTCGGAAAATTATATTTTATAGGAAAATGGGTGAAGTTTACCATCAGGTGACACAAGTAAAATATTTGAACCAGAACCTTTTGTGGAACATCTCCCATCGAACTCAAGAATCCATATGTCATTTGGATATTCTTGAACAACTTTGGGAGTATTGATTTCCGACTTAGACATCACCATATAGTTTCCATGACCCATATCTTCATATAGGATATGAGATTTAGGATCATCGGTATTATGAAAAATATATTCAACTTTCCTTTCTGGAAAAAACTTCTTTGTCTCCACTTTGACTGGAATCAATGCATGAGACCAGTCCATTTGAATTTCACCTCCAAATTCTTTGCAAAATTTTCTACTCAAGAGCATACCATAAGACAAAGGTATTTCAGCAACAAGGATTGTGGCTTTAACTCGTTTTTCAAGGAAGGTAGTAAAATACACTTGACCATCCTTTATTATTCCAACTAGGGGATAAAACCTCCTTAGTTTCCATTGAATATTAGGAACCAAAAGTTTAAGTAAGGGTAAGACCAAGTGCACGAGAAAATTTTACAGCCATCACATTATCTGATGTTCCAAATTCAATAACACAGTTGTTGAGTTTATGTCCAGCTAAAAGGAAACTTTTAAGGGACCTCTTGAAAAAAATTATAGAAATCATGGTGAGTATGACCGGAACAAGATTCGCTTGATTGGCGAATTATCTAAAATCAATGTTCGTGTAAGATTGCTTTAGCATCTTCTCCATCTACCTCTGCTTTTATTCCTGCATTGGCGAAATATAATATATATTTTTAAGGAAATTGTGGATGGAGGGTGAATGGAGCCTCAACTATTTTTATCCCTTTTCACCCACCTAAGCTCACCAAAATATGATTATGATAATTCCAAAATGAAGCACACAATGAGACCCTGCAAAAGATACCAAATTTGTGTAATTTAGAATTCTTTGGGGGAAGTTATAGCCATTTGAAGTTTTGCAAGTTGGGATGAACATGAATTTGAAACGTGGTAACTGGAAGCTTCTGGTTGATAGTGGAGAGTTCGAAGTGTGACGGCCGAGCTGGAAATTTCATGCATGCAACAATGATTCCTTGCCTACATGTTTATTTCCTTTGAATTACCACATGTCAACCTTTGATTGGTTGTGGGGTTGGGCCTATTAACTATAAGAGGGGTGTTAGGAAATAAGGGATAAAATATCTAGAACAATCCCACACAGAATCGTTCCTACAAACCAGGAAGTCACACAAAGTAGTATAAAATAATATGTAGAAGTATATTATAGATCTGAAATAAAAGTGCAAAAAATAAAAGAAAAAAACACAGAGATAAGGTTTTAAGGGACGCCCAATCTGGGCTACATCCACCAAGAATCACTTGCTCATATTTTATTACAGAGACCCTGCAAAAGATACCAAATTTGTGTAATTTAGAATTCTTTGGGGAGAAGCTATAGCTCTTTCTCTCAATACAATACCCAGATCTGTTTAGAGCTATTCTCAACAAACTCTCCTGAATTCACACTCAAACTCACACACATCTATAATGATATGACTACCATATATAACCCCAAAAGCACATAAATAGGCAAATGCTTAAGCAGTTTTACAATAATGTGGGTACCAAAACCATGGACCAAAACCATCCCATAAAACTATGGGTCAAAAATCCTGCCCATATGAGAAGATCATGTTTCCTTATAAATCAAGCGTGTTTGTTGAGAAAAAAGTTATTTTTGCTTAGGGGCTGCCACCCTTGGACCCCTACTCGGGGCCTAGCCCAGCCCTAAACCTCGAGGAGAAAACTGTGGAGAGTGTACAATACTTTTAGTGTAAAGTCTTCAATACTTCCACACATGAAATCAGCCTCTACAACATAACAAGGGGCTGGTGGACCCAAAAATCTATCGAATGCGGCTTATTCTAGGGGCTGGAGTCCACCTAAGCCCATCCATTTGATGTTTTTTGGAATGACAACATGTGTTCGGAGAATGAGACCAAAGGACCAAGAATGTTCCATAGATTTCTTGCTCATCCAAGAATGTTTTAAATTCTTCTCCTATTGATCACACAATGATTTAATAAAGAACATATGTTGGGGTTGGATATCCATTGGTTATTTGCATGTGAAAAAATATTTTGTGTGGAATTTTTGGGCAAAATGTTGTCACTTCCATTGTCATAAAAATAGCCAAATTCATATTCCTAAATTCCTACTATTTGCTAAATTACGAGTATTCAACACTAAAATTTTCCATGGGCGGTTATTAACAGTGTTACATAAAAGGGATCAATTTTCCTGGATGTGGAAGGTGTAGAGGCCATTATATTTTGTGGAGATGGAGACTTGGGGGTAGGAAAGACACCTTTAGAAGACACATAAGACTGACTAGGTTTTCCATTCAAAAGCTTTACTACTTGGGCAAGGGCGTTAGGGCGAGTTTGATAAAACTCATCTTCATAAAGCTGATTTTTTTTTCTTGACGTGGTCTATGATATTAAAATATCTTGAAGATGATGGGGATTCTTAACTATTAAACCTAATGGTTTTAGGATTATCAGCTTTAGGAGATGAAGGTGTTTTGGAAACATGTGTAGTGGGTGTTGTTACTTTAGGTACAAAAAAAGAGTACTAGACAAAACACTTAATTTTTTAGCTGCAGTAGGGATGGGTGCTCCTCTTCTAAAAACCAATGGGATAACATATGGATCTTCTTTACCTTTCTTTTTCTTGTTTGGTTGCAAACTATCTTTCTTCTTGCTTAGTTGTTCTCAGTTCATGACAACATATGATTCACTATTCATGTCTACACTATGTCATCATAATCATAATCATCTACCTCCTCATAGATAAGATAATGTATTTGTGAATCATCTGCTCCATCTTCTTGGATGTCTTCAGGTTCCTCTTTAACTTCTTCAATTTATTCTGCTTCTATCTCATCATCAGCTTCTTATACTTCACACATGGCATTTACTATAACCTTTTTCGGGAGGAGATTCAATAGCCAACTTAGGTTGAGCAGTAGAAAGACAATTCCTTGGATGGAAGTTCCTTCTTGGGATATCCTTGTATGAAACATTCTGGCAAAGTTATTTATTAATAGAAATCATGTAATTTTCCAACTTTTGAACCAATAGCATGAAGTGGAAGCTTTAGGTTTAGGTGGTTCCTTTCTCAATTTACTTGACATAATCAAGTCATATTCTACACTTATGGATAATTCTTGATCTATATATACGTTGGCAAGTTTTTCTCTTCTTAATGTGTAACTCACCTCTAGAAATTGGGCATTAATAAATAAGAACTTCAGATTTTGTGCAGTAGGGCGAGAAACAAATGAAATATTGTTAACTAGTTTTTTTAACTTGGCAAAAAATTCTGGCATGGGATCATAGGGATCCTTATTCATTTGGAAAAGTTGAGACATAAATGCACGAGAATATTTAGTAGGTTTTAACCGGTTTTCAAATTGAGTTTGCATGGTGTTCCAATTGGTGATAGTACTAGGTAGAAGATGATAAAACCATTCTTCATCACTTTCTTGCAGAGTCTCAATGTACAGTCAGAAAGATATGTCATCATTCTCAACTCCATTAATCTCAGAAGTAACAATGAAAACCACAATGTGTTCATGTGGGTGCTCTTTTCCATAACCTCTAAACTTCGGGAAATTATTTTGATTCATCTTGGGTAGATCATGCAAAGGTTCTGAAAGAACAAGGGGCCTAATATGCTGGCCCGAAGGTACTAGTGGAACCAAGGTGGGAAAAAAAATTACAAGGTAATATCAACACTATTTAGAACTAAGGTTTGAGAAGTAACAATTTCCTGTGAAGATGAACCAGTCCTTCCTTTGATGGGAGGTGTGTTTGCTAAACTTTTAATTTTTCCTTTTCTCTCTGGAGATTACTGAATACCTTATTGTTGTTGGAACTGAAAGGCAGGATCTTCTATGTGTTGAGATATTTTTCCTTGTGTATATCTTCGTTCAACCAATGTGTTGACATTACCGGTTTACTTTGAAGATTATTCTATGGGAAAGATGACACATGCCCCATGGTGTGTGCCAAAAAATTAATGGTTGGAAACGTTTCATTAGAGATAATCAATAGTTCAAGGGACAACAGTCCATCCTCTTTATGGGGAGGTTCCCTTATTTTACCAAAAACTTGGAACTCTAAGTATTTACAAATGTACATTCTAATCAAATCTGAATGAGGATATTGGTGTATGTGAATGATCCCATATTCTTAATACAAAAGACAAAAAAGGAGTAGGGTTTTGAGGTATAAACAACAAATTATACATGCAATAAGTATGAATTAGGAAAACAAAGTTTAGGATAACTCATTTATCAAGAATAAAAGTACCCTCCTTGGTTGTGTAATATTACCTACTATTGTAAGGAAAGAAGTGAAAAAAGCAAACTTCCAAATAGAGTGAATGCAAATTTATACCTTACTGATGCATTTAAAAGAGCTTAAGAACATGTGAATTCATACATATGAAAACCCATATAATATAAATGTAAATAGACAAAAAAATCTTCACATCACATTCTATGGATTGAATACAAAGTTTCATAATTCACTTATATTAATCTTCACATTCACAAATTGCAAGAAAGAGAAAATGGAAAGAACACAAGTGAGAGAAAGAAAAAATGTCTTCTTCTGTATTGATCAAAACTTTGTATTTACATTCAATGGCACCGATATCCAACCCCCTTTACAATGAAAAAAAAGTATTATATAATTTGGGAGGAGGATGTAACCAATTTTCTAACTAATTGTCTTTTAATTAAGTGATAAACAATTAATTAGTTTTTTTTTTAATTATTGGCAAATAGGTTTTTGGAAGGGACTATACCCCATTATAAAAGAGGCTCAAAAGCCAAATATTACAGTGCAATAGACCAAAAGGAGATAAAAATCTTAGATGATTACATGAAATCCCAACTACGGTAAAACCACTGCAAAGTAAATGACCAAAAAATGAATAAGACTGCAAAAGTGTAGCCACTAAACAACAACTAAACAAAAACTATACAACAAATGAACTGCTAGGCTAAAAAACCAATGAAATCATCACTTGGATGCTTTATCCATTGATTTCTTAACCTCCGATAAGGCACTAAATAAAATAATGGTAATAACCTGAGAGGGGTCATCCTTGTCAGCCTTACTGAAGGCTTGAAGTTGAGCAGACCCTTTCCCCAAAATGTCATCATAGATGTTGTTAAGCATGCAAATGTTTTTCACATGCTGTTCCTAGAAGTCATAGAAATATTTGAGAACTCTAACAATAATATATTTCTTTCTCTTTAGATTTCATGCCCTACCATCAAGGGAGCTGAGTTTCTTGTAGATATCTTGAAGTTAGCTTTCTGTAAGACTAGGATCATCATCTATCTTTCTTTTACCCTCTCCTTTTGCTAACTATTTGACCTCCTGCTTCAGGAATTTGATGTCTTTCTCAAACCCATCTAAAAGCTTCTACCGGTATTCATTCTTCTCCTCATCCCTTTTGCTCTATTCTAATTGACCCATGTGGAGAAGGCTTTTGGATAATTCAACTTCTTTATTCTGACTACTATGTAGGACTCTTTTTGGAGGAAAAGGGTGGTTGAGGGGAAAAGAGGGATTTTTGGTTCTAATATTTCTTGAGCCCGAAGTGGTGTGAGATGGGATGGAGTTGGATTTGGATTAGGAGGTGGAGGGGCTTGAGTAATGGTAGGATTAATGGTCAGGAAATGGTGATGAAGAATGAGAATGATGCCTTGGTGGAGCGAAATGACACGAGTATGTTTATGAACCTTAAGCATAGAATGCTCCAAAGAGTTCAAGATGTAGTAAGAGAACCATACTTTAATATTTCTCCTAAAATGGTTTAGAAAAACCAAATGCTTCACAGAAATAGTAATATACTTACCTTCAAGAGACACATAGCGAACCATCATTTTAGTTAGCTCATCAAATGACGTTGGGATAGAGGTGGTTTTGATACCTATAGTTACGAAGACCAATTTTTACTCCCCTTCCAATAATTTTTTGGCTTTCGTCATTTTGTCAATTGTTTTATTAAAAAACCTATTACCATCCAAACAAAGGCTAGTAATTTCTGCAATGATATCCTCAGTTACCTAAAAGGATTTATCACCATATTGGACATCTTTGTTTTTCCAACCTGCTATGAACTACAGAGAAACATGCTGATCATAACCCTGTATCTTTTCAATAAGACTTGCGATCCCCCCAATATGAAGAAAATTCCAAAGAATAACATTTCTCTTCTATGTAGGATCACAAATTAATTTGACCTGGCATGATGCTCCTCCTATCTATCTCTGTTTTTTGGTATCTTCAGTTTTCCACCTAAACTGCCTTACACAATAGATCAAAAACCACTTTTTAACAACTCCTTTTCTCACCCAGAAAGCATGTGAGGGATACAACCAATTAGCTTGCATGATAAGCTTTACAAGGGGAGCTTTGATTATTTTTATCTTCACACGTGCGTAGGACATCCCATTGATGATTACGATTTTAAAGGATATTAACATACTTTTCATTTGTAATAATATCTTGTACTTGGCTAGGCAGGGTTTCATGATTATACCACATGTCAATTTTTTTTATTATGAACCTCAATATTTGCAAGCATATTCAAAAATTTATTGCCTTGTCTATAAGTGTGGATGATTTGGCAATTGAAGAAAGATTTGTAAATATTGATAGATTCATTAATGAAATCCTTAATTATCCAACTTGCGGGGTGTATTTGATTTAGATGATTGATAATATTTAAATTATCTGCTTCTATGATAAGGTTATAAATATTACAATCTTTGGAAATTCTAATTCCCCATAACACTGATAAGGCCTCAACATAATGATTTCTTTGGTGCCCCATATTACTTGCATAAGCAAAAATAAACATCCACTATGGTTTCTGATAATACCCCCTCCTCGTGAAGCTCTTGGGTTTCCCTTCGATACCCCATCAAAGTTGAGCTTGTACCAAAGAGGGGGACGTGAAATCAAATGTATCAAAGTCCTATACACAATATTTTGACTTCTTTGCTGAAGACTTCTAGTGTCAATGTTCCATGTAGCTAGAACATGTTCCTCTTCTTGGGGGTATTTTTTATTCTTCGGAGGCCTGAATATAGCAAGGTTTTCTTTTACCCTAAGTGAAATTTCCTTCACTATCCTTTTGCATAATTTCATGCTATTTCTGAAGATAATACCATTCCTAGTTTTCCAAAGGTTCTAGATGGTATGACGAAATATCAATTTCCAAATCCTTCTAATAAGGAAATGAGTGTATGGGGGATCCCACTGATTCCAGGCCTATAAGTGGTTATTAGGAAATATCCATCCCAATTTAAATTTTGTAAGGATTAGTCCCCATATCATTGTCGCATAGTCACAATGAAGCAACAGGTACATTATGTCCTCATCATTTTTCTTGCATATGTAGCACATATTTGGCATAATAAAACCCCTTTTGATAAGATTGTCATTAGTTAAAATTTTCCCTTTTAACACAAATCAAAGGAAAAAATTTACCTTAGGAGTTAATTGAGGCACCCAAATGTTGTTCCAATTGAACTCACACTGAACATTTTTGAAAAAGGAATTATATCCAACCTTCAAAGTGTAGTCACCATTATAACAATTGATCCAAAGAAGCTCATCTTTGGAATCAGTTTGATTCAAAGGAATAAGGGAAAGCTACTCATGTATAGAAGAGATTGTTGGTTCCATATCTAGTCCTATCCAGCTCAAGTTATTTCCAGGTTCTCTTGTTACCCTCCCAGACTATATAATATTTAACTCTACCTCCATATTTATCAGTGAGAATGTCTTTAATGTTTTCAAATCTGTCCATCATGTTGAAGGAATCCCAATTATCTTTCCAAAATCTAATGTCATTACCATTTCCAACTTTCCACCTACTTCTAACTTTGAGAATATTCCTAATATGAAGTAGGTTGTTCCAAAAAATAGACCATGTGGGTAGTTACTCTTCAAAGAGAAAGGTGTTCACATTGTTTTCTCTAGATATTTAGCTTTAATTAGTTCAGTCCAAGGTTACTCCTCCTTCAACAGTTTCTAGCACATTTTAGCAATTAGAGCTGCATTCATCTTTCTCATATCTTTTATACCCAATCCACCTACTTTCTTTGGTATGCAAACTTGATTCCAGGCCACCAAATTATATCTAAATATTTCTTCTGTACCATTCCAAAGAAAATATTTTTGTATCTTTTCAATGCTTTCTATGACAACAATAGGGATGTGAAACATATACATTATATAAATGGGCAAGTTTTGAAGTGTGCTTTTGATTAACAAACACTTTCCAACACTAGATAACACAACACCTCTCCAACTAGCTAATTTCTTATGAAATCTATCTAAAAAATAATTCCAGACATTCATAGACACTTTATTTGTCCCAAGGGGAAAACCAAGATAAGTGGTAGGCAAAGAGCTGATCTTACATCCTAAAATGAGTGCAATTCTCCTTTGTCTTTCCATTGGGGTATTAAATAAATATACCGAGCTCTTGTCAAAATTAACTTGTTGTCTAAAAGTATCCTCATAAAAATTTAGAATGGTCCTTATAGCTTTAGCTTCAAGAATTGAGGCCATCAGCATCAATATAGTGTCATCAAAAAATTGCTGATGAGAGGCTGTTTGGTTTGTAGAGGTAGGTCTGAATCTTTTCAAAATACTTGCATTTATGGATTTTGTGATAGTTCTACTGAGACTATCAGCCATGATGATGAATAATAAAGGATATATTGGATCTCCTTGTCTGATACCCCCTGCTACTTGCAAAAAATCCCACTGGAATTCAATTAACCACAACGGAGAATTTGGGAGTAGATATACAAGCTTGCATAATTTTTCTGAATTTGATGGGAAAGCCGAATTTTAATAAGACCTTATCCTAGAATTTCTAGGTTACTCTATCAAAGGCCTTATTCATATCAATTTTAATAGCCATACCTGATTTCTTAATTTTATCCATGGAATGAATAGTTTCATGCACCATAATCACCCCATCTTGAATGATTCTTCCTTTAATAAATCCACTTTGTTGTTTTGAAATCAAATTAGATAACAAAGGTTAAATCCTAGTAGCAAAAATATTAATAAAAATTCTATAGATAACATTTACTAGACTGATAGGATGAAATTCCTTGAAATATTGAGCATCCATTTTCTTGGGGGCCAGTACAATATGAGTGTTATTCAATTCTTTGAGTAGATTTCCCATTCTATACAATTCATTAATAGCCTTCAGCAAATCTTCTAAGAAAATATCCCAGAATTTTTGGACAACGTTAGCAGAAAATCCATCAGGCCCAGGTTCCTTACCTCCTTCCAAAGAAAAAAAAACACTCCTTAATTCTTCTATTGTCACTGATTTAGTAAGACCTCTAAATATTTCATCTAAAAAAATATCTCCATGGATGGCATCTAAAAGATAATGCGTTGTTTCTTCATTGTAGATATTATTCCCAATGAGCATATTTTCATAGAATCTTAGTGCTTCCACCTTAATAGCATTTTGATCATTAGTCACTGTGCCATTTCCATTAGTAACTTCAATAATTCTATTGTAGGCCCTATGTTTCAAAGTGTTCATGTGAAAGAATTTTATGTTTCTATCTCCTTCCTTTAACCAAATAGCCTCAAACACTTAATTAGTTAATTACATTAATTGAATTTATTTTAAAATTTTATTTTCAAAATAATAATGCTAAATTCAAAACATAACAATTAGATAGAAAAAGACTATGAACTAGAAGAAGAAGGATCACTAGGAACATTTGGAATAGGAAAAACTACAACCTTTATCTTGAGGACCTAAACTTTGAATTTAGTGACAACAATTGATATTTCCATATACCTAGGAACTATGGTGTTTTCCATGATATCCAACCAACTTCTAAAGGAATATTCCATCTCTTTTGCAACATCTCCATTTTGTGAGAGTCATTTGACAGCTTCAACAACCACATTATGTAGTTCCGAAAGTTCCTCCATCTTATCTTCACTAAAATATTGCTCCCTAAAGAGTTCCTATTTGATTAATGATTTAAAATTTACTTTAACTTGATCTACTAGATTCCTTTCTGGATATTTTTCCTTGTAGAATTAGCAACGAAGAGCTTACAAGTCAACACAAATTTATGATTTCAATGATTCTCCCTTTTGTACCATGTTTCTTAGCTCAGTTGCAGCTTCCTCTAGCACTTTGATTTTCCATTCTACAATATAGGTTCATTTATTGGAAAAATTAATTTTAGAATCATACAAGATTTTTTTGTGTCAAGAAGACCTTCCCATCATTGGTTCTCATGATCTGAAGATCTTGATAGAAGTCAGCCCAAAGTTTTAGTTCTTTATCAATGGCATCTATCCCTGAGTTGATTTAATTTTGAGCAGCAATGGTGTTATCATATATTATGTAAGCCTCAATAAATTACAATAAAGAGAGAAAAATTCCTCCCACCCAAGTGTCATAAGCTCTGACATAAGCTGCATGCTTATGGATCTCTATTATAGATTTAATATCACTTCCAGAAAGAACAATTGCAAGAGGTAGTGAGGAAAGGGGAGTAGGATCAAGAGGGGTTTTTTAAAAGAGAGAAAGGATTTAATGAAGTTTGAGAGAAGTTAAAATTGTTCCTCAAGTTGCTCTTGTGTTCGTTTTCATTTATCTATCCTCTCAATAACCTTTGAAAAATTTCTTTGAGATTCTACACTTCTTCTTCAGGAATGAATTTTTTTGAAGAATGCTTCCATTTCTTACTATCAATCATGGGCTGAACCCATGGGAATGAGTCACTAGAAGGTGGAGTTGGAGGAGGTGCTAATGAAAGGACATTGGGAGGACTAAGACGTTGAGTAGTGGAAACCTCAAGAGTAGGAACTTCAATATAAGAAAAAGAAGAAGAAGGTATCCTGACTTCAAGCTTGGGTCTTGAGGCACTACCTTTTACTGCATCTAGTTGTATGATTTTTACTTCATCTTCCTCATCCTGATTACCTTATTCCTCCTCTTCTTCCTCTTCATCATTGTTTTCTTGTTCCTCACCATCTTGTTCTCGCTCATCCTTTTGATCCTCAATTACATTTTATTTAACTATTTTCACTTCTTCTTAAGAAGGTTGTGACACTTGTTCAAGCACATGGGAAATTCCTTCAATATATTCTTGAGTTTTCTCTTTCACCACTTATTTATCAGGTGTTTCATCAATATTTTATACTTTTCTTTATCTTTCTTTATATACACCTTGGTTGCTAAATCCAAGGGTGAGGAAGAAGGAGTTAACTGATTTGGAGCTTCTCTGTGAGAGGTGGAGGCTTCCTGGGAGGAGGATTTTTTCATCATCTGTTTTATTCCTTCATTCATTCCTTGTTCTCACTATCATAAGATTATAAATCTCAAAATTATCATCCCTTTCTTTATGAGACCAATCAATGGTTGGGATAGGCATGTGATGAATGGTTCTGATGTATACTACATAGTACAAATAAAAATCATCATCTTCAAGGTCCTTTGGAACATGATACACATTGAAATCCTTGATTTTCTACAGAGATATCCTCCCATAATATCTTTTCCTTACTTCATAATCATTCACAAAATCTTCCTAGTAGTCCTGAAATGTGGGAATATGATAATAAATCATTCTCAGATACTTGGAGATGAAACCTTTGCTATCAAAGGATGAACTCTTCTGATAATTATAAAAATTGAATTCATAGATTGTTCTTTCTACATTCTATGCATCCAAAACAAATTTTCAAGTGTAGTTTCCTAATGAGATAGGAAATTGAATACTAGTGATTTTCTTGTCTCTGCAAGTTCTATGTAACATATCTAATTGTATAAAGAATTCCACTAGAACTCACTTATAATTATAATAACATTGGCAATTTTTTAGGCACATCTTCAAAACCAGCTGTCCTGATATATGAAAAATTTCTGAATTGGATGAAAAGGCTGCCATATGTGGAAATCAATTTCCTTACTTCTACAGAGACCCTCGAAGCTACAATTCCTTCCAATAATATGACTATGAACATGGTGTAGGAATCATTGACTCTTATGTGGCAAGTCTTACTATTTTCATAAGTAAAATAAGGGTAGAACTCTTACACTAGTGCATTATTCTTGTCATCCTATGGTGATAACCCTACCCATACCATGTAGGCTGTAATGGTGTTTATTAGGCAGGATGTCATATTGAAAGTTTTGCTGTATTGCACATTTAACATTTGTTCACTCAAGTTCGCACAAATGATCTCCCCCTAATTTAATATTTTCTTATCTTCATACATGATATTGATAGACACACACATGTAGTACTAAAATTCATTGTAGAAGGCATGCCCACCATTATTTCAAGTAAGGAAATCATGTTTGACAATTCCTCTTTGAAATATGACATGTAGAGGACATTTGGCAACTTGGAACCTCCCATATTTTGAGTTTTGATCCAGGAATTGGCTATCAATTTACTATACCTATCTTTATCTTGACCAAAGACATTTTGAGCCTGAGCCTAGGTCAAGGTATTGGAATTTTCAAAGGTGGGGATTCCCATGGCTGAATTTATGTAGTTGGCAACAAGTTTAGCAATTTATTGTCCTTGAGGATCCTTGATTTATTTGGTTTCAGGGTCAAAACTTGAAGCACATGCTAGGATGGTGTTAGTGTATTAAACAAAGAGGGAAAATCAAACAACATAGGAAATTCCACTATTTTTAATGCATTGAGAAATTATGGTCTTGGTATCTTCAGATATGTCGACCTAGAAGTCATCTAAATTCATATGCCTCATGTCACCATCACCAATATTGGGTACAAAGTTTTCAAGGGAAGAAATGTGTTCATATCCTCCATATTGGAACTTCATTGTGGAGATGTGAGAGAAAACTTAGAAATAATGGAGGCTCAATAGTGATTTTCTAAGGAATTTGAAGGAGAGGATTGAAAAACACAAACAACTATTAAATTGGAATAAGAGGGCATGAAAGCACTCACCTTTAGTACGAAAAGAACGATTCCTCCATGAAGTCCCTAATGGAGTTTGAATTTTCAAATTTGAACAAGAAATGAGAAAGTTATGGTTGAAAAACCTATTTTAAGGCGCATGAGCAAAAAGCACATTGCAGAGTCAAAACTTGATTAAAAATGGTAAAAAATGCCTCTAGTTTACCCTTCTATAGCAACATTTTTTGAAAATAAGGTTAATTTGAGCCACATAGTGAAACACAGAAGTCAATGAGCTTTTAGGAACTCTTTTTAATCAATCCCTTTATAATGCAAATATGATGGGGTTATGGGGAATGGAAAGCCTAAAGGAACAAGTTCTTTGGGATTCAAAGATTTCTGAAATATCCACATTACATAAATATTTAATGGTTTACAAGAGATTCAAGGTTTTAGGAATGAGGTGCTTGAGGGAAAAATTCAACCCGATGCAACAATATCAAAACTGACTACGAAAAGTGAGGTTTGCGGATGGAAAGTGAGTGCAGGGAACAAAGGTCAAATCTGAATGTTTCCTTATGTTCTAATGATCCCCGTGTCATCCAAAATGCAAAGGAAATCTATATAACGTAAGAAAAGAGGGATTGCGGGGAATGGGAGGATGACTCGAATAGTTCCACTAGACTTAATAATTTTCACATATATTGTAAAACATAAGACTTGCAGGCTAAAGAGTAATGCGGGGAAAAACAAAATGTGGGGAACAAAGGCTTGAAGAGAACAAGTTCCACGGCGAACTAAAAATTCCACATAACACTAATGTCGAATGCATTACAGTTTGAATGGGGATGCAGGAAATAGGAGGAATGGAGGAATTGTTCCTCTTGTTCCTCTAAAGTCCGCATAGGCCACAAAACACTAGAAAATGACCCAAATCGACTCAAAATAAACTAACTGTTGTATTTTTTTCACTCTTCAGACTTCAACAAGGGAAAGTACATCAAGATAAGGGGTCACTTAATAGAAAATTCATTTTTTTTAAAATTGCATGTTTTTGGGTAGGTGACAACACTAACAAACTACACATTTCACACATTTTGACTACATGCCACATCTCTTTCTCGCATCCCATTTGTAACACATTATCACTACTTGATGGTGTACTCTAGTTCCATCGTTCATACTCAACTGTTGAGGGTATCCAACTGAAGCAAACCTCACATGATCTCACTCACACATTATGCTCTGTACTTTATTGATCACATCTTTCTAGCGCACACGTTCAAACCATTTCCTGAAGACACTTTTTTTCTACGGTTTGTTCTTGACTTTTGAGGAGTATGTTATCAATGAAAATAATCTCATGCATACACATCCACTTGGGGGGCATGCTGCTCCTATCACACTCATATTGTACCCCATTCCATCTCATCCACAATATACTACATACCTTTGTCACACTTAGTCTTGCTTACATTTACTCATTACATGTACACTTTATTACACATGCTAGACAAATACATTGTATGCTATTATCTCTTTCTATATACACATGCACATTCACTTTATTTCTAGTTGTGATCGTAGAATCTACACAAATTGATACACGAGGCACAGATGCTTGGCATAGTACCTCTTACCAGTCCTGTAGTGGCTCATAGGGACGTCCACTTTCATAGTCATCACAAGTGCGATTGTTTCATTTTTCATAGCACACTATTATATAAGATTATACATATTTTTGACATACATTCTATCTTTCTAATGCACTAAGGGGTGCTTCATGTTCAAAATTTTTCTTGGAGGTCTATTTTCTACCATGATTATCTGATTCTATTGTTTACGTTTGTTTTTCATTATGTGTGGGATTTTCCTTATGTCTTGTTTGTTCACTACTTGTATGATTTCGGCCACTCTGGCCTCAATTGTCTTGCGGCATCGTGAGTGATGTACCATGTTTGTAATCCACTTTTTTTGGTCTATTTTTTTTGTATTATTACTTGTCTACATTATATTCTTGTGTGCTTAGCTTACATCTTGTCTTATACATGCATGTTTGTCTTGTTTGCAATAACACTTGTTTCCAGCCACTTTTCTTTCATGTGCCTTGGTTTCTACAAAGCACATTCCCTCCCCCTATAGATCATTAGTCACATTTTAGTGGCCAATCCTCCTTTGTGCCACATACTCCTTATAACATTGCATACACCATAAATAAGGGGGGCATCTATTAGGTGAATAAGTCACCCCACATAACAATCTACAGTCATCTTACAACACAAATTAGTTCATAGTTAGCACAACTTTCAGTCTTAGAAACGACCTAGATTCTGACTTGGGTCCTCAGTGCAACACAGATGTCAGTGCCCAACACCAGAAACTAGCGCCTAGGAACCCCTGACTTTTCGTGGATGCCTATGACCAGGGGGAAATTACACACATTTTCTCAGTATAGTTTATTTTTCGGTAGTTTACACAGTGGATTTTATAAGACACACAATCCTTCAACACTCGACATGCATGCATTATAGCTTATTTTCTACTTTCACTCCCTACACTTCTTCCATACTTGGTGCAGCTGGCGCGAGATCGCCCAAAAAAAATCACACTCAATGCAATTGGCATGATATCACCCAAAAAAATCATTCTTCTACAACATCTTCAAAATACTTTCTATCTCTTTTCACGAATCACGGACCAGTTGCACATGTTCCTTTTTCATTTTTACATATTTTTACACACGTTTTACACATTTTTGATCATATATATGTGTTTTTGACTATTTGTTACTTCTTCTCTTTTGCAGGTTCATCCTTATGGGAAGAGATAGCCACATCAATCAAATCATCAACCAAACAAAAAATGAGATAAAAAATAGGTACAATGTGACATCTAAACATATGCTCTCCCTAGGGTCATTATCACCATTTTTCACTTCCTCTTCTTTAGCTTCCATGGTTCAATTTTTTATCACTCCAAGGTTTTTTTGTCCCTCTCGAAACACTTTTCACCATCAATCTACATGGTTATCAGGTACACATTTCTTATCTACTTTATGTTATCAATCATTCTCTAAACAATAAAAATTAGGGGAAAATATAGATAATAAATCATGCACTTTGGGTATATATCTAGTCTTGATCACATACTACTATTCATATGATTCCTAAGTAAGAAAAGTACTACTTGATAACTATATTTGGCCATATTTGCTTGCTTTTTGTTGCTTCTTTTGATCTTACACTCCTTCTTTCCTAGTTTTCCATTTCATACTTATAAATTTCTCATTCTGAACACTAGCGCCCAACCAAGATGCCAGCGCTAGGCACCCCCGTACCCTGTGGGCACCCTCGACCTCTTTGTACTTTTCCCACATATTTTGGATCCTTTCTAGCCATTTGGACATATTTATTTCTTACTAGTCAGCCTTTCAGTGGTTAATTACAAAATTAAAACAAGGGAATCATATAAATACAAAGCTATGTGACCATAATAAAGGACCAAACACTAAACATTAGCTATCACCACCCAAGGTTGCATTCAAAGAGAATTCAAACATCCATCTAGCTCCACACAAGGGACAAGGGACTGCCATTACTGTGTACATGCATGGGAGGGAAAGTTCATTCTTTCATGCACACATCTATTTACATCTTTTACATCTAGTTATTTCTCTCTATCAAGTGTGACACACAAAAGAGCCACCTAGAGCATGATTTTGACACACACACAAAACTACATTGGGTTTGAGATGGAGTGCAGTACTCGGTAGTAAGTTCACCTTGTTGACAATCGAGGACAGTCCAGACCATCATTTTGTGTATTTATTTTTAGGATTTGATGTGGTTTGAGGGTTTTGGAGGTGATTATTTCTGATTGCAGGTTCCAGCTGAAGAACAAAGAAGTCCAACAAATTACAGGTGATCAAAGGTGAAAACTAGTGAAGATCTTGCGACCGTGTGAAATTGGATCGTAGATCTGAGAAGTCACAGATGCCTAGAACAGGTCTCTGGCACCCCAGGAACCCTTGAACTTCCATAGGCGCCTTAGTCCAGGCACTTCTGACACTCCTAAATTTTTTTGGGTCTGATTATGACACTCTAAGTTCTTGTTCTAAAATTCTTCTAACTCGTCATACCTTTGAGATTATTGCAAATCAACTAAGTATTCTATCCCTTCATTTACAACTAGGGTTTCATACTTTGTAGCTTATTTTTTATTGGGTCAATTATGTACTTAATTATTTATATTCAACATTGTTGCATATTTAGATTTAGACATTTATTTATTTAATATTTTCTTAATTAGTATACATCATACATCTTTTCCTCCATCAGTGTCTTGGCATTCTCTTTGACAATGAAGAATGGTGGAGAATCTTCGAGAGAGTGTAGAGCACTGATCTCTATCACGCATCTTTATTATCAAATGTCAATCATCGGTTTCCTATAGAGTTTGTTCATGATTAAAATTTTGAAAGATTCCCATGTGCAGATGAGTGCCACTTAGATTCTAAGTAGCTGATCTCCTTGTGTATCCTTGTACCTCCTCATACTTAGTTGTTATCTTGGGAAAATATTCTTTTTGCATCCTTTCTTTTCTTACAATATCCACTTCCTGCATGATTTTCTTCCTCCCTTTGTGCTTGCTTGCTTCATGCCTTCAACATATCCATACTCTACTCTATGCCTTCTCCTTTTGCACTTTTTCATGCGCATGTGCCCCTTATAGCCATGGGATCCCTTTTCTACATATGCCTTCATTTTCTTCCACTCGCGTTTTATTTTCTTCTTACGTGCATTATGCCCTTTTCCTCATGGCTTCCGAACACTCTTTCTTCTTTCCTTGGGAAGATTTTCATTCTTTAGTGTGAAATCCTTGTGCTCTTCCTAGTATTCAATTTATTCAGTGCATTATTTTACAAAATCTACTCCTATGAGACCTTTTACTGGCCCCTTCCTTCTTCTGGTGCATTTTTTCCATACACACTCTAACAACCTTTCCTTTTACTGCTATGTTTAGTTTCCTTTGAGATAACACCTTCCTTGCATTGCAATGGTACTCCCATCGCTACGCACATATCCTTATGCTCTCCTTCCTTTTCTCCAACGTATCTTTTGATTTTCACATGCATCTCCCATTTTGAGTTCAGGTTTTTCTTAAGTCTCATGATTCCCTTGCATCAATACTTGAGGTAATTTGAAACTTTAGGTCCTCCTCAAGTGGATGTGAGTGATATAATTACCCTATGAAAAAATTATCCTAGATCCTATATCCAATAAGACATATTTCTCTTGTGCTTATTTCAACGCTTACTCCAATCCTTAGCCACTCCTCGGTGACTTATCACAATTTATTGCAAGTGCCTTTTTCCTACAAATTATCCTTCTCTGAGCTCCATCTCTTCTTTGCACAAGTTTATCCTTTCTCTTGTCCTCCTATGTAGTCTTCTATGCCCCTATTTTTTCCCTCTCCTCTATACATCTTTGTGTGCACTTATTTCCTTCTTTTATTCTCTTATTCTCTATTTCCCTTATGCATCGAATATTTCCTTCCACACTTTTTTTCTCTACTAGTTACTTCTCCTTTTTCCCTTCCTTCTTTGGGCCTCTTCAACATGTCTTGGATCCATGCCTCTTCTCTACTTCTTGGTCACACATTTTTGGTAACCACTTGTGAAAATGTTCCTGTATAGGTTTTTCCTTATAAAACTCTTATACACCTCCACATCCTCCTTCCATGTGAAATTATTAAGGGATTATTCTCTCCCTCACCACTCAATCTCTATTATACTACACTCCTGTTGACATCCTTTGATATCCCCTTCCTCTTGGTGTTGAATTATTTCTATGCCACATCCTTCTTTTTCCTCCTCTTCTCTTCCTGCACCTTCTGTTTTGCGCAAGACTTCTGGATCCTCTCCATAGGATGACTCCTTGAGATATCTGCTGGATACTTCTCCTCCTTGTACAATTATTTCCACATATACTTCAACAAGAATCCTTAGTTGCTATGCATTTGTTTCCTTCACGGAAAATAATTCTGGGTCAATCCATTCATGGCCTCTCTCGATCCTAGATTTTTCCTCTGCATTCTCCTATAGTTTCTTTGAATTTTCATTATAGTACCTCTAGCTTATGCACTCCTCTGCTCTTGTGCACCCTTGTACATTCTTCATTTTGAGATAATCTTGGATCTCCTTACTAGGTTCACCCCTTTTTATGCCTACTCTCATTATCTCCTTGGATTTCTCAACTTCCCTTGCAATGGTTCTCCCATTTCTAAACACGTCTTCACCTTCACACTCATCTGCTCCTCTTTGAGTCTTTTCTTTTGCATAACTTATTTTTACCTCTCCATTATTTTGGGGTCTCTTCCTCTGTGCTCTCTACAATGTTCCCCGCTTCCTATTCCATTGAGATTCTCTTTGATATATCTCCTATATCAATTGTGTTCCTCCATTTAATGCACATAATTTATTTATTCTTTACCTAATCCATGGCCACAGTCTCCTCTTGTGGCTCTGCACATACCTCTGTGTGCTCATATTATTTTCCAACCATATCTTCCTTCTTGAGCATCCTTCTTTACTAGTTTGATATTCTCATGAACTTCCATCTGATGTGATTTCACCAACACATCCTCCTGTGGTACTCCCACAGTTGAACCCTATTCCTTTGGTAGTTATCCCAAACTAGTTTCTTTTCCCCTATTGCACTCATCCCACACAACCTTCATATGTTCCTCCATACATGCCCTCTTTTGGGGCTCTCATAACATCCTTTACATATTATTTCCATCGTGACCTCGACTATCTATCGAGTCCTTCATTTTATTCTCCTCCTCACTTGCCTTGATCATAGGAAATTTCTCCCTTGGGAGGTTTTCCTCTATGCACTCCAGTGAGGTCCACACCTCTCAGAGTCCCTGAAGATCCTCCATAATTTCCTTGAGCATATTCATGATTGTTGAGTCCTACATATCTCCCTTCCTTGGCATCATATTTCCAATCGTCACACTATCTTCACTTGCATTATCTACCCACTTATCATAGTGGAGAACACAATCTTCCGTACTAGCTACCTCACATTTGGTGATCTTCTAGCTTCATTTTCAGAAAATTATCATGCTTTGATACCACTTAACAGGCACAAGACTTTATTGGGTACTCCCCAAGCCTGCCTAAAGAGTTCGAAACAACATATTTATAACTATTTATGTTCCATATAATAATTTCAATGGTCATACAACATCTACAATATTTTCCCACTAAGGGATATAAAACTGGTTATGCCTTCTAGTGTAGACTATAATTGCTTATCATTTCAGATCTATAGCCGATCCCAAAATATCCACTTGGTCCCCCTGGCCGACTAAATCACCTAGACCTTTTACAGCCTTAAAATTAGCCACCACATAACAACCAACAATCTTCTCCAACTCCAACAACCTTCTCATTGGTGTTATTCCCTCTTATTTATAGCCATGTCTACCTGAAAATGTCCTTCTTCTCCCTCCTTTGCACTAGATCCTCCACTTTTACCACTCAAAATTTGAATTTGAATCTAGATTATTTATTTCCTCTATCTAAATAATATACTTTCAGTCAATCCCCTTGCGCCACATATCCTAGTGGTTGGATCCTATTTATTGGCCATTCCATCATCTGGTCACCATTAACCATGTGACTCATAGATCCATTCTGTTCATTCTTTCCTCTGCTAGTTTCTACTACATCCTTATCTTTTCAAGCCCCATTCGTCTTACTTATATTTCACCCTTTCCTTATTCTTATATCTCCTCTGAGATCCTTATGTTATTCCTCTACTTATCTTCATGCCTTCAATGTCTCCTTACACACTTCTCTCCCCTTATTTTTTGGGAAACTACTCCCTGCACATCTTTGTGCCTCCTCATACTTAGCTACTACCTTGAGAAACTATTATTTTCATCTCCTTCATTTTCTTACTACATCCACTTAGTCCATTCTCTTCTTCATCCCTTCAATATTTACTGCTTTATGCCTTTGGGCTATTCATATTCTGCTATGGGCCTTCTCCTCCTTGTGGTTTCCCATGCGTCTGTGCCCCTTCTAGTCATGGGATTCCTTTTCTACACATGCCTTCACTTTATTCCATGCACAATTAATTTGCTTCTTATGCACATTGATCCCTTTTCCCCATGGCTTCCAACCACTCTTTATTATTTCCTTGGGAAGCTTATCATTCTTCCACATGTGATCCTTGTGATCTTCGCAACACTTATTTTATTTAGCACATTATTTTACATGTTCTACTCCTTTGAGATATTTCATTGGCCCCTTCGTTCTTCTGGTGTGTTATGTTTCATGTGCTCTCTAGAAACCTTTGTCGTGGCTTGCAATAAAAGCCTACCATTACCAGGGAAGAGGTCTAACATGCAAGTTACTTAGATCCTACACCATAAAAGGAGGTTTATCAAGAGACCATGGAGGTGCTATAAAATCTTCAGGGTGAAATACAATGTTTAAAGGAACAGTCATGAAAGTTAGAACAAAAGAAGGCAACAAAGACGGTCTAGTCAGATGTTGATGATTTGAAAGAGGTATACAAGATGCTGTGCCAGGAGAATATTATTCCATTACTAGGGAATTGGTTAAGGGAAACACTCCATGCACAAGTATTGAGAATGGATGGTAGATCCTGCATGCTAATACCCCCCCTCATAGCTTGGATTATGACAAGAAGATCACTCTGAATGCTGTTGTGGATGGGTGGATTTTGAGAAATATATTGATTGACACAGGTGCAAAAGTTAATGTGCTTACTTGAGATGCATAGGTGCAGATGGGCAGACCTCCATTATAGCCATCCTCTAATGTATTGTTCATGGAAAATCAAACTAAGAACACTCCAATAGGATTTTGAAAGGATACATCCATTACTATACAAGGGGCCAAGTTCAATGGGCAATTTGAGGTTTTAGTGCTTGCAGAAGCAAATAGCTTCCCAAATCTACTTGGGGGCCCTTACTGTTATACAAATAATGTTGATCTATGGTTCAAAAATGGGTATATAAGATTCGAGAACAAGGAAGAATGATTTATTATCCATTTGATAGATGGAAAATTTGCACCTTATGTTGAACCTTAAGTGAGGAAGACCTGAACAAAATTTATGTGTGCTCCATTCGAGACCCAAAAGTACTTGAGCCATCTAAGGAAGTGATCCTCTAGTGAGAAGATGCACAATCTATTAGCGATACTACAAGTATTGCTTGTGAAAATTGGGCACATGGACATTATGAGATGGTTAGGCACAAAGTAAGAAGCACATTTATGCGAGGAGGTAGATCTCGTTGTATTATAAGGATAGGTAAAAACTTTGTACCTTGGTACACTGGAGAAGGAGACCCTGTAGTATTCCTACGCACCATGGAGGAACAATGGAAAGATCAAGTGGAAAGAAGAAATATGTTTGTTTATACCCTATGCAGGATAGTAGCGTGCTAGTGGATGGTTCATAGGGATAATATCATAGAATGGAATGAAGTAAGAATTTCTCTAACAACCTGGTTTCTCAGGAGCAATGTGCCTACTCAAATATGCACATATCATGATAATCATCCTATTCAACACCACGTTCAACAGTGTGAGAGACTCTAGACAAAGGGGCAAGAAGATTTACCACCTTCACTATGGGTGCACAAACTTTATTTCACTTTGTGAGGTTGTGTACATGCTTGGTATGTTTATTCGGAACTGCATAGGGAGACTGGAAATTGGAAATAATTGCTTGTAGGAATGATCCAAAGTTTTGACTAGTTCTCCACTAAACCTCTGGTGAAAGAGGAATTCTAGGTTATGGAGCACTTGACTATATGAGATAGTGCAAAGGCTGAAGAAATCATTCAGGAGTTATTTGTCGAGTCAAACCTAGGAGCGTGTTTTGATGAAGTAGATTAGACTGATGCCAAATTACTTAAGCGAACTTGTCTTGAGAAGGAGAAAGGAAATATGGTCTACATAGTGGATGATGAAGAATTAGAAAATTTGGACATTGATCATCCAAAAGGTACGCACGAGGTTTTAGATAGTGTGGATAAGAAGGCATGCACCTATTATAAACCTATGAAGACTAAGAAAGTGAACATTAGCACAGATGCTGAACCTAAGGAGGCCATTATTAGAGATTATTGGTCTAGTTTTGAAGTGGCTAAGATAATTGAGTTACTACGTGATTTCCAGGACTTATTTCTTAAAGGCTACCATGAGTTAAAAGGAGTGCATGAATCTTTGGGTGAGATGACTATCATGCTAAAGGAAGGTGCACACCTGATTAGGAAGAGACCTTATAGGATGAAACCTAACATGCACGTACATGTTAAAGAAGAAATTGACAATATGTTGAAATCTGACATCATTAAGCCCCTAGAAGAATCAAAGTGGGTTAGCCCCATGGTAATCAGTATAAAGAAAGATGATCAGATTAGGATTTGTGTGGACTGCAGGGAGATGAATGTTGCATGTGTGATTGATCCTTTTCCAACACCTTTCACCAAGGAAATATTAGAAGGTGTTTTAGGGTGTGAAATTTACTCTTTTACAGATAGATTCTCTGGTTATCATCAGGTATGAATTGCTACAGAATATCAAGAGAAAATAACATTCATGACTAAATAGGGAAGCTTTGCATACAAAGTGATGCCCTTTGGTCTAAAGAACACACTTGCTATATTTTCACACATAGTTGTTCAAGAATTCCAAGATTTTATACACAAATTATTGTAGGTTTACTTAGATGACTGGACAGTATATGGGCTTATCAAGGATCATTATTACAACTTACGCTTAATGTTTGAAAGATGCAGATAGTTAAGAATATCCTTAAATATAAAGAAGTGCATATTTGCTACACATTTTGAGACTCTACTAAGAAAGGTTTGTTAGTAGATCCAACTAAGGTCGTAGTTATTTTAGGCCTGGAGGAGCCTACTAGTTAGAGTGAGGTGTGTGGATTCCTAGGCCACATAGGGTATTATAAAAAAATTATCAAGGGATATAGTAAAGTTGCCATGCCCTTGGAGGAGTTAATAAAATGAAAAGGGAAATTCTATTGGGGAGAACCACAACAATGCACATTTGAAGCGTTGAAGGAGAAGCTTACTACGTTGCCTATTCTGCAATTTCCCTCATGGAACCAACCTTTTCATGTACATGTGGATGCCCCTGGCATGGCCATTAGTGTAGTATTAACTCATCCTGGAGAAGGTATTATAGACCATCCTATTTGTTTTGCTAGTAGAAAGTTGACTCTTGTAGATAAGAACTATATAACTACAGAGCACGAGGCCTAGTTGATGATCTACATGCTTCATAAGCTTAGACAATACTTTCTAGCAACACCTTTTGTGTTTTATATAGATCACATGGAATTGAAAAAATTGGTAAATAAGACCATTTTACAGGGGTGCATATGTTGGTGGGTGTTATTATTCCAATAATTTGACTTTACAGTCATGGTAAAACCTGGTAAAAGTAATTCTGGCCTAGACCACTTATCAAGAATTAAATCAGGAGAGGAGGAACAAACAATTGAAAATACAATGCTGGATGAACAATTGTATAGGTTAAACCATGTGCCTTTGAAATTGGAGGATATTTTTATCTTTTTATGCACGTGTATGATGCTAGAAGGAATGAAAGCCTTGTAAAAAAAACTTGTAATTCGCATCGCACCTTTCATGTTGATTAATGGCGACTTATAAAAATTAGGCCGAGATGAGGTATTGTGCTGGTGTGTAATAAAAAATGAGAACAAAAATATCATAGAAGAGGCTCATGGCAGTATTACAGGTGGGAAATATGTAGGTGACACCACCATGCATAAGATTCTACTCATTGGTTTATGGTGGGAGACCCTGCAAAAGGATTGTAAAGAGTATTGTAAAGCGTGTGATCACTGTCAGTGCCTTGGGAAACATGGGAAAAGAGATGAAATTCCTTTAAGGCCTATGAATAGTGCAGAACCATTTGAAAAATGTGAAATAGAATTTGTGGGTCATATTTTCCTAGCCACGTGTAGAACTGGATTGTGCTACATCATCACTTGTATATATTATCTTACAAGGTGGGTAAAAGAAGTACTTACAAAGGACTGTACAATGGATACAATAACAAGGTTCTTATGGGAAAATATTCTTATTAGGTATGGATGTCCATTGAGTTTGAAAAGTGATATGGGCACACAGTTCTTGAATGAGACAATCAGGATATTATTGGATGAATTTATGGTCACGCACCACAAGACTACACCTTATAACCCTCAAGAAAATGGGAATGCTGAGGCCTTCAACAAAATATTGAGCTAGACCTTGATAAAAATATGTGATGTTGGAAGGAAATATTGGGATGATAAAGTTTTTGCTGTATTTTGGGCATATAGAACAACCTACAAAAGGTTCAATAAGGAAACACCCTTTTAGTTGGTGTTTGGTGCAGAAGTAGTTATTTTTTTTATAGATAAAAACTTTTGACTGGAGCTATGAACCAAAGGGATACCCGGGACCCCATCCATTACAACCAATGTCCTGAGACAATATATTACAATTAGACCAACCCATACCGCGACTAGTGAGCCTGCACTGATGATGTAATTTCTGCCACCATTGTTTTTAGAGCCACCAACCACCTTGAACACCAATGCTGACGATGCAAACTCTGCCACCATCGAGAATAACCAACAGTTGCAACCATTGATGATGCATCATCTGCCACCACTAATAACCACCCCAAAGGGATCGCGCTTAGCAGGATTTGAACCTGGGTGGATCCGGACACAACCATCCATCTTAACTGATCCACTCAAACCCCATTAGCACGTAGAAGTAGTTATTAACATGGATTTCATGTTACTTTCTTTGCGTATTGCATGTGCAGGAGGTCTTGCTGATGAGAAAGAATTGGAAGAAAGAATTGAAAAGTTAATACAGCTAGATGAGAGGCATGCCATAGCACATTGGATTCAGAAGAAGAAAAAGGCTAGACAAAAGACATGGCATGATAGACACATCAAGGAAAATAAGCTTGAGGTTAGGTAGATGGTACTTCTTTATGATTCAAAGTTTTTGCGTCACCCAGGTAAGCTTAAGGTGCATTGGTTGAGACTGTATGTTATCACTCACTTACTTGAATCAAACACTTGTCAGTTAGAGGCACTTGATGGAACATGGTTACCTGGTTACTTCAACGGGAGTAGAATGAAGACCTACTATAAAAAATCCTTATTGGTGTTTGTAATAAGGCAATATTTCCATTAGATTATATTTCCTTTTTGTTATTTCATTTAATGTATTTCCTTATTTTTCGCTATACTTTGTCAGTTTAGTTAAGTGTTTTGTGTAATAAGTGCGTTTACGCACCAGAAGTTGATCAAAATCTAAAGTATTTATATGCACAAAGGAATACACATGCCCTTAGTGTGGGGTGGATAAAGGAGGTATGGAAAAGAAATAAAATCATGGGTAACTATAATAGGAGTAGAAGGAGCAAGGTTTCAAAATTCACGAGAACTTCTGAAGAATTGCTAAAAAATTAAGACCATGCATAAGGCATTGGGTTCTCATTATAATTCAAGGGATGTTACAACATTGGAGGCTACGTATGTTGGGTGACATAGGATAAAATACTTTGGCTTAAGGAAGTGCAGGTAGAGGAGATCTGTGATAGATAAGTAGCAGCGCAACAGGAAATTATGACTGAGGCGCAAGAGTTTGAGGTGTGAGACATTGAAGCTCAAGATAATGAGGCACACAACACACTCAAGAGAAATTAATGCTGTGTACGATGGTAGGTGGAGTAATTAATGAAGGGAATTTTTGAAACTTGGTTTAAAGTTGGTGTTCTCAACATCATTTGCTACCTTATGAACTTGGAAACAAATTACAAAGTGCGAAAAAAAGCTGGAGACAAAGAGAATTTTTTAGATTGAGTAAACCTCTCGCATTATGAAGCATGATGTTGAGTACCTAGGAACAAAAGCATGATTTAAGGAGTGGTATGTGTGCACAACAAAAGGGTGACTATGGTTTTCATTTCATAGCTAGGGTTTTTATGCATTTGCAGATTCAAAAGGGGCGATGGCAACACAGAAAGCTCTATTAGTAGAGAAGGAGGTTGACGATCCAATAAAAGAGTGGCTGGTGGAAATGTTGTATCCAAAAGGAGTCATTGAAGGATGGCTTTGGAAAACAAATATTACTTAGTGTAGGGTTGCAAAGATTAACCAATGCACTGTAAAATGTATGAAGGACATCGTGGCAAAAGTCTATAGAAATATTAACCAACGACTGACGAATGACACTAGGGTTTTGGATGCCTCGGTGAAGAAAATACTTGAGAGCGTGGGCATAATGCAGATCCTAGAGTTTCCCTACTTTGGAAAGCTCGAGAAAATGTACCAGTGGCTAGTGTCATGAGTCCATGCATATTATTTCTATTTTACGGGCAAGAGAATAAGGATAACTTCTAAATTTATTGGAAAAGTTATTGAGATGCACGACACGAGTTTATAAATTACTAGAGACGTAAAAAATGATGAGGGAAGTGATGCCACAGATGTCCTATACAAGTATAAGAAGGGGGGGCGAGCTTTCAAGGTCACCAATATCCTATAAATGGCCACCAGACTAGCAGTGCGGTTAGCAGGGAGTAAAATAGGGGCCACTAAGCGATGGAATGAGGTAAACATGTGCTGGTTGCATATAGTGCACAAAATGGAAAACAAAACATACTAAAATATAGCTAGTTACATTGTTGAGAGCTTGGTGAATGAGGCACACATCCAAGTAGAAAAAGGTGAGAAGATCACTTGGGGTGTAATTTTGTTATTAAATGTGTTCAGTGAAGTTGGGGTACTAGACGGTCCTAGGGAAAACATTTGGGAGTTTCTGTTGGAGAAAAAGTCCCTAACCAAAAGATATGTTAAGTACACGTTGCGTGGGTTTGTTTCAAAAAAATATTAAGAGCACTTAGACAAGTGGTTCCGGAGACTGCACAGGGAATTTGAGGGAGAATGATGCATTCCGTGTGAGCTGCTAAAGGTTTTGGATGGAGAAGATGAATTCACAGTTTACCAACATTTCATCTTAGGGAACTTCCACATGAAGTTTGGGGAGAAGACCCCATGGTTTAAGTTATCCTTTATGTTCACCGCATGGTATTTTAAGGACTCTATAAACATATTTCATGACGCATGTCAGCTCCAGTTTGACACTAAAAAAGTGGACACATACATTCACATTCTAGACAAAACATATCTATGGCAAGGTAAGGAGGCCTATGTAAAAACCATGGACTCTAATAATGTTGACATCATGCTAGAGAGTTTGGCTATAGGGTAGATTGAACCAGCGCGTGTCTACATTTACCTAAAGCCAAGGTTCAAGGATGAAAAAGTGGTGAAGGGTGCAGATATGGATCTTCATGGACCTCCTAAGAAGAGGAAAATAGTGGGGACTTCAAGGAATGTTGCATCTATGCGCCTACTTGAGAAGACCCAGTACATATAAGACTAGAAAACATCCTAGAACAAGAGGAACCTAAAGACAGTGCCAGACTAGTGTACACCAGAAGGATTCTAAGGAAGAGGCATGCTTCAAGAGACACTAGTGCTGGAACTTCACAGCCAGTAAGGAAATCACTGCACATGAATCTTGTAAAGGATGAAGAGAAGGAGAGGATAAAGCAAAATAAATATATTCCTATACAAGATAGTGAGGGGGAATCTCCACAGCCAAGCACATAGGAAGTAGAGGAAAATCCAAGGATGAGTGGAGATAGAGCTGAGGCCATTCCCAATTTGGAAATGCAAGATGATGAAGATATTGATGAGTGTATAGTCTATGAGACTATATACCCCATTATGAGTATTCACGAGGATATATCTAGGGAGGGGAGAGTAGTGCTAGTAGGGATACATAAGTCCTCATACAAACCTCGTAGGAAGAGGGAAAAGATGAGGAGGAAGTCAACCAGGTAGTTGAAAGCATTGTCCTATGAGATGCAGGCATAGCCCAATAGAAATAAGAGGGCACATTAGCACATGAGGAGGTTGGTGAGCATACAAGCACACATGAAGAGGAAGAAGCGGTATGTACTCAAGACTTGGGTTATCTGAATGACCTTTCAAGAACTATTCGAACCCATTTTTAGAGTACACTACCGAAAAAAAATTTATATGTTTGGGATTGGATGGACCCCGAAATGGCTAATACACACACTCGCAAACAAATATCTTGGGGCATGCAAATTCACATGGATGAGCCTGATTTTGATGTCTATGAGGAGGCATGCACTTTGAATAAGATGAGGAAGGCACCTCATACACACCATATGAACTTTAATTCAGCCTAGTTTTTAGATGAATAGGTAAGCAACACTTTGATTAAGGTGTCCATAGAAGTAGCATGCCAAAATATGGATAAGGTGGTAATAATCTGGGTGCTATTGGAGGATAAAAAGGACAAGGACATATAAATGAAGCAACTTACTCAAGAGCACGATAATGTAGTTATGGAGGCCCATAATGTAAAGATGATGGCAGAGAAGATTGTAGATGAGATTCTATTGTAGAGGCCTGAGTTTTAGGAGAAGGTGCCTCAGGAATTCAAGTCTGAGTTGCACTATCTGTGCATAATAGTTCACCTACTTTTGGATGAGGGACTGTCATCACAAATCCAGAACTATGATAATTCTCCACCAAAAACTCTTCGTGCTATGATTATTTACTAATACACAAATTTTTAGCTTGGTGGAAGTAATCTGGAAACACAACAACAGACATAACACAAGAATACCATAGACTATGACATAAAAGAATGATGAAAAATCTGAAATACAACTATAAAATGTATTATTAACATGAAATTGTTACAATCTCACCCATGAATTACTCCAAGTGTTACCAAATCCACTTGCCTTCCAACAATAACTATGGGAGAAACTTCACAATTACACCTCTTAATGGCTTCTTTAACACACCTTCTAAATGATGGCTTCCTTCACACACTTTCTTATACAATATTTCTCACTACTTCCTTCTATGCTAAATGAGGGGGGTGGCCTCTCTATTTATAGAAATTTCAGGCTTATCCACCTTATCTCTAAGATAGGATAAGAAATCTACTCTGACGAATCATATTCCATACCTTAACTCTTATCTTTACATGTAAGCTTATCTTTTAAGATAAGATAAACCTTATCATTTCACATGGGTTCCACCTTTTTAGAATTTTTACAAATAAAATACACAAAATATTTATGACATCACTCCTTGTCCTTATTACCAATATAATATTTCTAATTCCTAATCATGTAGACCCTACTTCTCTACTTACCCTAACTTTGACATTTTAACATTACCGAACCACTTACGACAAATATTTACTTTTTACCACAACATTCCTATTGTACTTTGACTGTTACCATACTATACATTATTGGCGGCGTCATACCGACATGGCCATTATCTTCTATCATACACCACTACTAATTATACTTAACAACATCCTATTCCTAATACATACATTAATGAAATAGAAATTACGGAGGAAAATTTTAGTGTCGACATCTTCCCCCTTCCTAGCTTCTACTCCATCCTCAGAGTAGACTATTCTAGTGCTTGGAAAATATTTAACTTGTCACGGTTGACCCATTTCGTAATGGGAGTACAATCCAATTCCTCCAGTTAATATGTACCATTTTCATGCACAACTACTATTTTATAGGGCCCCATCCATTTGGGAAGAATTTTTCTCTACCTTCTTTTTTTGTATCTGGAATCATATACTAGAACCAAGTCATTCACATGAAATGGAAACCAATGGATCTTTTGATCAAAGTACTCCTTTTGCTTCATTTTCTTCTTATAGCTTGTATCCTTTGCTATTTCTCTCATTTCCTCTAGCAAATGAAGATGTACCAACCTTTCCTTTATCGAATCACTTTCATCCATCCTTTCATTTTTCATGATTCTCATAGTGGGAATATCAAACTCAATAGGAAGAACTGGATCAATGCCATAAGCCAATTGAAATGGGGAGTATCCTGTTGCTGACTTTGATGTTGCCCTATATGCCCACAATGCTGCATGAATCCTTTTATCCCACTTATGTACTTGCAAGGTTGCATCTTTTGCTAGAATTTGACACAACACATATTTTTTTTTGTTTCACCTGTCCATTTGTGCTTGGCTTGTAAGTTTTTTCCTTCTTGTGCTTAATAGAAAACTTGTTGACTAGGGATTCTACCACCTCATTAATGAAGTGGCTTCCTTGATCTGTTACAATTTCTAATGGACAACCAAATCTGGTGACAATGCGTTCATATATGAACCTTTCCACTTCATCCATGGAAGTTATTTTCAATGGCCTAGCTTCAACCCACTTGGTTAAATAATCTGTGGCAACTACAATATACTTATTTTGGCGTGGGGTAGTTGGAAGTGGACCTATAATATCTATTCCCCACTTTTCAAAGGGACCAAGTGGAAGAATAGGGCATAATGGAGCTGATGAAGTCTTATGGTTCCCATGTGTTTGACAAATATCACATGTCTTACAATAATTATAACAATCTCTAAAAAGAGTGGGCCAGTGATAACCTGCATCCAAGATCCTTCTTGTTGTAAGTTTTCCAGAGAAGTTTCCTCCACATGTACCATTGTGGAATTCTTCTATTAGATCCTTCCCTTGATCACATCCAACTTCCCTCTTATACTATCCATCAGGTCCTATTTGAAATAATACTCCATGTAGAATAGAATATGGATGACTGGCTTGAGTAATCTTCCTCTTAGTCTTTGCATTGGCACCATCAGGAAACTTGAATTCATTCAGATAATTCCAAATATATATGTATTCACTAGGGATTGTGTCAAGGGATAACAATGTTGCATCTGAGAAATCATCATCATCACAAGATGAACCTAAACCATCATAGGCTCGAGAGAGTGCATCTTTATTGACATGCTTCTTTCTTGGCCTATCTATAATATCAAATTCAAATTCTTGTAGCAAAATTATCCATCTTGACTATCCTCCCTGATGGGTTAGGCTTATTTACAATATATTTTAGAGCCTGATGATCTATTATAACTATAAATTTCTACCCTAGCAAGTAATTTCTAAACTTTTTTACAGCAAAAATGATAGCTAGAGCCTCTTTTTTAGTTACAGTATAATTTACCTCAGCACTGCTCATTTGTCTGCTCCCAAAGTAAACTGGATGATCATTCCCATTTTCATCATTTTGGCTTAGAGTAATTCCTAGTGTTGCATCTGAAGCATCAATATACACAATGAATGGCTTGCTCCAGTTTGGATTCTTTAAAATAGGTGAAGACACCAAAGCTTCCTTCAGTTGTTTAAAAGCTTCATGTGCCTTCTTTCTTGGTTCATAAGTAATATCCTTCTTCAAGAATTAGGTTAGTGGCTGTGCAATCTTTGAGAAATTCTTGATGAACCTTCTATAGTAACCCACATGGCCTAAAAATGATCTCAACTTACTTCTATTCATAGGAAATGGTAACTCTTTGATTTTTAAAACCTTATCAGGATCAGTACCAATACCATCTCTGGATACAACATTCCCTAAGAAAACACCTTTAGAACATCCAAAGACACACTTTGTAGGGTTTAGTGAGGCTTGTGCTTCATCTAACCTTTGAAATGTTGTCTCCATCTGGTGTAGGTGGTCCATCTTGCTCCCATAGATGTAAAAATCATCTAGAAATACTCTGATGAAGCTTCCAATGTAGGGTTCAAACACCCTATTCATCAAGCGCTGGAATGTTTCCAGAGCATTACACAACCCAAAAGGCATAACTCTATAAGAAAATGTTCCCCAAGGAGTGGTGAACATGGTCTTCAGCTGATCTTTCTCTGCTATATGAACTTGGTTGTATCTGCTATATCCATCAACAAAACTATAGCACTCCTGGCTAGCTACTTTGTCCAAGATCTGATCTGAGAATGGAAGAGGGTAATGATCCTTCTTTGTTGCCTTGTTGAGCTTCTTATAATCAACACAAATGCGTAGCTTCCCATTATTTTTTATTGAGATCACAATGGGAGAAACCCATTCTGAATTCTCCACAATAAATATGAATCCTGCATCAAGTAACTTATCTATTTCTTCTTTTACAGTCTTGGAAAAATTAGGATTCATTCTATATGACATTTTCTTTATGGGCTTAACACCATCTACTAGCTCAATAGAATATTCTACCCAACTTACTTGATGGAGTTCCTTGTAATCAAAAGTGAATAGGTGTATGTACCTTTGAAAGAGCTGGAGGTAGGATTCCTTCTCACTCTCCATCATAACATCACCAATCTTTATTTGTTGGAGACAATCATCAATTTATTCTTTAGATAATTTTATGGGTTCATGAGTTGGTGTGACTGGAAGGATATCCATGACTGAAACATCAACCTCAATTTCTTCATCTTCTATGTCCACTTCACTGGTACTAGAGTAATCAGAGGATTTCCAATCATCAGTTTCATCACTTGAATCCACAAGTTCTACCTTATGATGCTGAGGGATCACGTTTATCTTCACCCTCTCTCTACCACATCCAAGTGTCATGAAGCCTTCATTCTAGTAGTTTCTTGCATGAACTCTCCTTAGCCATGGCCTTCCCAACAACATTGGGTACGTAACAGTACCATTTTTCATCACCTGGAAGTCTACCACACATACAACACCCATAATAGATATTGCCACATTTGAAACAACACCTTATGGTTTAGTTTTTCCCTTATTTAATGACCTTAACATAAGTGTTGAGGGGTAATCAATTTTTAAACCCAACATATTCATTACTGACTTGGTCATTACATTAACTACAACACCTCCATCTACTAAGACATCATGAATTAAAATACCATTACATAATACCTCAGCTTGTGGAGCATAGGAATCCACCTCTGCTTCTAAAATAGGGACCTCAACCTCCTTCCTTCGTCGAGCATTGAGTCCACTTCACAGCTCCCGCCTCTTCTCAGAAGACAGCCAAAAGTTGACCATATGTAATATTTGTAGGCCTTTTGGAAAGATCTTCTAAGATGGAGTATGGTCCTTGCCCCTGTGAAATCAGAAAATATTGCACACCCAACTTTCTTCTCCTATGTTTCTTACTAGTTTCTCCTTTCATCTTCTTAGGATCATTTCCATCTTGGTTATCTTTTTTTTTCTTTCTTTTTGTTACAAACACATCTGCTTCATTATTTATGCTCCTATCTACTACATCAAAAGAATTCACAGGTGATTTTCCTTTATCATTATCTCTTGTACCAGATGTAGAAGATCTATCTGGATAATTATACTTATAATGACCCTTTTTATGACAACCATAACATACAACTTCAGATATATTTCTTTTTGGACCTCTATCTCCTCCCTGAGAACTAAATTCTTTTCCTTGAAGAAGATTAATAGTTAACTAGCCCATCTTCTTGAGTAGATCTTCATACTCAGTAGATGTACTAGGAGAAAAATTTGTGCTCACTGAGAGTGGTTGTGGATTCTGGATCAAAGGTGTTGGTGTAGGCTCTACCTTAGCAAAAATTTATTTGGGCTCTTCTTCCGTGCTTTCTTTTTGCCTTCTTGTAATCTCCTTTGCTTGTTTGAGGGTCATTGGGTGGTCATAATTCACTCATTGTCTGATCTCTGGCTTCATCCCAAGAATGAAGTGCTTACAGAGGAGATTATCCATGCCATTCATCAACCCATCTGCTAATCCTTCCTTCCGGATCTGGGCATCGAGCTTCCTCCTTAGCTCTAGAACACGAGCATGATAATCCCTTATCTTCTCCTTCTCTCCTTGGGATAACTTTGTGACCTCGATCATGAGATCTACATATTTTTTTTGTTCACCAAATTCTTCAAGAAAACTTTCAGTTAATAAATCCCATGAGTTTTTCACATTATCACCTAGTGTTTCAAACCACCTAAGGGATGAACCATCCAAAAAGGTAAGAAAAAATTTAGTCCATTGTTCCCTTCTTATGAGGCCATTACAAATGCAAGATCATTTAAATTCTTGAATGAAAGAGGAAGCATCTTCATTAGATTGGGCTGAAAAAATAGGAATCTTCCCCATTTTCAAAAGTAACCACAGTGAAATACCAACCCACAAGTACAATCAACAAGACTTATGTGCACAAATAATTGGAATCACTATAATAGAAAGTGACTTTACACCTTTCTACAGTAAAATAGGAATGACCATGGTAAACTATGGTAAAACCTGACTTACTGCGATAAAAACCAACTTTGCTGTGGTAAACACTATTCACGATAAAAAGTGAAGTTACTACGGTAAATACTATTCATGGTAAAAAGTGAAAGTTACTTGCAGTAAATACTATTTATGGTAAAAAGTGACTTTACCATGGTAACTACTATGCATAGTAAAAATAAGGTTACTCTCAAAATGATTTCTGACTAAGTGGGAATATCTCTCCAGAAAATCCACCAACGAGGAATGGTCCCGGCAACGGAACCAAAATGTCATCACCAATCTGGCACTATGATAATTCTCCACCGGGAACTCCTCATGCTATGATTATTTACTAATGCACAACTTTTAGTTTGGTGGAAGTAATCTGGAAACACAACAACCAAACATAACACAAGAATACCACAGACTATGACATAAAAGAATGATGACAAATTTGAAATACAACTCTAAAATGTATTATCAACATGAAATTGTTACAATCTCACCCATGGATTACTCCAAGTGTTAACAACTCCACTTGCCTTCCAACAATAACTATGGGAGAAGCTTCACAATTACACCTCTTAATGGCTTCTTTAACACACCACCTAAATGATGGCTTCCTTCACACACTTTCTTATATAATATTTCTCATTACTTCCTTCTATGCTAAATGAGGGGGGTGGCCTCTCTATTTATAGAACTTTCAAGCTTATCCACCTTATCTCTAAGATAGGATAATAAATCTACTCTGATGAATCATATTCCATACCTTAACTCTTATATTTACATGTAAGCTTATCTTTTAAGATAAGATAAACCTTATCATTTCACATGGGTTCCACCTTTTTAGACTTTTTACAAATAAAATACACAAAATATTTATGACATCACTCCTTGTCCTTATTACCAATATAATATTTCTAATTCCTAATAATGTAGACCCTAATTCTCTACTTACCCTAACTTTGACATTTTAACATTACCAAACCACTTACGACAAATATTTACTTTTTACCACACCATTCCTATTGTACTTTGACTATTACCATACTATACATTATTGGTGGTGTCGTACCAGCAGCGTCGTTATCTTCTATCGGATGCCACTACTAATTATACTTAACAACATCCTATTCCTAATACATACATTAATGCAATAGAAATTATGGAGGAAAATTTTAGTGTCGACAGTACCAATGCACCTCCCCAAGAAAAAGGATGCAGGGGAAGAAGCAACAAGAGAAAAGGCCACTATCGATAGAAAATTTTCGTTATATGATGCATTGCTCTAAACATTGAAGGATGAGATGAAGAGAGCTGATCGAGCTCTTAATTTATGTGCGGCCCCAGACACCATAATAAGGACCAAAATTTTAGTGGAGGATAATGAATTTTTGAAGGCATTGAAGGATGAAACACTTGGGAACGCAGAAAGGTTGGCACTGGTAAAAAAAAGTGTGAGGCCCTTGTAGGAGCCCAAGATCTGTACAAGGAAAGGATTAATGTGATTAGAAAACTCATAGTGCAGAAGATGGACCTTATGGAGGGAATGTTGTCAGGTATGACCAATGTTGTCTAGGTACTATAGAATGAGAAAGAAAATATCACTCAAGATGAATTGGATGACATAACAACTGATATTATAGAGAAAATGAGGAATGCACTGAGTGACTAATAGACCTTGGAGGCTGAGCTCAAAAATGAATATCCAGAATTAATCCTTCCAGTTGAAGAAAATGGTGCTACAGAATAAATTTCATTCTTTTGTTTAGAGTTTGATTCAGTCTTTTCATTCTTTCGTTACCTAAAATTTATTATTGAAGACATATGAAGGAATTCACATCATCGGGACGATAATGTACTCTAGTGTGGGGCAATGCTGAACAACTAGAAATATTCTAAGTATTGGACACATGAATATAGGGCATTAGAAGCACATGACACTATAATAGTATTAAAACGTCCTAGATCAGGACTTAGTTGTTTTGTGAATAAGGGATATTTTTGGAGAAAGCATGTGAAACACACATAGAGATGAATACTTGCACTACATGCTATGGTATTTTGGGAACAAGCGGCAGATAAGTGCCATGCATAGTTTAAGATAATAATAGGAGTTCGACTTGGAGTTAACTGTAGGACATCTAATTGTTAGAACACTTGCATGTTGTGCATACTATTGTAAATGTGCATGGCTATTATCAACATGCGACCTATTTTGAGAAGTGTATAGCTGGTGAAGGGTAAGTCTCCACCCCTATAAATATGTATTGAATTGTGTGGTTTAGTGTGTGGTGGATTATTATAGAGTTATGCTACTGGTTTTGACGCGCACATGACTCATGGAGATACTTTACAATATAAGAAGCTTATGTGTTTTAGAGTAATTATGAAATGGAATATATTGGTTTGATAATAGTGTTAGGCATGATTGAATCTAGATCTTATATGCTTAATCTTATCCTAGTTATTGTTTTGTTCATTTATCATGATTCTCTAAGATCTAGATATAGATTTTACACTATGGAATGTTTATGTCTACTTATGAATCTGAACATGTTTAAACATCATCACACTATCATCCTATACACGCAACTCTAAAGAGGGACCTGGTACCTTTACACACTTTGGGTGAGTGCTTAGCTCAGGCTGAGTGATGTGCCAGTGCACCTATGTTATTCATAATAAATTCTAGGCTGTATCAGCTATGTCTCACAAGATTATACGCTAAGGCTACTATTGTCCTATATTAAAACAAGACTTCTTAGAATATGCCAAACACTATGATAAATTTCAAAATCATAGCAATCTTCATTATACACCTATATATGACCTTCAGACCGTAGCCCCATCATGGCCCTTTACTTCATGGGGTTTTTTAAATTGTTGGAAAGATTAATCTTGAGTCAGATGATGACCATAAGTTCATCATTACTGCTATAGAATACTTTACTAAATGAGTCAAAGTTTCACCTTTGCAAACCACTACTAGTTTCGATATCTGTCATTTTATTACCACTCACATTAGTACACACTTTGGAATTCCCTCTGCCATTATCAACGATAATGGATATCCTTTAAAAAATAAGGATGTTAAAAGGATTTGTGCAAGATTCAAGATAAAGAAAACATTTTCCATTTCTTATTATCCACAAGGAAATGGCCAAACAGAGGCCAATAATAAGACAATTTTCAAAATATTATGAAAGACTATTGATACTAGTGGTGATGATTGGCATAATCAAATTCTATGCTCTTTGGGCTTACCACACTAGTGTGCGCACCCCCAAAAATGCTACACCCTTTTCGCTAGTTTATGACACTGAAGCGGTAACTTCCTTAGAGATGAAAATACCCTCCTTGCGGGTATCACTTAAAGGCATTATCAAAGACAATGAATATCATGAAAAACGAATCCATGAGCTTGGGATTCTTGATTCTCACCGCGTGTAAGATTTAGAGCATTTCCAAGTGTAAAAATATCACATTGCTAAAGCTTACAATAGAAAATTCTGCCTACGTAGATTCAATATTGGTGACCTTATATTAAAAGAAAATCAAGAGAATTAAAAATCCTAGGATCATTTAAAAGGGATATTCAAACCTAATTGGCTTAGACCTTATGTCATCATTGACAAGATTGGGGGTGACATCCATTGTCTTACCACTCTCCTTAGAAAGTCACATAAGGACCCACTAAACGTGATGCATCTCAAACACTATTATGCATAAACACATTCATTACCCTATGATGCACTCTAGTTCCATGCTTCATACTTGACTATTGAGGGTCTAAATTTGAAATGAACCTCTCCACATTCACTTTCCATGCTCTATGTTTCATGATCTATCTTTCTAACACACATTCTCAAACCATTTCCTGATGACACACTCTTATTCTATGTTTCATTCTTGATTGTTGAGGGGTATTTTATAAATCAACTCCATCTCATACACATTCACACATTGCATACCATTCAATTACACTCATACACTGCATTTGCATATCTTGGTTGTACTTACTCTTGCTTGCTTATACTACTTACATGATGAAATTTTCTTACTATTCTAGTCAGATACTCAGTATTTCATTATATTTATATATATACACGTATGAGTACACTTGGTATTTTGGAATGAATGTAGATATCTTACATATTTTCACAAACTACAATGATGCTCGACACTGTATCATTTTCCAGTCAAATTGAGGTTCCTGGGGGAATCTACCTTTTACTAATTTTACACATTACAAGTGATATTGTTTCATAATTTACTACTTCTACTTTCTATCACATTATTTTCCATTTATACATACATTCCTTAACATATTATTTATCTTTCTAACATGCTAATAGGTGCTTAATGTGCACCATTTTCCTTTTAGGACTATATGCCACCATGGTTATCTGATGCAATTTTCTTGCCATTTTTTCCTATTGTATGATATTGTTTTCGAGCTATGCACTTTGTCTTGCATGCTCATTATATGATTTTGGCTGCTTCAGACCTAATTTTCTTGTGACATTATGAGAGATGTCCGCTATATGAAACCCATTTTTTATGGCCTATCTTGTTTACACACTTGATTTACATTGTATTCTATTGCATGCTTGTTACTTTCTCTACTAACATATGTTACTAGCCACTTTGTTTGCATGTTCCTTAGTTTTTACCATACAAATCCCCTACCCCATGTAGAGATACTGTACTACACAATATCAGTTCATCTCTTTTGAGCTGAACACTCCTACAATTATCGCATGTTTCCAAAATGAGTGGGGCATACATTGGGTGAACAAATCACCCCTATAATAGCTCAACGCTATAGTACAGATATACACAATATAAAATCAACATGGGAACACAGTCACAAAAAAACTTAGAATTTGACTTAGGTCCTTAGCACAACACAAAAACAAGTGCTCAACATCAGATAGTAGCACCTGTGCACCTGTATCCTTCCCGAGGTGGTAATGTACTAGGGGCACACCATAGTCATCTTCTCAAATTAGCACAATTCATAGAAGCCTTAAGAGAATTTCTATAGTTACCTGCACAGTCCTCCAGTGAATCAATGCATTCTATCCGAACAATTTAAAACTAACTTTGAACAATCAGGGTAACCTGAACAAAAAACAAATAGGGATTTACCATCTACAGTGGTGCTTATGGATGAAGAGTAAAACTAGACCTCTCTCCCTAACACTTTCTCTTCGACATGAGATTGCCTAAAAAACACACACTTGACATGAGATCACCCAAAAAAACTCACACTTGGCATGAGATCACCCAAAAAACTCACTATCGACATGAGATCACCAAAAAACAATCACTCTTCACAACATTTTCAATACATTTTTCTATCCTTTACACTCTTCTACATCAGGTGCACACTTTCCTTTACTACTAATTTTACATGCTTTTGCATACTTTTCTTAGATTTTTCATATACAAGACTTAAATTACTCTTTCAATATTCTTTTATAGGCCATTCCTTAATACAAAATAAGAAACAACCTACAAAAAAAAATACAAGCACAACAACAGGTAAAAGCAACACATACACTTCATTCCTAAGGTCACTTTCCTTTCCTAGTTTCCATACTTCACTTTGCATCATTTCACGCTTCACTTGTCCATAGTTTCCATACGATCATAAGGTACACATCTCTTATCTACTACTTATTTTATCGATTAAATTCACTCGACAACATGAAGTGGGGGAGAATGTAGACACAAAATCACACACTTGGGTACATTTCTAGGTCTTAAAAGCATGCTAGCATTTACATGATTCCTAAGAAAGAAACAAGTGATTGACAACTATCTTTGGCCTCTTTTTTTTGTCTCTTGTTTTCTATTTGATCTTCCACACCCTACAACCCAATCGTAACTTTACTTATTTATCCTTCATGGTTTTAGACACCAACACCTATCCAGGATAACAGTTCCTAGGAGCTCTTGTCCCCTCTAGCCGCCCCTGACCCTTTTCTACCTTACTCATTTCTTTTGGGTCTCTTTTATCTCTTGGGCATATTTTTCATTTATGGTTTGGCCTTCTAGTTTTCAATTACAAAATTCAAAGAAGGGAATCATATAGATACATAGTTATGTGTTTAAAATACAGGACCAAACATTAAGCATTACTAGCATCACCTAAGCTCTCATTCAAAAGGCACCTAAATCACTCCAAAGAATCCATCTAACATACATTCAAGGGACAATGGATGCATCAAATTTGCATACACTGTACAGGAAGGGGAAGTTCATTCTGTTCCATCCACACATTCTACTACATTTATAACTTTTAGCTATAACCTGCTATTAAGTGTAACTTGCACAAGGGTTTCCTAGGGCACAATTTCTACACACATTCACAAGAACTACATGGAGTATGAGTTGTAATGCAGTTCTCAGTCATAAGTTCACTCTCGGGGTGACCACCAGGCTCATTTTAGCTCCCCATTTTACATTTTACTTTTTAGGTTTGATGTGGTTTGTGGGCTTGTGCAGGTGAAATTATATTTTACAAGCTATAAGTACCTTCAGTGATCTAAGAGAGAGTACCAAGTGATCAAAAAGGAATAATTGTGACACCCTTATGCCACAACAGAAACCAAATTTATATATTTTGCGTAGTCAAGAGCGCATAGATCCAATCACCAACACCCAAGTGCTTCTTTCTTGCAGTGGGCACCCCTGTCCATCATTGTTCGTGAGTTATAAAATTTACAGAGATTAATTATGACAATTCTAGCACCTTGTATATGCCTCCATATTTACATAGGTATATGGAAAAAAAACATGTGACAAAATTTCCTTTATCCTTTAAGATTTAATGGGTGCACATACCATGTTCCATATTTCCCATTGTGGTATAGGATGGGAAGCTATTGGAAAATTTTGTGTACATGAAACATCAAAATATGGAAAAATACCAGGTCTAAATCTCCCATGTTTGGCATAGGTTGGAAATATATTGGAAAAAATAGACTTGCATATCCTGACAAATAATTTACAGTCTCACAAAAATCAATAAACAAACATCCAAACACCTTCCCAAAAGCCCTTATATTGGCATGGTCAAGGAGGATACTTACAAAAGTAAATTGATCAGTGTTTGATTGTCAAACACATTTTTCCAAAACTCTATATGCCCATCAAATCAATGAAAAAGTTATTATTATATTATTTTATTTTTATCAAATAGTCAAACTCAGGAACCTCCATTCACTCCACATGGTACACATTCACCCATAATGGAATAATGGAGGTGGTGTAGAGTGTTTACCACTATTTTTTTTTCCAATTTAATTTTTATTAATACCCTATAATGAAATTTTGAATCATCATTATTATAGAAATTTTGTTCTATATATTTTTATCATTTTTACTCATTAAATTTTTTATTTCTCAGTACAATTATTATTATTAACTCAAAATTGGGAATACATAAAATCCAACATGAAAATCATCTAAATTTTCTTGGTAATAAATTTACAACTCACTTTTCCATTTCCCAAGTAGGGAAAACTCAAATCAATTAATTAGCGAGATTTTCTCAGCTTCTAACCCGTCAACGATGATGTGACGGCACTACAAAAGTGACCAATTTAGCTCCTGTGGCTACAAAAAAAAGTTTTAAAACCATTGTACGATAATCAAACACATAATGTGTGAATTCACATCTACCCCCTCTATATACACGGAAACCCTCAAAATCAGTAGAGCTTATTTTTGGTTACCATGGTTCAAACTTGTAATATCTTTCAGAAGTTTGTTATCATAATTGTACCCGTTCATCCTTGCTCTGGATTAACATGTGGCCTATAAAATCCCCTTGCAAAACTAGTTCCCAAAGTGGTTTTATCGAAACTAAAGGTTGATTACAATTGTCATGGTGAAAATATAGAGGTGTGTGGTGGTAGAATTCCATTTCTCAACACTGATCCCTAAAATGCGAGCCAATACCAAAACAAATTTATAACTTTGGAAGTTATCCCACCCAGTGAAATTGTCAATTGGGCTCCTAAATGCGTGACATTAAATGATCAAAATATCAACTAAATTTTCTCTAAAGGTTTATGTGATGTTCCACATCACCATAGAACACATTCAAACCTTGAATTCTCCACTATGAGATTTAGAGAGGTGTTTTACATAGCTTTATATAACATTTTTATTAACTTTATGTAAGGTTTTCAAGTGGCATGTTTAAATAAACATCAAGAACAAGTCACTAATATGGAGAATATCGTTATCCAATTTCACCATATAAATTTTTCATTCATCTCAGGACATGATCCGGGAATAAGGTTAACCCTAAAAATGGTCATTTTGGTTGTGTGGAAAGTAAAATCAATGTTAACATTTTGAGCAACAACAATTCTTGTAATTAACCATAACATACTATTTGTTTGATTTAAGTTTTCTTTTTTTTGGTACTATCATGAAGGGAAAGCTATCAATGTAAAACTCATGCTAGATGTAAGGGATAACACCATTTTTATTAGGAAAGAAGTGGACATGAAGGGCATGCTCTAGATGTGTCACGGGATGGAGATACATTCTAAGAGACCACATTTCATTATGATATATTGTCAAACAATTCTCATGCCTTCGATATGTTTCCACATTTTAAATCTAATAAATATCTGTTTTCAATTAATGTTTGATGGATTTCCATAGAATGCTCCAAAACTCCCATTTTGGCATAGGTTTGGAGGATGATATAAAATGTTATGGAGTTTGGATTTAAACCTACCAATGGAATTTGATTAAATTCCTTTATGGTCTTTAAAAAAAAACATATTCTGTGCATATCCTATAACAATGGCATTTCATGAGATGACATATGGACACAAAATTTATTTAAAAGTCCATAAAGACTAGATAAGTTCATTGTTTAATATGTATTTATCATATTCCATGAGACCACATTTATTTTAAAACTTTTATCCAACAGTCCATGTGCCTTCTCTATGCTTCCACATTTTACATATATGTCTACCAATGCACTTTCAACTACAACATCTGAAAATCCCCTTTCCAATATGATTTGATGGGTCCATACCTATTCTAAAGCTCTCATTTTAGCATACATAGAGAGGATACTAGGAAAGTTATAGGATTTGTCTTTAAATTTTCCAATGAAACCTTTGGTGGATGAGATTAGTTACAACAAATCTTCTTTTTGAGTTGGATCCTCAAAACGTTGTAACTTAGGTTCTTTTTTACACATCTATGCAAAATGCATAGGCTAGTTGAGGCTTAAAAGGTAAATAAAATGATGAGGGATAGAGAAATAAAAATAAATAGGATGTGGTTGGATTAAATTCCAAAAAATGTGCATGCTTTATTTGTAGGAGATTGTGCAAACCCCTAGACACCCAAAATCTATGCAAAGCTGGAGGAAATGTTTTGGGAGATGAAGACGCAACAAAGAAGAGGATGTAAGAGGACTATGGAGTCTGGATTTACACCCATTAGTTACATTTTATCTAATGGTTACAAGGCCTTTTTAACAAACCTATTTTTAATATATATTGTAATCAGTGTTATCTCATGAGGTCACACAATTTTGAAACACTTTGTATAATATTCCGTGTTCCTTGACATTCCTCCAAATTTTGCTAACAAGTCTACCACGGTATTTGTATCTCCAACATTCCTATAATTTTTTTTTCTAACAAGTCTACCAAGGTATTCAAGGCATTGGTGAATGCCCAATCCCTATTTCAAAGATCCACCTCACAAGATTCAGATTTGGCCTACATCCTACTCTTCCCCCATGCCTCCAATATTCCTTCTGACACACTCCATTCTACACACCACCGTCACTTCTCCAGTAACCAATCACCCACCGCTATAACTCCTCACTTGTTTTTTAAATATTTAATTTTTATCTCATTTTATTTATTTTAAAACTCCATTTTATTATCTGAATCGTTTAATATATTATTATTACTATTTTGTTATAATTGTCTACAAATTTAATACTCTTCTCAATAATTATAGAAATATTTTGGACAATTATATTTAAAAAATATCTATACATAAATCATTTTGAGTTGTCCAAATATCCATGCGACACACAAGAATTATGAGAAACACATCATATAATGACCTTCCGAGAAAATCAACAAGGCTCAAAGGTAAGGGAAAACCACTACAAGCCAGGAGGGGGCACTACATCCTCCTCCCCTTATAAGATAATCATCCTCGATGCGACACTATGTAAGGGTTAGCTAGGGGACAAACAAGAAAAGAAAAAATTAACAATGACTCATGTTGCTAGGGAAAAGAGGTCTTATTGCTGAAATGTGACCACATAGGAATAACAAATTGTTTTCTCAAATTTTTAGTTTTTTTTGAAGATTGGTTGTTCTATTAATTTATTACTCAGTTAGTCTTTCCCTTAATGTCATTGATTTTTTCATTGCTCATAATTTATTTCTATTATTTTCATAGGGTACGCAATAATACATGGCATCATGTCATATGTCATGAACATGATTTCATAACCCAAAATAACCATCCAAAATACCAATAAAAAATTGAGACAATTTAATTTTGAAACATTTGATAAGATTCAAAAGAGATTAAATCTTCATTAAGCCAACTTGATAGTTCAATTAAAGGTGAAAAGAAGAAATCCAAGTACCGCTTGTACAAAAATAAGGGTACTTGTGTTAAATCCAAGTCCTATAATCATCAAATACACGATACGATACAATACACAAGATTATCCTCTCAACTAGGATTTCTAAGGTGGAAGGATTACGATTACTCCAAGACACTAAACAACGAAGGAAGAATACGATAATCCATACAACTTAGAATAGTAATAGGGTCAACATGGATGCTCATAGTAATGATAGCAACAATTATGCAATTACGATGCTAAAGTTTAGGTAAAAAATTCCCCTCCAAGGGAGTTAATTAAATTAACCCATAAACTTAGTAGAGCAAGATGGAAGAGACAATGCTTTAAATGAGTTTTGATTAATCGATTTAATTGGATAAATTTAAACAGGGATGAATAGTGATAGCCCATACAATTGTTTATTCTATTACTAAAGTCACTCGTTAATTTGATTAGGGATGTTTAGAAGCACAATAATATTTTCTTACACTAAATAAAGTGATTCCAACTTAATTGTGTTATCTTTGAATCAATGAACTTAGTTTTCAGGTTGAACCATGACCAAAGTATCATTTGCACTTGATTAATATTACTTTGTTTTAATCCAAAATTTTCCCTTCAAGGGTTTTATCAAGTTTTATAACTTAACCCTCCCACCATGGAGTTTAAATTAACAATGAGAAATTTAGATAAGGTTAATCAAGGATTTGGTTTGTTTAATAGGGCATGGGTGCCATTTGGCTGCAACAAAATGTGCCCATGCCCATTTACACCAAAAAAAATATTTAATTTGATTTAAAATAAATCTCATTATTAACCCAAGACCAAAATATGTCCATTTTCTCAAAATAAGAAAGTCAAACTTATAAGCTCAAATCCTAGGACTAAATGTGAGCCATTAGATCAAGGGGATTTCCACCCTTAATCCTTAGGATATCTATAAATAAACCTAATTTCACTTTAATTTCTTTAATTCTTCCATTTCCATTATTTCTTACTCATTTCTTCTCTGTTGGGGAGATTTAATGGAGGCATTTTTATTATTATTTCTTCTTCTATTAATTTCATTAAAATTCCTCATTAGGGTTTGAGTTGAGGATGTGTGTGTGTGTGTGTGTGTGTGTGTGTGTGTGTGTGTGTGTGTGTGTGTGTGTGTGTGTGTGTGTGTGTGTGCACGCACGCACGCACACACACACACACCATGATCAAGGGGGAAAGGTGGTTTGGTAGAGGCCGAATGACATGAAAAAAATGCATTCACAAGAAGTGAATCATCCAGGGTTGTAGGGGCATAAGACATATGTAAATACATAAGAAAAACAACCGAGGGATAGATGTCATGAATTGTTTCAAGGGGAAGATGGTAGGAGAGGCCCCAAATAAGAAGATCACATGTCTGACCATAAGAGAGGCTTGAAATTTACTTTTATATATTTTAATATATTTATAGTTTTTTAATTCTATCATAATGTAAACCCTAATAAAAACCACCACCAATTTCTGTAATTTTAATTTTATTATATAAAGAAGGCTATATATATGTATATTTATAAATATTTAACAATTGTATATATATACACCAATAATTTTTTTGGAGTTCTAAGAAAATTATCAAGTATTATAAACTGAAACTACCATCTTTATAAACTAAATATTCCATTATATATTTTAACAATGAAAAGAAATATGGTTATTTATATATTTAATTATATCTACAATTTCTCCTTATACAAATACAATATTGAAAGTTTAAAAAATAAATAGATGTATGAATTACCACTTCTGCAATATTATTTCAAACTTTATTAATAAAGAATCATATTAAAACTAGTTAAACTAAAGCATATTTCCAACTAAACGCATTATAATGAATTTCCATTAAATTTCCCAGCGACATATGTAGTGAAGGAAAAGCTTTAAGAAAGTGTGGAGGATAATATATCCCCAAAGTGCTTATTTATTATTTCACACACCATAAAATATCATATAACCATATATACAAATATAGCTCAAAATCTCTCTCATTTAGATCAAATAACATTGAAATACATATTTTCCTCTTCCACTTGTAAACAAGAAGTAACTAAATGAATATTCACAAAGTTTCTTAAGCTTGATCATACTATTTAATCTACAATACTAAATTTAAAAGATAACCAATGATGAACTATGGTCATGCAAGCTCAATGAGTATAATATAAAGACAAGGCCATTGGAAACCATGATAGACATGAGATTATCTAAACAAGATTACATAATACCAAGCCATACCAAGCCCAAAGTATTTAATAGAAATAACAATAGTATATTTAATCTAGTACAACACAAGTTTAAAAGAGGAGACCATCAAGAACTCCCTTCTAACACAATATTGAGATTACAAGGCAATCAAGAGTTATATTTTTAATAGATACTCAAAAATTTTCATTTCTAGCAAGATTTTTACAAGATAAATAAAGAAGTTTCCCAATCTAACACAAGCCATCTTACATTTATTCCTTTCTTACAATTTTAAAAGAAAACTAGATCTCTAAATTACAAGTGAATAATCCCCCCAATAACGGGAACAACATGTCAAATGTTTTATAGAGACACCACATATTCTTCAACAAAGAAATGAACTCCAACTCCATATTCAAGTAACTAGTTTATATTACACAAGAGAGGTGGCTTGGTTGTCCACCCAACCAAATGGCATCATCACATGCCATCTCCAATAAGGAGGACATGCTAGCCTCCCTCTAAGCCCATGAGAGAGAGAGGGGATGCATGCCTCCAATATGCACAAGGGGAATAAGGAGGAAGAAACCAAAAAAATTCTCAATCAAACAAATTTTAAGCCAAAACCATGCACAAGAAGCTCCAATCTTCTCAAAATGGGAAAAACACATAACCAAAAAACCAAATACCAATAAATCTAAGACCAATCCATATATAAGAAACTCCATGCTTCTTAAGGGGGGGTAAAATACCCATTTTAATCTCATTTTCCATATACCAAATAAATGGAAACTCTTCCAAAAGATAACAAGCCTCCCAAAATACTTAATTCTACTAGTTGTGTCATTATCCTTAACTATTAATGAGGCATATTACTTGGAGGAAACAATACATCTAGTAGTGGGCCAATAATTTGAGCAATATATCCTACCTTATTTTCTATAAGTGTGGAAACCCCAAGAACAAGTGGATTGGTTCTCATAAGAATAACAAATAAATAAAAAAGGTGATTGATTCAAATTTCTAATACTAGCGAAAAAGTAAAAAAAACTAAAATATTCTATACTGAGTTGATAAATCAATAATAACTGAGAGTTAAGTTACCAATTTGAACTTACTTAATAATCTCTTATCTTTGTAAAGTTCAAATTAGATAATGATCTATAAATATATTCATTATTTAACATGAAAATGTAGAAAAACTTATTACATTCCATTGAGTTATCAATGGCATCTAATAAGAACTTTTCTACTATTAGATTTGAACCAATGACTCTTGCCTTATGAAAGAGATAATATAGCAACTGAGTTAAGTGGGTTTTTTATAATCATAGATATAGGTGTACCTAGAAACAATTGTTTTGAAACCCATCTCCCACGCCAACTAAATGAAGGGAGGATATAAAAAATCCCTACATGGCTTACCAACAAAGCCATGTGGGATCAAGATATATCCTCCCCTCTTCCCCAACACTCCAAAATCCAGTCCTTAAAAGGGGTGGATGGAGAAAACCAAATAATGTAATAATAACAACACACCACACAGACATTCCCAACACTCAAGTAAAAACAATGAAAGATCAAGACTACATAATATCAATAATCAAAACTAATAGGTGTGAGGCCTACCTCACTAAAAGTGATGACTAACACCCAAATGCAGTATAATTCTTCCAAGCTCCTTGTTCCTCCAGCTCCCCAAAATATCCAAGTGAAAAAGAGAGACAAGAACCTATCAACCTCCTCCAAAATGGAGGATTAAGTAAAGAGGATCTAAAATATTCCAACCTATGGGATGGCGACATGTGTCACCCAAATCATTTTCAAATCCATGTCACCCATGCCCTTATCAAGTATAAGACAAAAGTATTAATGGAGGATAATCTCTCAAAAATAAAAATAAATAAAAAAACCCTCCCAAATTCCAAGTGGTTCCCAAAATCAAAGTAATAATGATGATGGGAACAAGAGAGGATAAATGGGAGGGAAAAACCCTTTTGAAACTTATAAAGGGTCCCTTTACTCATAGGTAGCGCCCAATGGGTCCATTTTGTTGTAATTCTGACCCTCAACAAGCAAAGAAACTCTTAAAAATTCCACTTTTATCCCAAATTCGGGTTTGCAAAAAGTGACACACTTAGCTATTTCATGGGGCCCACCTAGTTCATGATTAGGTGGCTCTAGACCTTCTTAAACATGGTTAAACTAATAAAATAATCTATAACTCATGTTGGAACCCTTAAACCCATAAAATTGGTTTAAGATAAACTATCACATTCCATCTTTTCTCATCCACTTATTTTCATATTTTCAACTGTTTGAAGGGTTAGAGGTGATAGTTTAATTTGTACATGTTGTCATACATATAGGAGTGAAAATGCATATCTGAGAGCTAAAATGCAAAGAGTATGATATACAATTATCTTCATTTTTTTATCATGATAATAATCTTTTCAACTTAAGAATTGATCAATGGATTTCAAGTATAGGAGGTTATTTTCATCTTGCAAAACATACTAATAATGATTGGCTACAAGAATTTACCTTAAGAATTGTTATACAAAAATTCATTTTGATACCTTTTCTCATGGGGTTATGATCTAGTATTAAGTTTTTACAAGATATGGCATGTCTCACAATACAAATATATCCACTTGATATGCAATAATGGCATATGATAAAATGTCAGAAAGGAAGAATTTAGATTTTTACAAAATGAAAACATAGTCTCAAGATATGAATAAGATAATCCCACATAGATCCTTTTCCCTCTAACAAACAAAAATCCTTTTTCCCTCTAGAAAACAATGATTTTTCCTTTTATTCCTCCACCAAAGTAAAGTAGACATCAAATATCAGCATGTTACCTTGTATCTTGGTCCAATGAGGCCGAGTGACCCTGTTGCCCTAGGCACATAGAGCCCCGACATCTTTACCCAAGTGACATAGTAGCTTGTAGCTCTAAAAATACACAACCCCATGACCCCTTTGGGATGTACCCCCTTACAACGAAGTGGGTCCATATGTCCTACCACTCCATAGTACACCCATGAACCTATTCCAACACATCAGAACATTAGAACCACCATGTCAATCAATTTTAATCGTCAAATGACATAAAATCACAAGCCTTGGGATAAGTTACAAAAATTTTAAACTCACAAACAAATTACAAACTAAGTGAAATAAATGGCTAAATAGACACAATATTGTAATGTCCTCTTGGTAGCACAAAATCAAATTAAATTCCCAAAATTTAAGAATGAATCAATCAAGAAAATTGTTGGTTCTTAAAAGAAGATAGAAATAGATCACTTATAAAAATCTCATAACTATCACTATGTGGTCCTTCCGTGACCAACGAAAGGGTACTCATTGAGTTGCTAACACTCCAATATTGATTCCCATCTCGTACAATACATATAACTATAATAATAATATATCCATATATCTTTTAATCACATATACGAGGATCAATATAGGTCATACCACATAGAATTTTTTGATGGAAAACCCAAATAGGAGATAACAGGGACTATAGTTTACATAAGAAAAGCATAAGATGGTGCACATCCAGAATATACTGAGCAAGCTCAAAGTATCCCAAACAGATAGAAGTGAGTTTTTAATCTACATGAGACTTTACTTCCAAGCTTGTACTTGGCTCAAGGTTATGGGAACCTATTTCATGTCTTCTCTCTCCACACTTACACCTCAAGGCTACTTGTAGCGCCAAGAAGTGTAGGGTAACATTAATACCACATAATTCACTGAAAATGGTAGTCACAACAACCAATATGAACAGATACATAGAAAACTCTCATGCAAAAAAAATGGACAGTATGACACAACATGAAAATTTATTCATCACAACAAACAATTTTTTTTAGAAATCTCACTATGTTTCCCTCATGAGGGTAACATTAGAAATTTACAAGGTATTACAACAACACTGTAATTACTCTCATGAGTATTATTATTACTAGCTTATCAAATACACATATCTAAATCATGTGTCAACAATCCACCACATTATTGATTTTCCCACATTACAACATGTTTTCCAATCACAACACACATTATGTCATTACTTTACCAAAATCAACACATAATGCACATCACATATAAAATTATTGATTCCATAATTAAGTTTAATGTTCTTCCCAAAGGTTCAAGAGTATGAACCTATGTTCTGATACCATATGCCATGCCCATGATTTTTAAACCCAAATACAACAGTGAAAATACAATAATTATTTTATAAATCGCATTTAATACTGCTACCATAGTCACCAAATATAGATTTTAGGTCTCACATACACACCAAGTTTCACAGGTTACATTTTTCCATAAAACATATAACTAACTATTTTACATTCACATACATTACATCTTGTAATCAAGATATGTTGCACGGTTTCTGGAATTCCCATTATAGTTGTTAGGGCCCACAATTTATATTTTGATTAAGACTCGTTTTCTATTATAGTTTCAAATTGTGTGTCAAATCTAATCTCAACTCTCATTAGTTCTTTCTTGGCCAAAATAACTTAATTCTTATAAGACAAAATAACTTGAGCATACATAAGCCATTGCCAAGAAGAAAAGACGTAAGATAATTTAATATTAACAAACATATTATAATTGTCAACGTAAATATAGACAAAATCAAGCATGTAATAGGATTACCATATTTGTAAGGCATAACTCACTTTCCATCCTACACTCGAGGGTCCTTCTGAAGATGCATTCCAATGAGCCTTCAATTCCATTGATGATCATGAGAATAATGTCTCCTAAAGTCACTAGGGATGATAATACCCTTCACAAGGTAACTTTCTATACACTACAACGAGGATGATAAATGATTGCAACTCCCTATTTCGACCATTGTGAGAATTGTAGACAAAACTAGAGAGAATGCCAGATGTTCAAAGAAGTGATTTATAAAATACAACATTGAGTTTGACTTTTGACAAGTATTGAGATAATTATATAGTTTTGGAAGACTGGTTCTCTATTATGAAAGAACAATCATAAGCATCTTTTGGAGAGACAATTTTAAGGAAAGAGCATTGACCTATATTCCCAAGGTTATTTAGTTGGCATTAGGAAAGACTATCTAGTTCTCTTTGTCTCTTGTTTATGAGTTTGGTTATGGTTAATATCATGTATTATACATTTATCTTACAAATATTGAACTTATAAAAATATTTAGTGAGGGCTAGATGCAAACCATTCTCCTCATGTCTCCTTTGTACATCATGCCATATTTAGTTTCATTGGGAGGGAGGATTTCAACATCACATTGGTGTTCTACATGAAGGTTTCCCTTCACTTTACCATTATATGCCACGTGTTCTAAAGAAATCTCTAATCCAATATTACCACATTAGAAAACAAGTCCCCAACGGTAAGCAACTACGTCGCTTAGGTGACCATACAAGTGCTAAGTAGGATATAGTGACATTCCCTTAAGAATTAACCAAAATTTATTCCATACATGTTTATTACATATATATCACACCATTTAGTATTCCAAACACTTACAATTCCATTAAAATATACAACATCTACACACGCATGATGGGCCTATTATGAGGCTTTAAAGGAAATACTAGAGATGTTATATTCTATGAGGGTACCCCAGGAATAAATGTAGGTCTATTATCACCCTAATATTTACCATACGAGAAGCTATCCTTAGACTAGTTCTTCGGTGAGAGTAAATTTACTTATTTAAATCCAAATGGCATGTAAAACCATGAAGTAAGTATTATACTTTATTTTTTTTACCAATTTACACTATTAACTATCTTTTTTACTAACTAAATTCACATGGTTTCTACATGGTTGGTCCGAAAGTCATTAAATTTCACCCCTACTGATGTTGGATAGTTATTTTAAAACATAAGTAGATACAAGCCAAAAAGTTTTCCATGTACAATGTTTAAAACATAAGAGTTCAAGAAAACAATGTTTCTCAACACACTAAATTATATATAACATTCTCTCTAATTCAATTTCATGTAATATTCACATTCAATTTCAATATACACCATTTCAATTCCAGCTCATTAATAAATGTTCTTTTAATCCTTATTGTCTGTAGCACTTGGAACAAATGCAGGGTTAGTCCTAGGAGTCGTATAGAAAACCCTTACACTTAAGAATTAACCAATGCATCCATAATTTCATGCAATCTAAAAACAAAGGAGTAGTGGGAGATAGAGATAGGGAGAGAGAGAAAGTTTCCTCGCACTTTCACACTTCCACATTCATTTGCACTTTTCTTTTTCAAATCTAGAAAGAAAGGAAGAGAGAGAAATACTAGGAGCCATATTCTTTTCAATTCAAAATATCATAACCATTTACGTTTCTTATCCATTTTAATTTCAAATCCATCTTCATGTTAAACCCATTTACATTTTCAAGACCAACTACAATTTCATAGTTATTTCTAGAGAGAGATGAGGGAGGAGAGAGAAAACATCATAAATTTCAAAATTCATTCATACAAGTAACTGATTAAATAATACTCTACAAAATATTGTGAAGATATTAAAAGATTTCGCAAGTAGTTACTAGTTGAACGAGAGCCTTAGAAGGATTTTCTAGCTAAAGTTGCAAGTTAGGGAAAATTGACCAAAATGGCTGAAGTACTTGGAATATGGGTCCTGAAAACAACTCATTTTAAGTTCAATCACAATTTTTTTCGATTCCTACTCACTCCCCTATAAACATATAACTCATTGCATTAAGTGGAAGTCAATTTTGATGAATAGGGATCAATTTACAAAGGTGACTCCAAGGTTAATTATCGTAAACGGGTCAAAAACTATTGTTGCAAAATGACTAGTGGGCCTCGAAACCCACTACAAAAACTAACCTATGAAAGTGTTTTTATGAAATAGAGAGTTGGATTCAATTCTCTTATTGCAGTTCTAGAGGTAGGTGGGGGCAGTTCTTAGTTTCACCCAATCGAAGTGACCACTGTATGCTAAAACTGATCACGTTTTCTTAAAACGGGAACGCCGCCAAAGTGAAAGAAATGCTAAAAGGGTTTGAAAACTTGTCTTGTTAAGGAATCAAATTGAGTTCTTCATCTTGTTTAAGGGCCTTCATGGTGTCTTGGGTCGACATGGATCATATTAAAGGTTTTGCTTTGTGATAATGGTTTGGTATGGCATTTCGTGTGTGCAGTTTCCGAGGTCACATTTCTATGTTTTGAAAAGTTTTCAAGTGGGGTAAGGTTATATCTTTCATTCCAATGGCATTTTATACTATTCAAAATATTGAAAGCCAAAAGAGAGAAACAATAAAGTGCATAATTGAGTGCATGGGAAGGGAGATTCATACCTATTTTTGATGCTTGTTAGAGGCATCTTCTTAGGGATTTTTGTCATGTCTTTTGATCGGCGAATAAAAATTTCTTGAAAGTTTCTAAAGAATTTTCCACAAATCCATTTTGTGCATATATTGGATTCATTAGAGTCCATAAGGCCATATTTATTTTCTATATTTTGTCAAACAATTCACGACTTTGTCTATGCTTTCACATTTTGCATACATGTCTTCCAGGGAACTTGTAACTGAAAAATGACCCAAATGTTTTTGATGAAAATGATCTTATATTATATTAATTAAATACGATACAAGATAAATTTCAACAAAAAAGTGGGCGGTATGAGAGCACGCTCCAAAACCACAAACAAAACTAGGCCGAGCCTAAAGCAATGTGAGTCAAACTAGGCCGAGCCTAGGAGAGTACAAAATTACAATACAATGCTTTAGCCACATAGTTGAGTGAAATGGACTCTCATACTCTTTATAAATTATTCTGCTACAATGAACAACCGGTGGAGAAACAAATAACCAAGAAAACTAAAAAATAATGTCTCCTTAACAAACCCAATTATTATTATTATTTTGCATATCATGCACTCTTTTTTTTCAATGAGAAAAAATACTCCCAAACACATTTTACAAATAGTTCACATGCTTGCAAATTTTTCATACCTGTTTGCTCCTCCTCCACTACACTTGCGCACCCAAAAAAAAATAAAACAAATTTTCAAATGTTCAAATTTGCAGGCTGGGAGGCTATTGGAAAAAGTTGGGTGTTTGAAACTACAAAATCTGACAAAATACCAAGTCTAAAGCTCCACATTTAGCACAGGTTGGAAATATGTAAGAAAAAATAGACTAAAATCCTCATAAAGAATTTACAGTCTCACTAAAATCCATTAACAAGTGTCCCAACACCTTCGTAAAAGCCCTTATATCGGCATGGTCAAGGAGGAAATTTACACAAGTAAAATGATCAGTGCGTGCTTACCAAACACATTTTCCAAAAAAATGAGTTATTTTCTTTGTTTATCAAATGGTCAAACTCACGAACCTCCATTCACTCCACATGGTACACATTCACCTAGAACGAAATAATGGAGATGGTGTAGAGTGTCTCCCACACAATGTTTTTTTCCAACATTGAATAATGAATTTTTTTATTTATGAAAATGATCTTATATTATATTGATTCAATACGATATAATATAACTTCCAACAAAAAAGTGGGTGGTATGAGAGCCAACCCCAAAACCATAAACAAAGTTAGGCCGAGCCTAGAGCAACGTGAGTCAAACTAGGCTGAGCCTAGGAGAGTACAAAATATAGGCATAGCCTAAAAGCAGACAAAAAACACAATCAAGCAGTAGCAGCAAACATGCCTGAGGTAGGCAGATCATGATCATCCGGCCACCCTGAACTAGGTAAGTCCTTGCCAGCATCTGGAAGTTCCCAAAAAGCAACAAATTCTTCCTCCGGGTCTACTTCCTCACGAGTAGGAATGGTGAGGTTGAGGCGGGGTAATTTGACTAGAGGTGGCGGGTGCCAAGTATCATGATGTGCAATAGCGGCAAGAGGAGAGCCCCACCCATGTTGAAGAGGTGGCAAACCACAACCTTGCTGCTGATCTGATGAAGGCAGCAATGATCCCTGACCACAAAAGTGAGCTGGTGAGTAACTGGGCTGATGCAACGGGCCCAGGGAGTGGTGAGTGTGACTTAAAGGACGACGTTGAGACTAGCTGCAATGAGCACTACAGGTGAAAGGAGAGGGGCACCTAGTAGGAGACAAAGGCACTCGAGTAACATTACATGGTGCTTCCCCCTAGTGGTGCAGTAGGGTATGGAGGTGGCCCACCTCCAGCGCAACCTTGTTGGCCTGAATTTGTATTTGCAGAAGCACATTGGAGATCACCATAGATTTATTATAAACGAAGAAATATTGATCAACTACAAAATTATCAAGGAAAAAAGAATTTCTTTCTTTCCATATCCAAAATAGAATATCCCCTTTGAAAACATGCCAGCTTTGGGTGGACATAGGCAGAAGCTTCAGATTATCTCCTAAAAGGAAATGTTGCCAAGTGAAGCAATGAGACCGTAAATGAAAGAAAAATGAATGTATCCAGTCTAAGGCATTTTGAATTTTGGGACAAAACTAGAAAACATGAAAGATTGTTTCCAGATGACCATAGAAAGGACATTTGGGAGCTGAGATCCCAATTTGAACAAGACGAGCCCCAATAGGAAGGCCTTGGTGAAGAATACACGAAAGGAAATGAGCTATCTTAGGCTCCACACATAGAGTCCAAACAGTTTCAAATCGTATTATCATTATAGATTTTTTTCAAAAACATTTTTACATCATTCAATTTTTTATTTCTCGGTAGAGTTATTATTATTAACTCAAAGTCATGAATAAATACGATCCCACATGAAAATCATCTCAAATTTCCTAGAAAGAAATTTATAACTTAATTTTCCATTTATCAAGCATGGAAAAATCAAACCAATTAATTACCATAAATTTGTTAGCATCTAACCTGTCAATGATGATGTGATATTGGGAACTACAAAAGTGACCAATTTATCCCAAGGCATTTGTAGCTCTGACATCTAATAAAAATCACGTTCCCCCTCTACGCATTAGTGAATTCCCAATCTCTATTTCAAAGCTTCTACTTTAACTTAGGTTAAGAGAATTCTGGTATAGGTTGTGGAATTCTCGATTTACACCTGACAAGAGTCAAATTTGTCTTGCCTCCTACTCTTCCCCCACACTTCCAATATTCCTTCTGACACACTCCATCCTCCATGCCACCATCACTTCACCAAGTAACCACTCACCCACCACCACAACTCCATACTTGTTTTTCTAAAATTTTAAATTTATTTATCTCATTTCATTTATTTTAATACTCCATTTTATTATCTCAATTATTCAATATATTATTATTATGTAATAGTGTTATTGTTATCATTATTAGTGTTATAACTATTTATGAATTTGGATAATCTTCTTGGTAACTGTAGAGAGAGTTTGGAAAATTATCTTTAAATAATATCCATGTAGAAAGCATTGAGAGTTGTCCATTTCGTCATGTGACACAGGAATTATGAGAAACACGATATATACTGACCTTCTAATAAAATCAACAAGGCTCAAAGGTAAGGGAAAACCATTATAGTCAAAGAGTGGGCACTACATCCTCCTCCCCTTATAAGAGAATCACCCTTGATATGACACAATGCTAGGGTTAGCTAGGGGACACAAAAGCAACTATGAAATTAATAACTCATGTTGCTAGGGAAAAGAGATCTTATCGTTGAAACATGATCACATGGGAATAACTAAATTTTTATATCAAATTTATAACGTTTTGTGAAGATTGGAAGTTTTCTTAATTTATTACTTAGTTAGTCTTTCCCTTAATGTAATTTATTTGTTTAAATGCTCTTAATATTTTCATTTTTTAACATTTATTTCCATTATTTTCATGGGGTACCCACCAATACATGACATCACGTCATATGTCGTGCCCATGATTTCATGACCCAAAATAGCCATCTAATAATCGGGTCAATAAGGATGCTCACATTAACCATAGCAATAATTGTGTGATTACAACGTTAAATTTTAGGTAAAAGCTTCCCCTCCAAAGGGTTCAATTAAATTAATCCATAAATTTAGTAGCAGAAGACGAGTGAGCCAATGCTATAAATGATTGGTGATTAATCGATTCAATTCGTTAAATTTAAATAGGGATGAACATTGACAACCCATAAGGGTGTTTATTTCATTAGTAATGTCACTCGTTAATTTGATTAGGGATGGATATAAACACAAAAATCTTTTCTTGTACCAAATAAAGTGATTTCAACGTAATTGTGTTAATTCAAAATCAATAAAATTAGTTGTCATGTTGGACCATGATTGAAGTATCATTTGCACTTGATTAATATTACTTAATTTAATTTAATCTGTTTTTTTTTCACTCCAATGGTTTTATCAAGTTTTATAACTTAACCCTCCCTCCATATCTAGTTTAACTTAATAAAAAAGAATTTACATAAGTGTTGTCACCCTCAAAATCCCCCCCTCATTTTAAAATTCAAATTCAATTTTTTTGAGCTTACGCCCTCTAGAAGTGTTCAAGTAAAGTTGGAAGTCTGAAAAGATAGAGAAATTCATGCTTTGAAGTTGTTTAAACTCTCCAGTCTACGTGGTTTGATAAATTTTTTGTTTCCCCGTCTGGATGCGTGAAAATTCTATTGTTGTCCTCATTTGAATGAAATTTTCAATCTTTCTATGGCCATGGATCGTCGAACCTTGTATTGTTTTCAATCCCTTGGTTCGCGAAAGAAATTTGAAAATTGGGCGCGAAATGGTGGAGTTTTCTTCTTCTCTACATTTTTACACAGTCGTGAATGACATGTGTTTTCTTCCTTGTCAAATTCTGGCCCCATTATCCATAGGTACATGGACATATCATATTGGAGGTGGGCTGGCGGAGTAATTTGAGGTTTTGAGCCTTTTTGTAAAAAGGGCTAAAAGTCATAAAGTGACCCGCAACCCCGATCATGCTAAGAGGGAAAAAGTCAAATGTTGAGCCTGCATCAAAAGAGTCAAAGTGGGGAGGTGGATTGTTAGGGAGATTTGAGAATTTGATCCTTTTTCATTAAAGGGGCTTAAAGTTAAAAAGTGACCCACAGCCCCGCCAAACACAAAGGAAAAAGTCAAATCTTGAGCCCGCCATTGGAAAGTCAAAGCAGGGAAGCGGGCCTGCGGAGAACTTCAAGGTTTTGAGCCTCTTTGTAAAAAAGGGCTAAAAGGCATAAAGTGGCCCGCAGCCCCAATCAGGGTTAAAGGAAAAATTCAAATGTTGAGCCCACATCAAAAGATTCAAAGTGGGGAGGTGGGCCTGTGGAGCAATTTGTGTTTTTGAGCCTAAATTGAGAAAAGGTAAAATTATAAAAGTGACCTACATGACTCTGTCTCCACTCAAGTGAAGCCATGTGTCAGGAGCTCATATCAAAAGCAGGAAGGGTGGACCCAAAATGGAAAAAAATGCCAAATCTCTATAAAGTCACAAAATGCAAAAGGCATCCTCCACGCCCGCTCTAGTAAATTTCTCCCATGTGGAAGACTCTAGTTTAAAGTTTCAAAAGGCAAGATGAATGGTTCAAATTCAAATTACAAAATGAGTGTAACGGATGCATTATGAAAAGTTTGGTTTTTTCTGCCATTGGTGTTTCTTCGCGAATCAAGAATCTGAATGGACGTGAGTGACTAAAAAGATTGTAAACCATTTCTTGCTAATAAAGAAGAAGTTATAACCGTTTCTTACGAGATATTTAATGGCTTCTTCACGCCATTGTTTAGGGCTGGCAATTGATCTTGTAAACTCAGGAGTGCATTGTACTTAGAGAAAGCAAAGGAGATAGCCATTTTCTTCTAATTTCCTCCATTCTCAAATTTCTTCCATTCCCTCATTATGTACAACTTCTCTTTAAGCATCAATACAAGAAGAAGGATTTTTAGCCTTTTTGATGAGGAGATTTTAGAAACTTTGAGTTCGCAATCTTATCTCATCTTGTTTGCCATTTGTAGAGTTGTTTCTTCTCATGAATGCATGTGTTGAAATTTCTAACTAGTGCATGTAGGAATATGATTTTCTACCTGCAACATTAGTTCTCCTACCTCTCTTCTCACTCCCTTTCCCACCTTCATAGAAAATTCCCCCTTGTAGATAACTGCAAGCATTTTCCGCAGGGTCAGTGGAGTGCCCCTGTTGGATCCTCGGCCGAAAGGCCACCACAGAAATCCACCTTTTGATGTGCATGCATATACGATAGCTGCACCAGTTAAGTAGAGGGACTTAGATTCCCAGAGCATTGGTAAGGAATCCACAAGTTTTTCCACCCAAAAAATTTCCTCGTCAATAGTTTTTGGCACCCACCGTGGGGCAAATTTAGCAGCATCTGCACTTGAATGCGACCGCAAGGTCAGAAAATTCAAAATTCAAAAAAGAGAAAAATTTCTAGAATTTGAATGGCTATATGAGCCACATGGGTTCAAATCATGGCTATTCTGGGAAACCCTCCTGTTGAAAGACCTGAATTTCTCTTCCACATCCAAGAAGATGTTGCTTCATATTTGAGGGAAGCTATCTGGCATAATAGACAAAGTACCAATCACTACTTCATTGCCACGAGGATTCTGGACCTTAAAGAAGAACGCGCTGTCGAATTGGAGAGGCAAAGAAAATTCTAGCACCGCAAAGAAGAGCATAGATTTTCAAGCTGGAAGATAGAAGATACACCCGGCAATAGAGACAAGGAGGAAAAATTGATCCCATTTTTGAGGAACTTCAAAGGAGACAAGAGCTACTTGGGATCCAGAGGCTTCCTTCTCAAGCAACCGGTCACGTTGGAACCTAAGTGTTTTCAATCCTTTGGATGGTGAACTTCCATACATCAACGAGAACCTTGAAGATTTCACTGACGCAGAGACCAAAGAAGAAGCTAGAGAAAGAGAGGTGAGAGCTGAAGAAGAACTAAGAGCACAACTCGAAGAAATCAAAATACTTCAAGCCGAGGCAGATGAAAGAGCAGCAGCAGAAGCTGTAGCCTTATCAAGGATATAAGATAGAAACATAAATAGAATGGGGGATCATGATCATGATCATGAGCATGAACATGATCGTTAGGCCCGTAGGCCTAACATACCATGGGGAGGAAACACCGGTCCACTGGCTCTTGCTCAACCACTCCATGAGCTACCGAGAGGCTGAAGGAAAAACTTCCCAAAATTCAGAGGGGATGGTTCTCAACTCCCTGAAGAGCATGTAGTAGCATTTATCACTACTTGCAGTGTGTTGGGTGTTGAGGATGAAGATGTGTCAGTCTGACTCTTTGTGGAGTCACTTCAAGAAAAGGCTGCTGAATGGTTCTACATGTTACCCCCGAGGTCCGTCACCTATTGGGATGATATAAGAAGTGCATTTGAACATAGGTTTAAGAGCACAAAAGATTGTCAAGATATTTTGGTCCAATTGGTACAAATGAAGAAAGAAACCTTTGAGTTAATGAGGGACTTCATAGAAAGATATGATAGAGTGATAAGAAGGATCCCTAAAGATGTGGTGCCTCTCGAAAATAATTTGAAGAGGTTTTTCATCAGTGCTCTGCCATCAGAAGTAGGTTTCTTCCTCAGAACCAACCAAGGACATTGAGGCAAGCCCAGGAATTTGTAATAGAAACCGATGATGATCTAATCCTTTCTAGAAAGGTGAATGGCTCCAATGGAAAGAAAAAGGGCCAGAATTCAAATTTTGTCACCACATATCCGATGTTCCAAAAAATGGCAAATGACTTGGTTTCCTTGAAGAAGCAACTATCTCAAATCACAATGCGGAATGATTCAAGAAAAACAAACCCTCCTGATAGGCCAAGGATTACTCCACCTCCTCGTCGGCTTGCTCTTGAAGCACCACCAGTCAATGCCATCTGTGACACCAAAGAGCTAGAGGAGGAAGCAAAAATTGATGAAACTAAAGAAGAAAATATGGAAGACTATGAAAAATATCTTGAGGTCGAGGAAGTTGATATGCACAATGGCCTAATTGAGTACATTGATGATGAAGATGAGGATGATGAAGAAGCTCCAAGTTTCTCATGTGTTGTTTTCACTCGTGCACAACTAAGGAAAGGTGCTTCATCCTCAATGGTTGTGGTAAAGGATAAGAAGAATAAAGAATATTCTCCTCTAGAGGTCACACAAAATAAAATCATCAGTAAAGGATCACCATTACAACCTTCTATGGAGGCGGCCAATGAAAAACAAGACTCACTGGTTGTTAGAGATCATGTTACTATGTCAGGTAAGTCATCTAATTCTTCTCTCGGCTCAAAAGTTGCTAAGAAAAATTCTCCTTTAAATGTTGTTCCTACAAAAGCATCTAAGGTTCAATCAAAAGCTACACCCTCACCCCCTTCGAAGCCAATTACTACACCCAAAAAGGAGAATTAAACACCCAAAATAGTAAATTCTATACCATGTAAATCTTCCTCCATTTCCAGAACCTCTTCCTAGCTCACCATAACCCCATTTGACTTTGTGGAACATGCAAGAAAAATCAAAGTCTAGCTCTCAGAAATAGAATACCTACAAACACACCCTATCCTAGTTTGACAGGTTCATTAATGCAGTTCATGGTGGTAACCCTGTATCCTCGAGTCCTAATTCTAAAGGCTTACTACCCACACCATCCACACCACCTTCCTAAAACATGCTATCCCTCAGTGCCTCCAAAACCAATAGGGTTGAACCTTTCTACCTGTCACTCCTCATTAAAGGCTTCCAGCTAAATAATTGTATCATAGATTCTAGAGCCTCTGACAACGTGATGCTAGCCAAAGTTGTAAGTTTCCTAGGCCTCACCTTGACCCAGGTAAATGGAACCTGTTACTCAATGGAATCCAAAAAATTTCCATTGGTAGGAAGAATCAAAGATGCATAGGTAGCACTAGCTGATTTTCTAGACAAGAAGGTGCTCCTAACCATACTGGTAGCAGACATCCCAGCATCCTTTGGTATGCTATTGAGTAGGATTTTCTGTAGAGACCTGAGGTGGAGAGATAAAAATGGATTGGTTATCTGCAACTATCCCAGTAAAATACGAGATGAAGAAATTGCTACCAGTAAGAAAGATGAAGTTCAAAATACAAAGGTCTGATGATCTGAAAGCAAACATTCTCTTTCAAGATTGTGGGCTAGGAAACTACCTCCTCACATCAAAAAAAGAGGATAACTTGCCACTTCTCATGGAGGAAGAGGAAGATCAAATTTGGACAATGGAATTTGATGGTAGTCATTCCAGTGTGGGCTCGGGAGCTGGTGTAGTATTGTACTCTCCTTCCAATGAGTTGTACCCATTTGCCTACAAGCTACAATTTGATAATACAAATAACATTACAGATTATGAAGCACTACTCTTAGGCATGAGTGTAGCAGAGGACATGTGAATAAAGAAAATAAGATGTCGAGGTGATGTAGAGGTTGTAGTAAAGCAGGTCCACTAAACAATATCAGGTGAAGAATCTAAGATTCAGGCATTACAGAAACAGAGTGTGGGACTGCATTGAATCTTTTGATGCATTTTCCATTGAAGCTATTCCAAGGGAACAAAATGAAAAGGCTGATTCTCTTGTAGTGTCAGCTTCCCTAGTGACACCTCATCCTTCTTTTGGTAAAGACAAAGTGACCATTGAAATGGTATTCATGCCTAGTGTACCAGATACAATGCAAATCATTGGCAAGTATTCAATGATGATAACCAAATTCTATCCTTTTTAGAGCAAAGGGACAATTTCAATAATCTCTTCTTTGAAGGAGGTGAAAATCCAAACCGAGAAGTAGTCCCTAAAGAAGAGAAAGAAGGAATTGAAGGGATTGATGATGAGGGAGTAATCAAATTGAAAGGGAAAAAAATTCCCAAAGGCCTAGTCTCTTTAGAAGACCTCTTTGACAAACATGACAAATTCATTCAAGAGAAAGAAAAGCAATATTCTCGGTGCCCAGCTGATTTTGATAAAGAAAACATTGGCACCCTAGAGGAGCCAAGGATGGTCAATATTGGAAAATGTTTCTCACCTGAAGAAAAAAGAAGGTTTGTTGCATTACTCAAGAAATACTCAGATGTCTTGGCCTACTCTTATGATGAACTCAAATCCTTCCAGCCAAAGGAAATGCATCATTCAATTCCTTTGAAGTAGGGTGTTAAACCCTTCAGACAAAAACAAAGGTCGTACAACCCAAATATTTTTGATACCATCAAGGAGGAGGTAATGAAGATGCTTAATGCAAGGATCATCTTTCCCATCCACCATTCAACGTGGGTGGCTAACATTGTGCCAGTGTGGAAGAAGAATGGTGAAATAAGGATATGTGTAGATTTTTGCACAACCTGAACTAGGCATCACTAAAGTACAATTATCCTCTTCCTATCATGGACCATATATTGTAAGTAGTCAGTGGATCTGAAATTCCTTCATTACTTGATGGATTCTCAGGATATAATCAAATCAAAGTGGTAGAGGAGGACCACACCAAGACAACCTTTACAACACCTTGGGGCACTTTTACCTACAACAGAATGCCTTTTGGCCTAATCAATGTAGGAGCTACATTCCAAAGAGAGATGGATTTGGCCTTCAAATATCTGAAGCATTAAATTTTCATATATCTTGATGATTTCATAGTATTTTTAAAGAAGAGGGGATATCATATCTATCACTTGGAACATGTACTTGTAAGGTGTAGGAAACATGACATATCACTAAATACAACAAAGTGCATTTTTGGAGTCACAGAAGGAAATTTATTGGGGCACATTGTGAACAAACATGGAGCACACATTGATCCTGAGAGGATTAGATCCATTCAAACATTAGCCCTGCCCACAAGCAAGAAAGGAGTTCATTCCTTCTTTGGAAAGGTGAACTTTCTTCGTCATTTTGTTGCCTGAGTTTGTTGAGTTGATGAAGCACATCACTTCCATGATGAAACCACAAAGCAAACTTCAAATGGAACAATGAAGGGAAGAAAACATTCGAAGAGATCAAGAAATCCATTGCCAAGGCTCCGACTCTTGTATCTCCAGATTTTGACAAAGAATTCACCATGTATTGTTATGCATAAGAACATACACTCTCCGCCATTATCGTTCAGAAAAATGATGAAGGCGTGGAAGCACCTATTGCTTTCATGAGTTGTCCTTTTAAAAATAATGAGCTAAAATACAACCAATTGGAGAAGCATGCCTATGCAGTGGTCAAGGCTATAAAAAACTTCAGGTTTTACATCCTCAATTCCCATACGATGGTGATGGTCCCTGGAAGTGCAATCAAGTCCATCTTGACACAGCATGATCCCAGAGCTAAAAGAGGAAATTGGATTGCAAAGACTCAAGAATATGACTTGGAGATTCAACCCTCTAATCTGGTAAGGGGAAATGGCTTGTGCAAGTTGATTGCTGAAGATGAAACACTCAAAGTTCAACATGGCGAAGAAAATTGTGCTTGCTCAACTTGTTCAGAAGACAACCCACAGGTTCTCTTTATCACCATACTGATGAGTGGTATACTGATATTTCATATTACCTGACTTATGAAGAAATTCCCTCCCCATATTGATTACAAGCAAAGGAGAAAACTCAAGTTGAAGGTAGCTAAATTTGTAATCTGGAATCATGCACTTTACAAAAGAGGCCTGGATGGTTGTTTCCTCAGGTGCGTAGATAAAGAGAAACAAGAAAAGTTGCTTAAAGCATACCATGACCAAGCATGTGGTGGACATTTTTCAGCAATGGTCACTACACACAAGATCCTCTGAGGAAGGTATTATTGGCCCACCATCTTTGTAGACACTCAAGATTGGGTTTCTAAATGCAAAGAATGTCAATAGTTCGTTGGAAGACCATAACTCGCTGCATTACCACTTAGGCATGTGGTTATTGAAGAACCATTTCAATAATGGGGGCTGGATTTCATTGGTATTTTGAACCCTCACTCAAGCATGTAAGGAATACCTATGTACTCACAGCAATAGACTACTTCACCAAATGGGTGGAAGCCATTCCAACCAAATAAGCCAACACTGAAACAATATGCAACTTCATCAAGGAGAATATCATAGTCCATTTTGGAGTGCCACAGAAGATTATAGTAGATAATGCTACCTATTTATCTTCAAGAGAGCTAACCAAGTTTTTCTATAGCTACAAAATCTCCCTATCTCATTCTTCTGACTACTATCCATAAGGAAACAAACAAGCCAAATCAAGCAACAAGAACATTGTGACCATTGTCCATAAGCTTGTAAATGAGAATCAAAGGAATTGGCACAAAAGGTTGTATGACACATTGTGGGAAGATAGGATCACTCCTAAGAAGGCAATAGGTATGTCACCATTCCAAATGCTGTATGGAGTTGAAGAAGAAATTCCTCTCATAATTGAGATGCCAACTCTCAAGCTACTATAGGCAATAGAAGATGGTCAATAAAAGGATTCCATTGACAAGAGGATCCTCTTTCTTGAGAAGCTGGAAGAAAATAGACTCCAAGTGGTGGATCACATTAAAGAGCACCAATTGAAAGTAAAGAAGATTAAGGAAAGAGAATTCAAAGTTGGAGACTTCATCCTACTATGGGACAAGAGAAGAGAACCAAAAGGCAGCCATGGAAAGTTTGATTCATTATGGCTCGGCCCATTCCAAATTCATGAATCTTATGACGAGAATGTTTTTCTTCTCTCATATTTGGATGGAACGATGTTGGAATTTCCTTAGAGTGGGAAATACTTGAAATTGTATCATCAGTGATAGCGGGTTGTCCCCCGCCTTGTACCATAGGTGATTTGTGTAGGTGTATTTTTCCCTTTCCGTTGTGTGGTTTTGTTTCCCCTTCTGTTATGTGTCGTGTGTTTCCTTCTGTGTTGTGTGGCTTGTGTGTTTCCTTCTTCTTGCATTTTATTTCTAAGAATTTGTACATGACTCTGCAAGGCCCAATGGATAAGGAACTGGTCAATGAATTACAGGGTCTTGAGATTGAGATTCTAGATTCCCATGTCATGTCTTCAGCCATGCTCAGTCCACGTCATGTCCCCAAGCTAGAGCCAGCTTTTGTCGCCCTGAAAATCTCCCCCTCATGTTTTTAAAGTCAAATTCAAAAATTTTGAGCTCACACCCTCTAGAAGTGTTCAAGTAAAGTTAGGATTCTGAAAAGATAGAGAAATTCATGCTTTAGAGTTGTTTAAACTCTCTAGTCTGCTCATGGTTTGATAAATTTTCCGTTTCCCGGTCTACATGCGTGAAAATTCTATTGTTGTCCTCATTTGAATGAAATTGTCACTTGTTTCTATGGCCATGGATCATCAAAATCTTGTATTGTTTTCAATCCCTTGGTTCACGAAAGAAATTTGAAAATTGGACTCAAAATGGTGGAGTTTTCTTCTTCTCTACATTTTTTCCATAGTCGTGAATGATGGGCATTTTCTTCCCCATTAAAATTTGGCCCCATTATCCATAGGTACGTGGACTATCTGATTAGAGGCAGACCGACGGAGAAATTTGATCATTTTGAGCCTTCAAAATCTTGTAACGGCTCTAAAAGTCATAAAGTGACCCACAACTCCTGATCATGCTAAGATGGGAAAAATTCAAATGTTGAGCCCGCATACAAAAGAAGGTCAAAGCAGGGAGGTAATTTTCAGGGAGATTTGAGAATTTGAGCCTTTTTCATTAAAGGGGCTTAAAGTTAAAAAGGACCCGCAACCTTCTAAACACAAAGGAAAAAGTCAAATGTTGAGCCTAAATTGGAAAGTAAAGCTGGGGAAGTCAGACTTGCAAAGAACTTCAAGGTTTGAGCCTCTTTGTAAAAAAGGCCTAAAAGGCATAAAGTGGCCCCAGCCCTGATCAGGATTAAAGGAAAAAGTCAAATATTGAGCCCACATCAAAAGAGTCAAAGCAGGGAGGTGGGCATGTAGAGCAAATTGTGTTTTTGAGCCTGCATTGAAAAAAGATGGTGATAAAATTATAAAAGTGACCGACGATGAACTCTGTCTCCACTCAAGTGAAGCCACGTGTCAGGCTCACATCAAAAGCAAAAGGGTGGACGTGCAAAAATGTAAAAAATGGGCAAATCTTTATAAAGTCACAAAATGCAAAAGGCATCCTCCACGCCCGCTCCAGTAAATTTCTCCCATGTGGATGGCTCTGTGGTTAAAGTTTCAAAGGCAATATGAACGGTTCAAATTCAAATTACAAAATGAGTGTAATAGATGCATTATGACAAGTCTAGTTTTTTTTCCATTGGCATTTCTTCGCGAATCAGAGAATCTGAATGGATACGAGTGATTGAAAAGATTGTAAACCATTTCTTTCTAACAAAGAAGAAGTTGTAACCATTTCTTGCGACATATTTAATGGATTCTGACACGCCATTATACAGGGTTGACAATTGATCTTGTAAACTCAGGAGTGTATTGTACTTAGAGAAAGTAAAGGAAATAGCCATTTTCTTCTAATTTCCTCCATTCTCAAATTTCTTCTATTCCCACATTATGTAAAACTTCTTGTTAAGCATCAATACAATAAGAAGGATTTTGTAACCTCTTTGACATGAGGAGTGATTTTAGAAACTTTGAGTTCGATGCAATCTTATCTCATCTTGTTGCCATTTGTAGAGTTGTTTCTTCTCATGAATGCATGTGTTGAAATTTCTAACTAGTGTGTGTAGGAATATGATTTTCTACCTGCAACATTAGTTCTCCTACCTCTCTACTCACTCCCTTTCCCACCTTCATAGTAAATCCTCCCCTTGCAGATAATTGCAAGCATTTGTCGCAGGGTCAGTGGAGTGCCCCTGTTGGATTCCCGGTCGAAATACCACCACAAAAATCTACCTTTTCACGTGCATGCATATACGTCAGCTGCACCGATTAAATAGAGCGACTTAGATTCCTAGAGCATTGGCAAGGAATTCACATGTTTTTCCACCCGAAACCAATTTCCTCGAAGTCAATAAGATTAATAAAGTGCCGATTTGGTAAGTTTCAATAGGGAAAATTGGAACCCATGCTGACCAAGGGGATTTGAATATGGGACCATGCCCATTTACACTAAAAATATATTTAAGTTAATTTAAAATAAATCTTATGATTCAGAAAGGGTCAAAGACCAAAAGAATCCCACTTGCTCAAAATAAAAGAGTCGAACTTATAATCTCAAATCCTAGGCTTAAATGTGAGGCCTTGGATCAACATGATATCGACCCTTGATCCTTAGGATTTCTAAAAAGAAACCTAATTTCACTTGAATTTCTTTAACTCTTCCATTTATCTTCTTTCCTACTCATTTCTTCTCTGTTGCTGTTTTTGTAGGTTGGGAGCTTTTATGGAGGTATTTATTCAAATTTCTTCTTTTGTAAAATTTTGAAATCACTCAATGGTCTGCCAAAGTTTAGGCCATTGATTAGAAAGATATTTACAAATGTCTAACATTATTAAATTTATTTTTGATACCTTTTTCTATAAAAAGGTTGAAACGTTTAGAAAGATTTGTCTCTATTTACAATGAATGTGCACATGTCCTAGTTATGCAGCGTTTTAGTTGAGGAAAAACAATATTATTGAGTCTTTGTTCCAAAAAAGGTTAAAATGGTGAGAAAAAGGATAACATCAATAACTCCATAAGAACGTTAACATTTGTACTAAGTTGAAAAGGCAATCAAGATTTCTATTTTTTTAACACATGCTTAGAACTTTTCATTTCTAACAAAATTTTTACAAGGTAAACAAATAAGTTTCCCAATATAACAAAATCCATTCTCCACATGGATTCCCAATTCTCAAACTTTACAAGGAGCAAATAAATGGTCTATAATGCAAGTGAAACCTAGCAAATTGAATGTAACAGTGCTCAATTTTTTTTATTGAGAACATCATTGATTCTTAACAAAAAAATGAGCTTTTCTCCAGCATGATGAATTTGAAAATGCGTCTAAGATTACACTAGAAGTGGCTTGGTTGTCCTCCTAGAAAAAATATGGCATCATCACATGCCATTTCCAATAAGGAGGACTGGTATTGCATCCCTCCCAACCCATGAAAGACCAGAGTGCTCTGACCTGGAGAAAATGAGAGAATTCCTCCAAGATTTTTCTTCTATTTTTCTCTTCTTCCTCAAAAACTTGCACTCAAGATTTTGTTTACAAACCATGCTACAAGAAGCTTTAATCTTCTAAAGAAGGAATTTTTATATAACAACAAAACTAAGGAATTAAATTAAACTTTCGACCAATGAATTTCATTAAGAAGTCTCCATAGCTTATTCTGTGGATTTGTTTTTCTTTTGAGGGGAAAATGTAAATAAAATTAATCTTAGTTTGTGGGATATACTGATATTCTAATTGCAACATTTTTCAAAAGATCCAACCTCCCGAAATCACTCCCTTTCTCCTCTCAGACCTTATTTCTTCTCAGTGCATCCTCCTTGCAAGGAAGGGAGATTTTTCCAAACCATATGGTCAACCGAGTCTCCCTATGCAAATCTCAAGTCGAAAGGCCACCATTTTAAATCCTAACATTCTTTCCATCAAGCCATGTGACATATGAGATATTATTCCATTCAATTAGAGTGACTTCAGATTCTAGTCCCCAAATGGTGATGGATGGAAAAGAAAATAATGCACCAATTGTTGGAACATAATGATTAAATGGTTTGGCTCTCAACACCACTCTAACCATCTAATGGGTTCATCACTAATATAAACCTGAAATATTTAATATCTTATGAAATATTTAGGATTTCTATAATTAAATATGCTTGATAGGTATGGTACTGTTAAGTTCTATTTAATATCATAAATAGATTACCATTCTAATATTAAACATTATATAGGCCACAATGTATGTGTCAACCCAACTTAATGCTTGAAAAGGTGGGTTGGGAAACATAATTATCATCTTATATAATTCAGGACTTTAGATAACTCATTTCTCATAATGGTTTTGGGATATATCAAAGGTTTAAATAAAGGCCTTTGTTTTTACCCTTAGTACATAGGCTTTGAAAGGAGGAGGTTCTTACTGGATGTAAAATAAGTTCTTTGAATGGTAAAATATTATTTTCAAAGTGGTTTTTACATTGGGGTTTTCCACTATAAATATTGACCTGTGTTAAGTGGTCATATCCAAACCATTAATGTATATAAGTCCATCACTAATATATAGGTATAATATTAAATTAACATGAAATATTAGTATCTAGTCCCCTTATATTTATATTACATTTGTACAATTAAACTCTTGGTAAAAAAAAAGAAAGGATTTATTACTATAACCTAATTTCAAATATTTGTTTAAATATTTCGGAAGGTAAATTCATACCCATATTAAAAAAGATTTGATAAAAACTATAGTTTATAGTTAATCTAATTATGGGATTGAGGGAAGAGTCAACAGACCATATAAAATGATATTTAAATTTAACTTATAAATCTAGGGCATATATAGTTAAAAAATATTTGAATCATATAATATATATATATATATATATATATATATATATATATATATGGTTATTTTAAAAAAACATATATTTGGTTTATATATGTTAAAAAAAAAAAACCAAAGTGCTTACTTTTTTTTAGTAAGGTGGCCCGTGTTTATTTCTTGGCCATGAAGGGATTACTTTTAAAATCTTAATAATTTTTAAATAAAACCTAATTTGTGTCCCTAACTATTTATATTATCCATGTAAGGGGGCGGCCCCATTCATTTATATCTTATAGTTTATAAAAACTATATAAACGAACCTATTTAAAGGTTTTCTTTTATAAAAGAGTGGGAGTGGAGAATAAAATGAGATAATATATCACGTATTAATGTGGAACTCTAATGTATAAATGGAAAATTAAAAAAAAGGTTAGTTTATTTGGCCCACGTGAAGTGTGGTAAATATTGTATTAAAATATTAGTAGTTATAGCCCTATAAAATTTTTAAAGTTTTTAGCTTGTAGGAATTATATAAAATATTTTGATTAATATTTTCATAGTTTTAAATGTGTATGAGTGGCAAAATTAAGAGTAAATGAAGGGAGGAGACAAAGTTCATGAAAATAGGGATTTCAATTTATTTCATTGGTCATGTGAAATTACTTGTCCCCTCTGTAAAATATGTTTAATCTATACTCTCATAAATCTACTTGCACTTGGTAAAATTACATTAACCTAGTGTATGTTGTTAAACCCTTTTATTAATGGTTGTGTTTTTTAATAAAAAATATACTATAGTTTATAATTTTTATTAACTATATGTTGTTTTTTATTTACATTCTATAAACTATATACATTTTTTTGTAAAAAGTGTATATATTTTTACATTATAAATTATAATAGGTTATTATAATGTATTAAAATATAACCTCCCTAGTAATATACAGAAGAAGGAAAAATTATGTAATTTCACATTCTAAAATACACAATAATTTTGGCTTCATTAAATTTGACGGTCAAATGACCGTCATGGTAGACCAAACATAAGGCATTATGACGGTCATTTAGACGTCAAATTTAAGCTTAAGTTCCAGAAACTTTGTCCACTGTGTTAAAATTGACGATCAAATGACATTGCGATAGACCAAAAAATAAGTCATTATGACAGTCATTTAGAGGTAAAATTTAAGCTAGTCACTTTGTTTACATTAATTTTTTTCAGAAATTTGAAGTTATGCATTCTTAGGGGTCTCTTCTTATATAAATCTGGGGTATAATGCAGAGCCATTTATATTGCGGTTTATTATTTTGATCATGGGAGGGTAATGGTATGTATTATAATGAAAGAATTAGTTATGATCAAATAGTTTCTTTAGATCTATAAAATTTAGATCCGATTCTATTAAAAGTGTTGTTTTTATTATCGATAAATATGTATCTAACTCTATGGTACATTGTATATTATAATGGGGTGTGTTTTACAAGTTTAGGAAAACAATGGCATCCAACTATTTGTGTCTTGACAAAACCCAGATCCTGAATGAAACCAACTACAACATTTGGGTCAAAATAAAATTTATGGTGAGAAAACTCTAGATGATTGTTTCTAGATCTAAGGTTGCTCCCACCGGTCATCAAGCAATTGTAAATAACATGAATGCATTCTTGCAACGAATGTAAGATGCTCTTTCTATGATTTTATGCAATGTGAACGATGAGTACCTTCTACACATTGGTAATATCGAACATCCGAAATAGGTATGGACACAACTACAATCTATGCATGAAGGATACTTGGTATATCAAGGATAGTAATGAGAGTATAATAGCCTGAAGGAATTCAAAGAAATGGTCTATATATTTTTGATGATTTCTCTTCTGCATCTTGTTTTATATCTTAGAGTTTGAATAATTCAAAACTATGGCATGAAAGGTTAGGACATGTTAATTATCGAAGCTTATATGAAATTTATAGATATAATCTAGTGAAAGGTTTACATGTGTTGTCTTCTTCTCTTGAAGTTACTTCATTAAATGCTTCTAAATGATGGTTTTGATTTTGATTTAGTAAATGGTCATGATGATGTTTTGATGCTATAGATGTTTCTGAAACTCTTATCTTCCTAGATAAGAAATTAAATTGGGCTCAATCTATGTTAGAAATTTTAAATCCTATTAACCTTAGGAAAATGACCAGAAGCCATCATATGTACCATACATTAATTACCTTATATGAACCTGAGCCACGAAGTATTATAGGGTCTAGGTGGATATACAGAGTAAAATATAATGGTGATGGTAGTATTAACAAAAATAAAGCTAGACTTATTGCTAGAGGTTTCACTCAGAAACTTGGTATTGATTATGTTGAGACATTTCCTGTAGCTAAAATGAGTACTGTTAGGGCATTATTTGCAATTGTCGCTCAATTTGAGTGGGAAATCAACCAAATGGATAAGAAAAATACTTTTTTTGAATTGAAATTTAAAAGAATAACTTTGCATGTTTCAACCTAAAGAATTTGAAGAAACTGGTAAAGAAAACTATGTTTGTAAGTTGAGAAACCCTTGTATGGTTTAAAACAAGCTCTTACAGCTTGGTATGTGAAAATTGTTTCCTTATTTAAAATGTTAGGTTTTGTTAATTGTTATTCTAACAATGATATATTCATTAAGCAATAAGGCTCACATATTATCATTATATGTATATATGTTTATGATTTTCTTATGTAATGGTGACAATTCTGATTTAATTCATAGGATTAAAGAGAAATTGAAGCAGTACTTTGAAATGAATTAGTTAGGTCTCTCACATCATCTTATTTGTATGACTGTATTTCATTCTATTGTTATTTTTCAAAACATAATATTCAACCATTGTATTGAAAATGTTTCTTATGATTGATTGTAAACCATTATCTACTTCAATAGAAGTTGGAATAAATATTGACCCAAAATCTAGATATGAAAAAGGTTGATCATATTTTATATACGTTGTTAGTTGATAGTTTTATTTATCTAACTATAACTAGATTAGATATTTCCTATACAGTAGGAATTACTTCAAGCGTTTGTGCAGGAACCTTTTTTAGAGATCATTGGAATCTTGCAAAAAGAATTTTAAGATATATTAAAAGAAACAATCAATTATGGGTTGTATTATACTAAGAATAAAAATGCTATCTTATATGGATTTTGTTATCGTAACCATATTGATGTTGTGTTATAAAATATATTGGAGATGTGTTCAAGTTTTGTTGGTGTAGGAACCATTACTTGGAACAACAAATACAATCAATAGTATACATTTCTTCTACTAATGTAGAGAAGTACAATGGAATAAGTAAAGAAGTCATGTGGGTGCAATGGTTGTTGGTAGAGACACACATGGAAGTTAAAGAAAGTATTCTATCTTCTATTCGGTGGTCAGAGTTATACTACTCTTGATTAAGAATCTGGTTCAATATTAGAGGACGAAGACACATTTAGATACATATACGCATCACCTATGAGAAGGTGCAAAGTGGATGACATAAATCTCAAGTTCATGTTGATTGAAGAACAGGTTGCTGACATCTTCACAAAGTCCCTAAGTGCTGCAAAGTTTTTGTCACTTTCATGAAAAGCTTGGATTGTCAAAGTTGCTATTGAGGGGGAGTGTGCATGAAAATGTCACCTCCTAATGGAACTTGGATTTTGTAAAAGACCTTCAGAAATTTGTAAAAATACATTCGGGAAAGTGTAAAAAAAAGACCTCTTCGGGAAATTGTAAAAATACCTTCAGGCATGTATACCTCCTCAGCTTCTTTTTTAGAAAGAAGTGTAGAAAGATCTTAAAGGTGGTCTTCACTAAAATCATTAGTTCTATTGAGTTTACTAGTAAACATCCAGTACAAGCATATTGTTAAGTATGTCCTTGGTTATAAAAGACTCATATATGCTTGGGTTTACTAGCCTTTTATTGAGAACCTATAAGAACATGTAAAACTCACAAATCATACTTAGCCACTGATCATGGGATGATCTTTGGGATTCAAAATCTTTTTGTACCAAAAGGTATATTAAGTATGATGAAGGAGTTATAGTTCCTTCAACCGATATGCTAGGCTAAAACCTTTATGGTTTAAGAATAGCAAATCACTGTAGTGTACCACGGGTAGGTAATCTATTGGCATATGTTATATTATCCCACTTAACATTAAGGGGAAGTGTTGGAACAAAATGATTAAGTGGTCTTTGGCCTACCCTTTATGTATATGGATCCATCACTAATATATAGGTTAATATTTAATAATATGAAATATTTATATTTTTGTTATTAAATATTTTAACCTAGGTATATACTTTTAAGTTAAATTATTAATATCATGAAATGATTATATTTTTAATATTAAATATTATAAACCTAGGTGTATGTGTCAACCATTTTAGGTTGAAAAGGTGGGTCAGTGGGTTAGGAGACATACCCAATCACTATTATATAAAAAGGAATTTATTTCCTCATTTGATATATTCAAGAAATATATCAAAGATGTGTAAATCAAGTGATTTTGTGTTTTACCCTTAGTAAATAGGGTTTCAAAGGAGGAGGTGATCTTACTGGATGTAAAATAAGTTCTCTAAAGTAAAATGTTATTTTCAAAGTGGTTTTTACTCTATTAGAGTTTTCCACTATAAATATTGTGTCACCTATGTTATTTATTTCTTGTAAGTATTTATTTATTTACTTATGTTATGATGTAATCTTTATTAAAATATTTATCGTAACATTATGTAATATGTAAGTTGATTAAATCCGTATTTATTAGAATCCTCAAATTCTAATAAAAATAACAACACACAAAATATACATTCCCAACACTCAAACATAAACAATGAAGTTCCAATACTACATAATATCAATAATCAAAACTAATAGGTGTGAGTCCCACCTCACAAATAATGACGACCAACACCCAAATTAAATACAATCCTTTTAATTTCCTTGCTCCTCCATCTCCCCAAAATCTCCAAGTGAAAAAATGAGACAAAAACCTCCCAACCTCCTCCAAAATGGATGATTAAGTAAGGACAAGCTAAAACATTCAAACGTATTAGTGGTGACATGTGTAACCCATCCCCTTCTCAATCCCTGTCACCAATGTTCTTATCAAGTATAAAATAAAAGTATTAATGGAGGAAAAATTCTCTAAAATAAAAATGAAAGAAATAAAATTCCCTCCCAAATTCCAAGTGGTTCCCGAAATCAAAGTCATAATGATGATGGGGACGAGAGAGGATCAATTGGGAGGGAAAAAACCTTATAAACTTTGGAAAGGGTCTCCCTACCCATATGTAGGGTCCAAGGGGTCCATTTTTGTGTAATTGTGACCCTCAACAAGGAAAACACCTCTTATAAATTCCACTTTTAGCCCAAATTCAGGTTTGGGAAAAGTGACACACTTAACTAGGTCATGGGGCTCACCTAGTTCATGATTAGGTGGCTTCAAACCTCCTTAAACATGGTTAAACTAATTAAATAATCTCTAATTCAAGTTGGAACCCTTAAATCCATTAACACAGTTTAAACATGAGATTAGAATCATTAATACCAAAATTAATCTAAGGAGACAACAAACCAAGTTTACTAAGTCAAATGAAAAACAAATACAGATGATAGATATATCATTTCCATCCAAGCCAAAAACAAACAAGTTAAAGTAGATCAATCTAGAGGTGAGGATTTTGCCCAAACGACCAATTGTGCAATCTTGAAAGTGCAACCCCTAAGTCCCACATTCTCCTATGGTGAACGTGTAACCTACACACTCAATTCTAAGCATCATACCTTCTCAATAAAATATGTTAGATGAAGAAATAACCCACTTCTCAAGAAATTACGCTATACATATGCAATTAATTGAATAGTTACAAATTCATCTGTCTATTGTACAAGTTGTTATAAATCATGACAATTTGACCATAACATGATTCACAATTTTCTACAAGATGCATGCTACTCTAAAAATCCATCAAGGTCCATATGCTAAATCATCTAAATCAAATAAGCTACAATCATCCATCAAGGAGATTGATAACCATTACGACAACATAATATATCCAAAATATCGTTGATGTAAGTCGAAGGTCAACAATATCCATAACATTGTAACTAAACCAAGAATTAATCATAATAGTAATAAATTGGCATTGCATGCCTCATACATTCTCACACCAAAAAAATGTTCTAGAAATGAAGTGTTAACAGTAGAATATAATCATAATTATTCAAAATCAAATAGCTAAGATAATATCAATTCCAATGTCTCAACAAGAATACACATGGATTCAATGTTTTCAAAGGAAGATAAAATGATGGGAACTACATCATACAAGGTCAAAAACATAACATGGCTAACTTCACAGTACACCCTTTAACACATTTTTACTATTCTAACTTAACACAAGACCCCAATCCAACCATGGGAAGAGAAGTATAGTACATGCAACATAGTACTCAACACACATGCCCTCATAATAGATAATATACATAACATGTGCCTAACATAATAGTAAGGCATCACAAAAATACATATATGCCACAATTTTCACATAACTTAAAATCATGATTTTATCTACACAGTGTCAAGATAAGATCAAATATCACGTTATTAATGAGGAGCATCAAGCCTCAAACATAGTAATACATAACAAAGACTCACATGAGTAACTCATGAATCAATTGATATATCATATATACCAACTCCATGTGTATCGTAAAGGTCCATAAGCCTCCCAACATAGATAAAATAATCATAGTACCAAAACCAGTCCAGATCAATCCATGGACCTGAACACACAGAGTCTTTTCACCTGAAAAACCAAATGCCTAGTGACATGAATCCCTGGAAAATATAGTCATATGATCTTTGGGCATACCTTGTACTCCGCACATGGACCGTATTAGGTTTATGGAAAATATATATGCACATACAACATTGTAGAACCAAATCATTCAAACATTTAAGAAGGTCCATACTAGACAATGAACCAAGTGACATCAAAATATAAAAAGATTCAAGTTTTGGTAAAAACAACCGAAACAATGAAATCTTGACAAATCAAGAAAAATTCCTGATAAACCACATTCAAACAATAAAAATATCACAAAAAATAACAATCCTCAAATATTAGCAACAAAGAACTTAAAATTGCTTATTCCAAGTATAAGTGAGTTTATAAATAAAACACATATGAAAGGATTTACATTTGAACTATAGTAACTTCCAAAGAGGCCACTTAAAGGGATATTATCTCATCAAGTGTGCATCTTGGCATCGAGAATCCTCTTGGAATAAATATAATAAGTGATCAAATGAAGTAGCTTCCATACACTTTTTCTGAATCATTATTTCCAAAATCCTACAAGGCTCAATATAGTCATAACCACACAAAGGTAATCCCTAAGACAAATAGTTAAGGGGAGAGGAATAAGTAAAAGTTTCCATTTCCTGAGCAAGGTGTTTGCACAACATAATATGCATGACACTTGATGATAAAATTCCATACATACCAAATGAATACAAGTGTATTTTCAGCCTATGCAAGACTCCACTTCCTGTCTTGTACTTGGCTAGAGTAAAATTTTAAATGGACAATGGTCTATTTTTTCTCAATCTTAACATAAACCTTTGATACTCCCCGTAGGGGTCATCAGTGTAGGGTTAAAATAACACACATAACTGCATCACTAACTTAATTTTTGTTTATGCATAGCCAACATAGCTTCATACACATGATATACTTACTAGGCATATCATCACAATATTTCTATGGCTTCAAACATGTTACATTTCCACATAATGTACCAAAAGTGTATGTACAATACAATAGGGGTTATGAGATCACGATATGCCCCAATACACAAGGATGCAAGTTCATCACATAATGTACAAATATATACATTACAATGAACATAGTGATTTAACGTTACATCATGTACAAAAATAAAATATAACATGGTGACAATATCACAATATGACACACTTCACTATGAAGAAAATTTCATCACACAACATATAGTGTACATATACAAAATCAAAAAGCAATATAATTTTGTAACACATTCACATTTCACAAAAAAATGTTACATACAACAAGATGGCAGCACACATGCAATACCCATTGATTTAATGAGAGAGTACTCTCATCACAAAACTTATCATCACACCTAGTCCACACTAAGTGGTAGAAACAACATGTATATTCACATGATCATAATTACATGTCTATCACATCACAACATAATATAACAACACTCCTCAAACTCATCCACCATCATGAATATCCATCAAAACAGCAAACTATCATATAGGATCAAGAGTATGAACCTTTTCTTTGATACGAAATGCAATGCCCACACATGTAGGACCAAAACACAAGCCAAAATAAACCATGATTTTTTTCTTGCTTTATTTTTTTATAACACCACTTGGGCTCACTTGGAATAACTCAACATTACAATAGATTCTTATACAAACATGGAGCCACACCTACAATAGGATGAGAAAGTGATCGACACCAAAAATAGAGATGAATCACACTACGAAGCCTAACTTGAAGGATTACAATGGGGCAGATATCATCATTGCAATTACCAATTATCACTCCACTAAGGAATCATGGATATTATTTGGTTCCTCTAAGATGAAACACACCACATAAAGTTTGATAGGCCCTTTATCCCTCCATTATAACACATGATTATCCCTCCACTAATACTAGCCATGAATTCCTTCTATTCCTCCAAAGAAAAACAAAAAATACTCCTTATTCCTACCTTCAATAACAACACCTTATTCCTCCAATAAAAATGACAAAATCTCACCCCAACATGATGAACACACATACAATATGATAAAAAAATATGCACACTAACATACATGTAGTTTGTATTGTATTCCATCCTATCATTAGACATAAATATTTGTAGTTTATTCCATCATATAAATATAAAAGCATTAATTTTGCAATGTGTACAAACATTTATTGTCTTCTTATAGGTGTGTGTGTGTGTGTGTGTGTGTGTGTGTGTGTGTGTGTGTGTGTGTGTATTGTAATTTTTTTCCTAGAATAATGTCAGTAAAGGAAAATATAAATATTTCTCTTTGTAAGTAAGTTCATAAATGACCTTACTTGTAGAAAGAATCCTTAATATTTCATATTGATTGATGGTGTAAAAAGACACAATTGAGACTTTCTATTCTATCCTCCAAATAGTACAATCCTTCGTAAACATTATTCTATTAGGGAATATGCAAAAAAGGAACCCGAGAGTAATGAGCACATTTGTAAGCAACACCAATATCAAAATTGGTAATTGAAAAAGAAACATTACACCCATATAATCAATCTATGTTTAGTAACTTAAGTGTATATTCAAACAGATACTAAAATAAAAACCATGTTCTCCTTTTGTTAACTGATACTCAATGCAAAGACATATCTTGTTTAGATATATTCAATATAGAGAAAAATATTGTTTATATGTTAAGACATTTTATCATTGCATTTTAACAAACTGAAATTACTAAATATACATTGAAAATATAAATGGAATCGTGGTACTTCCTATGAATGTGCTTAGTGCATGAATACCATAAAGAAGACATTAAATAACCAATTAAAACTGGGCCAACCTCATGACTGACTTGGAATCTTGAAATATAGAGAAAAATCGAACAAGTAATAATGATGGAACCATCTTAGACACGTTGGTTTTATTCTCCAATGGTTCCATTGAAGGTTGAAAGGGATTAAAAATTGTGATGAAAAAATGGTAGTATTTAATGGAAACTTTGAATGAAATAGTGGTGCATAGTTATAAATGATGGAGGTGGAATGTAGAGTGATAGGAGAAAACTATTGCAAATTTTGAATGCATTTAGATATAACTACAAAATATCAACATACATTGAAACTATGGAATGTACATGAAATAAACGTGTGTAATTTACTTTGAACACATACATCTATGAAATAATTACAAGTGTATATTCAATATATATTCAATAATTCACATGCTTAGGGGAGAGGAAATAATTGGTGAGCATGGAGCAGTCGATGAACTAATTTATGTCAGGGTGGACTATATTCAATTACTGCATAAATAAAGACAACACTTATTTATATTCAAATATTCCTCAGATGTTAATGTAAGTGATTCACATATTCATTGGATATGTAGACATTATTTACGTATTTAACATTTTGTTTATTTATGAAAATTTTCACATATTCAAACATTCTTTGAATACTTTGAATATTAAAAATGTAATTTTCATTTACCTCCCGAATATGTGGGCTTCTTAGAAATATAAGTATTTATTCAATAATAGTAGTGTAATAAGAATATGCACTTCACTAGCTCTAATATATTTAATGCATATTCAATAATTTCAATGAACATTAAAAACTTGAATGCGTAGTATAATATAGCAAATTTACAACCGTATATTTAATGTATCTTCAGTAATTCCATTGAATATTCATTCAATCAATTTAGATTTAACCATGGATATTAAAATATTAAATACATAAACGAACACAACACTTATTTATATTCAAGTTTTAACTAGCTAAAAAAACATAACCATTTTTCATTTTTAGATATTCTTCAGCTGTTATGATGACCGAAACTCATTCTATTTTTCACATATCTAATATATATCCAAATATTATTCAGATTAGCACACGATTGTTAGTTTTTATGGTAACTAAAATAAAAAAAATTTCTACTAATATAAGTGTATATTAAATAATAGAAATGTATATTTAATAACAACATTGTATTTTCATAGCATGAACTGAAACAATTCAATACATATTGAAAATAAGAACATGCACTGAAATTTTTTGGTGTAATGAAACTATAATATGCATGCATGAAAAAATTATATTTTTGTGGAAATTTACTCTTAACAAAATTCTTGTTGAAGAGATGATTAAAAATGCATAGAAACAAGTGAATATACAATGAAACCCAATAGTTCAATGTGCATGATTAAAAAAGAATTAGTGTAGAACATAACACATTTGTTAGTTGTTATGGTAATTGCACTTAAAAGTATATCCGTAAATGTAAGTGTGAGGGAAAATTTTAAGAGTCCCTCTAAAAAAAGCCTTAGAAAATATTTGGCAAATATTGGCAAAACCACTTTCACATGTATAAAGAATTCCATGAAAATTTATTTCGTGCGGTAGAATTTTTTTTAACATGATTGTGGGAATGGTTGGGCCTTATCCATTAGCCTTATGATGCAGTAGAAATAATACATGACACTGAACATGAGTATTGTAAATGATATTTGCCGGTAGTATTCTCAATGCTACCGACCAGTAGCTTTGTGTATGCTACAGGCGGGCAACAAACAAGATGCTACTGTCCGACAACATGTAGGATGCTAGCAGCTGGTAGTATGCTACTGGCTGGTAGCTTTCTATATGCTATTGGACATTAGCATGCATGATATTATCGACTGACAACATGCAAGATGGTACCGGATGACAACATGTAAAATACTACCGACTGGTAGCATCTTGCATGTTGTCGGCTATTAACATACAGAAACCTACTAACCAGTAGTATGCAGAATGTTTCCGGATAGTAGCATTCTCCATGCTACCGGATGGTAGCATTAAATATGCTATCGGTCAGTAGCACATTTAATGTTGTTAGCCAGTAGCATAAAGGATGCTTCTGGTCACCTTTTTAAACTTGCTATAAATACAAGAAGGAAGTCATTTTCAACCCACATAACAAAGAGAAGCTAGAGAATACGAGGAAAAATGCTAAAGATGAAACTTGAACACCAAAGGAAATACAAAAAGGAAGAATCTAGAATTCCAAAGGATAACTACAAACAAGATTTAGGAAGTTTATAACAGATTGAAAAAATGCTAAGAAGAAAGAACACTTCCAGAGAGTCCAAGAGCCTAGTTTCATTAACAACAAATATGAATAATTTTTCATTTAAAAGCTTGGTATTTCCTCAATTGTACACATTTCTAGAGGATCCTAATGCATTTTACCAATGGATCAAAGTGGCTAGTTTTACGAGGATAGTGTATATGCCCCAATTTCAGACATACCATGAAACACTTAAAAATATTCTACTCAACTACGACACTTCCACTTTCATATTTCATTATACACTCCCATCTCATGCAGAGTCATTTGGAACATCACATGATGACATTGGAAATCTCACAGGACTACCACACAAAGATGTGGATCCTGTCATGATGAAGGTTATTTTATCAGATGAATAACACAAGTATTTGGAGTTTGGTTTTCAATTATCTATTTATGCAATTACATCTACTACTACTTGTAAGTTTATTTTATGTTTTACAACATTACATTTTCATTATTTTCAATTTAAAAAATTTAGATTATGTTTAAAATTTAGTACTAACAAAATGCTTCTCCTTGTTGTATTGATAATTAAAGCTTCCAAAAACCATTCAAAAAAAGGGATTCAACTCAAGGATTTCAGTCACCCATTTCTGTAGGCTGTTGTATAATTCTTCTAAGCCAAAATTATTTTACAAGGTCGATATATGGATATTCCGTGGTGGGCATTAGCATATATAGTTCACACCTTATGTGGGTAGAAATTTGACTTGTGTAGTTTCTTATCCTCCAAGATAAGATCTGATTTGGAAAATATTCATTTGAATGATAATGTTACCATCAAATCAACAAATATTATTCTAGGTTTATATTATGAATCTCTCTATAATTTACATGACACCTCTCCTTCAATAGCAATGCATTCAAAGTTAAAGACTTTTTTGTTAACAATAAAAATTGAAGAGCAAGAGGTGAGTCCCAATTTTCGATTAGATGGGTTTTAATTATTATTTTTCTTATTGTAATATTTATCTTTTAAAACTAATATTTGAAATCAATTAACAATTTATTGTTAAATTATCACAGAAGATGGCATCTACAACTACATCATGAAGAGAATATTCTATCAAAGGTAATTTCCCACTAGGTTCAGGAAATTTAGTTATTATTTTTGATAAAAAAAAAAAGAGGAGGACACCCCTCCACATTCAGCTAAAAATATGAGGAGTTCCATAAACCCTAAAACTCAGTCATCTAAAATACCATAGGCATTAATCGTAGGTATTTTAATTTATGATGTATATATGTTTCAAAATGTTTGAAAATAAATGTAATTAATTATTTAAAACTTGTATATGTTTCAATATTTCTTGCAATTTATATTTTTTTGCTACAAAAACCACCCGCAGAACATGATCGTATCATCGAGCTGAAACGTAGGAGGTAGAAATATCTTCAATACCCCACTCTGTTGCTCCATGTTTGAATCTCTTGTTTTTTATATTTTTTGATGATATTCGTTGATATAAAATTCAGCAATATAATAAATTTTTAATTCTTAGATATATTTGAGATCACACCTACCAGTCTTTTTAGTCTACTCCTCCACAACCATCACATCAATAGAAACAAGGTTCATTTGTAGTTGCAGCTCAGCAACAATCCTCTCAACAAAATGATTTTTATAATATTATATGAATTTATTTATTTTTCATTTCTATTATGTTTGAATTTTGAAATTTTTCATATCAATTACAAAATTACAATTCAATGTCTCAGGGCCTCCAGTTCCGTGTTCGCTACAAATGTAGATGCCACCTGTATCGCCCCCACCACAAAATATGAGGATCATGTTCCCTAGAAATAACATTTCATTCACTCATCCATCTTCAAGTATGGCCACCCTTAATTTTGCTTCTGATTTTCCAATGTTTTCATGGGGCAATGCTCTTAGTGGATGGGGTGTTTCAGTGTTGAATGATATTGATTTGGATGAGGAGTATCTTGGGATTGAAAGCAAGATTTAGAAGCATGAAACATTCAATCAACAAGATATTGTTCATGAAGCTAGGAAACCTTCTCCAATAAGAGAGGATAGATGAAGAAAACCATCTCCAGTATAGACTGACATTGCCTTAACTGATGACTAGAAAACTTCTATTTCAATTCGTGTTCTTTGGCTGAAAATACTGAAGCCAATATTGATACTATTTTGAAGGAGGTTGAATAATTAAAATTGTGGGAGTTTAGGGATAAAGTTATGATTAAAGAAATAAATTCATGATATAAAAATCACAAATAAAGACATATATTGTATTCTTCATATCAGAACGAGCCAAGAAAGATTGATATTTTGTTGAATGAGGATGTGTCTGGTTCTGTATCATTTGAAAATAATTACGATGATGAAGTGTTGAATATTATGTTGAAAATTATTGAGAATTTAAATGCAGAAGCACAAGCATACCGCAATACGTGGTTGAGAAATAAGGGCCTTGTAGTTATTGTAAATGTGGAATGAGATAAGACAGTGGTAAGTCTTACTAAATTTTCAAGTATTATTTTCATTTTTTGAAAATATAATAATAGTTTTTCTCTTTTCAAATGCATTCAAAGTATGAAAATATGAAAAATGAGGCTAGTGTGTTTGATTTGTATTTACAAAGTACCAAAAAAAGTTTAAAGGCAGCAGTTGAATTGAAAGAGAAGCTTGTTATCTTAAACAAGAAAAATAATACCTTTAGAAGAATAATAAAGAAAAATGGAATGGATCCAGAGATACTATTGAAGAAGCAAACAAAACAGGATCCAACATTATTGTCTGCTGGTAATGTGGAAAATAAAGAAAAAGAGACTCTTTCGAATATTAAAGATGCTGCAAAGGATCTGGTTCATTTAGGTGTTGTACGATAAATTTCTGTAGTGTAGGAGAAAGAATCACATAGAGAAGAATCTTCTCAAGGATGAAGCTACATAAAACATTGTGAAATTATAATTATTGTTGAGGAATATTTTTTATAAAGCTATTTCAAATTATATGAAAATATTGAAAGTTTCAAACTTTAATCAATGTGGATTGTGGCGTTTACTTTTACTTTTGTTATATTGTGCAAAAGCTATTCAAACTGATTCTGAATGTGACTGTTATTCTTGATTGTATTTGATATATTTATTAAATTGTACATTACTGATCGTTATCATTTTCAAATACTTTGTTGACTAAGTAGTGAACTACAAGTAGCATTTATATTTCAAAGAACAAAAATTGAAATTATCTAAAAATATTGGCAACTGAAAAATTTATATGGTGTTTTATATATACTATATTCATACATAAGACTGAAAAACAATGAAAATTATCCAATAATGGAATTATATTTTTTTCATTTTAAATATAATAAAATAATAAGTATGGCACATTTAAAAATCTAAACAGTAAACACATTGCAACATTGAAAATATTATTAAAAAATGAACAGGCATACAACGAAAATAACAATATACATAATTATAATCTGAATCCTGATATGAAATTTTATTTCTTAAATAAAAATGTATAGTCATTCTTATTTATTCAATATCAACTAGATCAAATGTAAAATTATCTTGAAATTTTTTCTACCCAACACTTTTATCTACTCTATCGCTGAGATTTTCAGTCACAGTTTCATTATTATCTGTAGTCCCTATATTAGTATTACTGATCCCTCTACTCTCTGCAAGATAATTCCATATAGCCATTACCCATTTATAAGGAAAGGTATCCACATCATATCGTGAAATGTAAAATCTCAAGGTCTCAAGAATTTAATCAATATTGTTCTGATATTTTTATATTATAAATGTTAATGCACTAAAAACTCTCTCATCTTCAACTGATCACAATATCACTATTTGACACAGTTCTTATAATCAGAAATACTCACTTATGATTTCACAAAGGATGGAAATATGATGCAATTTTTTCCATAGAAGTGTAATTACTCCCTTCTCTATTGGCTCTTCCAGTAATTCAAATTATTCCTTCATAACCTGTCCGAAATCAACTGATTGCAATGCAACAGTTTTCTTTTAATGAATACCATTAATCTAAATCAGCCAAATCCATGAAATTATGATTGACAACTAAGAAGCTTGTTTAAAATATTTAATTATTGTACCCATGTGTCTTTTAAATGAATTCTTTAGCTACAACACCTCCTACAGGATTCCAAAAGTTAGGATTGACAATTCCCGTGGCCTCAATAAGCTATCGTTTTTTAAAATGATCTTTGATCTAACTGGATAATCATTGTGAGATTTTATGAAATTTTTCCTTGTTTCAAATATAATAGCATCATATAAATTACATGTAATAGTATTTTTGGATTCTTCAAGCTCTTCTCTAGCAAAATCCACTCACTTTTCGAATGTGTGCATTATAATTTCCTTCCTGTTAACAAAGATTCACAGATGACTTGATATATTAAATTTGAAGTAGTTTTTAGGATCCTTTAAATTTTATAGAGCTTGCCAGTGACTGAATACATGTCCTTTAAAGCAGTCATTAGAGTTATATAACATATCTAGAGTCTAACACAAAATTTGCCCTTTTCCTGAACCTAATGAAGTCCTCTATATATATATGGATCGATCTTGTGCAAGTTTTGTTATGTAATTCATCTCATGCAACATTGGAAGAATCTTGCAAAGTTTTAAAAAGGTTTCAAAGTCTGTAAGGTTGTAAAGAAAATATTCCCTATCAATTTGCATATAGTTCTTATACATGAAACCATTTAAAGATGGATATTACGTAGAAACTCTACGTGCAAGCTCACACATAGAAATCCATCTAATATCAACATCTTTAAGAAGTTTCTTAGTGAAAACTTACGAAACTTTAGAAATATTTTTGCATTGCTTGAAATATAGGCATGCACTTTATGGACAAGTTCTTCAAATTTCTCAACACATTCGAATGCACTTACTATCCTATATGCAAGATTCATCTTGTGATCCATGCAATGAATAAAAATCATGTAAGGAGCAAAAAATGTTTGCAGATGCAGACATTTTGACACATCATATGAGAGAAAGAGAAAAGACCATTTCTGTGACTCTGCATCACTGATGCACCATTAGAACAAAAACCAATCAGATTTTTGGCTATAAAACAATTCTACATTACTTTTATGTCCTTCAAATTAGATATCACTAATTTGGAAATATCTTCAGCATTGCATTTTTCTTGAATTTTATGAACCGATAGAAGATGGGGTGTCCTGGTGTGGTTTTGGAATGTATATACATGCATGCAAACCCAATAAGTGTTGTCAAAAACTGTAACCTCATCAATTTAAAGGGAGATGAAACTTACATTCTTGACATTTTCTTTCAAATCTTCTTGTTCAATCATCAAAAGACATCCCACGTTGAGTTCTTGTTTGATCATCACAAGACATCTTGCTGTTTCACATGCACTACTTTCTGACCAATGTGAATTTGGAAGGTTTAGAAACCCATTTAACTTGAACAATTTTTTTATATTATGAAAAATATGAAATTGGTCTGATCATTTTCAAAATATAGAATATGGTTGAAAACTAGGAGGTTTTTGTCTTCAAATTTTCATTTGTAACTTTTCCAAAATTTGCATTTATGGTTCCTCCTTTCTCCTGAAGTTTTTGAGTGTGTTTCATCTTATTTTCATACTCCTCTTATATCTTACATGCATGCACTCTTTTGTAGTTTTCCATCTATGAGTCTTCATTATTTTTCCATCAATGTTAGTGACCAGGTGTAATATACTTTTCAATAATATTTCTCTATAATGTCCAATTTAAGTTGCATTCTATGTTCTTTACCCAATTTACAAGTACAAATAGTACATCTACATTCTTTGGGAGTATCACTACCATTATCTGGCTATATAGGCTCATTAAATGGGTATTTTTCTACCCAATCTACTTGAAATTACCTTCTAATTGTTTTGGATGCTTTCTTCTTTCTCCCAGACTTATTTTTATGAAGGTTTCAATCATTACCATCTTCTTCTTGAATATTTTCATTTGAAAATTCATTTATTAAACCTCTTTGGCATTTGGGACAATTTTCAAGCTCTGACATTTCTGGGTCAATTAAATCTTCATCTACTAAAATAATTGTTTCCTTCGGGTTTATGTTTTGGTTTACTATTTCATTTTGAATAAAATTAATAGAAGGGGTTTCTATTTTCAAAAACGAAAAATGTGTTGACTGTTACAAAGATATTAAAAAAATTAAATTGTATCGACAAAAAAAAAAGAAAAAAGGTTATGATAATTTGTTATAACTTACCAGTACCCTTGTTAATGTTTCTAGTGGAAGCAACTTGGGTCTTCTTTTTTTTGTGGGGCTGAAAACATTTTCTATGAGCTACCTTTTCTTTTTTATTTTACTTCCTTTTGTTGATTGTTCAGAGAAGCCATTGTACCTATCCATGAAAATATTTAAATTAGATAAATCTAATCAACATCTAAACATTTCAAAAATTTGTAAATTCATTCAAAAGCATACTAGATGCTATTGGATGATAACATAATGCATCATATTAGAAGGAAACATTCAATACACTCCCAACCAGTATCAGAATGCTACCGGTCGGTAGCATGCTGGATGATGATGGCTAGTAGCATGTAGTATGCTACTGGCCAGTAGCATACTGCATGCTACTGGCCGGTAGCATTCTGCATGATGCCAGCTGATAGCATGCAGTATACTGTCATCCGGTAGTATGCTACATGCTACCAACTGACATCATACTACATGATACCAACTGACATCATGTAGAATGTTACTAGCCGGTCGTGTCCTTCAGGCTTCCAATCGGCATCATGCAGATGCTAGACAGAATGTTACCTACATGCTATAGAACAAACTAAAGTAATTTGAAAGTAGAAAGGAAATATCAACCTCTTGTAATCCATCCTCTAATTTTTAAAGTAGAAAGCCTAAATGAAATATTTGGTAATCCCAAATTTACGGAAGGGGAGGTTCTAAAGTTCGATGTTTATAACTATGAGTATGAATAATCATATAATGAATTATAAATTACTTAAATAAAATACATATATGAGGTGAATTTGACATTTTTTAATTTCGCCACAAGTGTGATTTTGATGATAACAATCAGATGTTGGTGTAAAATCCTTAGCGAATTGACCCCTAACATTAAATTTTACCCAAAAACTTTTGGCGACCCAGTCTTTATTCATACCTAAAAAAATTCACAAATTTCAAATTTTGAAAAATGGAATATTCATGAATTAACAAATATTCGCCACTAAATTTTTTCCTGGTAGGTGTATATTAAATGATAACACTGCATATTCAATAAAAAAATTGTATATTCAACAAAAAGACTATAATTTGAAACTACAAGATGCATGAAAAACCCTATTTTGTGTAGAGAGTTACTACACCGTATTAGCAGAGTTCATGGAAAATTAAGGATGAAAAAATGCACTGTAAATAAGTGAATATACACTAAAAAAATAGTTCAACGTGCATTCTTGAAGAAACATTAGGTCATAGTAGAAATTTTTAGACAATAATAGCAATGTATATTCAGTAAAAACAATGTATATTCATTAACAAAACCATTATTTAATAATAGCATTACATTTTAAAACTGTAAGATGTATGTGTGAAAAAACATGGTTTGTGGACATTTACTACACCGTATTAACACATTTCATGTCAAGGGAGATAAACAAAAAAAACTGAAATAAACAAATCTAAACTGAAAAAAAATAGTTCAACATGCATGTTTGACAAAATTTAGGTCAGAAAAAAACTCATTTGTTAGTTGATACGATAACTAAACTAATAGGTATATCCAAAAATTCAAGTCTATATTAAATAAAAACAATATATTTGGAAATTGTAAGATGAATGCATGAAAAAACCCTATTTTGACATTAACTACACTGTATTAATAGAGTTCGTAGCAAGGGGGTAAACAAAGTAAATATCTTGCATAAAAATGTGTAAAAATGGACAAAATAACATGAATCAACAACGTTCACATTAAACAGAAGATTAAACAAGAGCATGCCCTAAAAAAACTAATTATAGAAGGAATAGACGTTTTTAATAGTATTGCTTTTAATTACACTCATTGCATGAAACCCATAGAGAAAAGATCCAATCAACTATGGAAATGAACTCACCTCATGACCCACTTGGTGATTTAAAGAAGAGTGCAAGATAGATTAAATTCCTTACGCTGTGGCTATTTTTCACAAGTATTTGTCTCCATTATAGGGTGGAAAGGGTTGGGAATATTCATCTTCTCGACCCATAGTGCACACTGCCAAATATAAACACAAGCAGTTAACAACAACATTGAATGTGGTATTGGCGTGCAGTGCCGAATGACAGTGGATGATGGGAGAGTGATAGTGGGTGATGTGAAGTGAATTGAATGCATTTTTTTATTTGAGGGAATTTTAGTTGTATGCCATGTGGTTTCTTGCAACTTTTCACGCTAGAAGATTTATTTGCTAATTCGCTCTCAAATTTTGACATTTTTAAGGGGTCTTGGGTTATGGGACCACCATGTGGTGAGTGACATGGTGCCTAAGTGAAAACCAATAATTTTAAAAATCATGATGAAATTACTAATGTGGAAAAAAATAAAAGTCCATCTTGCTCCATAATTTTATCGAGAGGACGTTAAACATAGGGTGCTTAGCGACTGACACCTTTCCCCTATATTTTTATTAATAAAATGCACTTATCAATTAAATAAATTTATAGTTACATGTAAAATTTATATTTTTCATATCACCCAAAACATCAACCAAGTGGATCTTAAGAGGATGACTAGGTATAATAATGAAATTTGTGTTGATGTATGCATTTATACAACATTAGTCATGTGATCTTGGGAGTTGAGTGATCTTAGGAGTCCGCTCTTTTATATTTAATTCGTGCCTCTAATGAAACCTATCTTAATGTGGTGTGAACATCTTGTTTTCTCTATGTGCTAAAACATTTTGGTGGAATTTAATTTAATTTAGTTTAGATATTCACGTGCACCAAAAGCCAAGAATGGCTTATGGGACAGAAAAGGCAGTGCAAGGACCGATACATAAAGGCAGTGCATAGAGTATCTCCAAAATAAGGGGAAAAAATAACAAATCAACTACCAAATGGTGGAAGAACTGGGAACCAATAGAATGTACGTTGTATGAAAAATCTAGACCAAGTGGTTTACATATGAGATTTCTTAATATTTCTGAAATAAGTTATTTGGAAGTAATAAATGATATGCCTATAATTATTTGTATTTGAGGACTTCAAATCGAGTGTTCTTTTTTGGAGTCGAAGTGCCTCATGGATAAATGTTGTCACCCTAAAAATTCCCCCCTCATTTTATGAGTAAAATTTGAAAATTTTGAGCTCACCCCCTCCGGAACTGTTCAAGCAAAGTTGGAATTCTGAAAAGATAGAGAAATTCATGCTTTGAAGTTGTTTAAACTCTCCATTCTGCGTGGTTTGATAAATTTTCTATTTCCTTGTCTGGACATGTGAAAATTCTATTGTTGTCCTCATTTGAATGAAATTTTAAATATTTCTATGACCATGGATTGTTCAACCTTGTGTTGTTTTCAATCCCTTGGTTCGCAAAAGAAATTTGAAAATCGGGCGTGAAATGGTGGAGTTTTCTTCTTCTCTACATTTTTCCCATAGTCGTGAATGACAGGCATTTTCTTCCCCATCAAAATTTTTCCCCATTATCCAAGGGTACATGGACATATATAATTAGAGGCGGGCCATTGGAGCAATTTGTGGTTTTGAGCCTCTTTGTAAAAAAGGTGAAAAGTCATAAAGTGATGCGTAGCCCCGATCATGCTATGAGGGAAAAGGTCAAATGTTGAGCCCACATCAAAAGAGTCAAAGTGAGGAAGTGGGATGTCGGGGAGATTTGAGAATTTGAGCCTTTTTCATTAAATGGGGTTAAAGTTAAAAAGTGACTTGAAGCCCCGCCAAACACAAAGGAAAAATTCAAATCTTGAGCCCACAGTTGGAATGTCAAAGCAGGGAAGTGGGTTGGTGGAGAACTTTGAGGTTTTGAATCTTGTTTCCAAGAAGGATAAAGTCAAATCTTGAGCCCGCATCAAAAGAGTCAAAGCGGGGAGGTGGATCATCGGAGCCTTTTTGCAAAAAGGGCTTAAAGGCACAAAGTGATCCACAACCCCGATCATGCTATAAGGGAGTAATTCAAACATTAAGCAAACATTGAAGGTCAAAATAGTTGGGCAGGCTAGCAGATCACTTTGTGTTTTTGAGCCTGTATTGAAAAAAGGTGAAATTATAATAGTGGCCTACGACTTTGTCTCCACTCAAGTGATGCCACATGTCAAGACCATATCAAAGGCGGGTGAGAGGGCCCAAATGTTCCAAAATGCCAAATCTCTATAAAGTCACAAAATGTAAAAGTAATCTCCACACCCACTCATGTAAATTTCTCCCACATGGATGGCTCTGGTTTAAAGTTTTAAATTAAAGATGAATGGTTCAAATTCAAAGTTACAAAACTAGTGTAATAGTTGCATTATGAAAAGTCTGGTTTTTCCACCATTGGCATGTCTTCACGAATCAAGAATCTGAACGGATGCAAATGACTGAAAATATTGTAAACCATTTCTTGCTAATAAAGAAGAAGTCATAACCATTTCTTGCAAGATATTTAATGTCTTCTTCACACCATTGTAGGGGGTTGGCAATTGATCTTGTAAACTCATGAGTGCATTGTACTTAGAGAAAACAAAGGAGATAGCCATTTTTTTCTACTTTCCTCCATTCTCAAACTTCTTCCATTCCCACATTATGTATAACTTCTATTTAAGCATCACTATAAGAAGAAGGATTTTGTAGCCTATTTGATGAGGAGATTTCAGAAACTTTGAATTCACAATCTTACCTCGTCTTGTTGCCATTTTTAGGGTTGTTTCTTCTCATAAATGCACGTGTTGAAATTTCTAACTAGTGTGTTTACAAGAATATGATTTTCTACCCGCAGCATTAGTTCTCCTACCTCTATTCTCACTCCCTTTCCCACATTAATAGCAAATTTCCCCCTTGCAGATAACTACAAGCATTTGCCACAAGGTCAGTGGAGTGCCCCTGTTGGATCCCCGGTCGAAAGGCCACCACAGAAATATACATTTTCTCATGCATGCATATATGATAGCTGCACCGGTTAAGTAGAGGGAATTAGATTCCTAGAGTGTTGGTAAGGAATCCATAAATTTTTCCACCCAAAAAATTTTCTCACCAAAAGTTTTTGGCACCCACCGTGGGGTAGATTTAGCAACATTTGCACTTGAATGTGACCACAAGGTCAAAAAAATTCAAAATTAAAAAAAGAGAAAAAATCTAGAATTTGAATGGCTATATGAGCCACATGAATGGAAATCATAGCTATTTCGGGAAACCCTCCTATTGAAAGACCCAATTTTCTCTTCCACATCAAAGAAGACATTGCTTCAGATTTGAGGGAAGTTATCTGACATAATAGACAAAGTGCCAATCACTACTTCATTGCCACGAGAATTATAGACCTTGAAGAAGAAATGCGCCACTAAATTGGAGAGGCGAAGAAAAGTTCTAGGACTTCAAAGAAGAGCATATATTTTCAAGCTAGTGGACAGAAGATAAACCTAGCAACAGAGACAAAGAGGATAAACTGATCCCATTTTTGAGGAACTTCAAAGGAGACAAGAGCTACTCGGAATCCAAAGGCCTCCTTCTCAAGCAACCGGTCATGTTGGGAACCTGAGTGTTGTCAATCCTTTAGATGGTAAATTTCCATACATCAACGAGAACCTTGAAGATTTCACTAAAGTGGAGACTGAAGAAGAAGCTAGAGAAAGAGAAGTAAGAGTAGAAGAGGAAATAAGAGCTCAACTCAAAGAAATCGAGAGACTTCAACTTGAGGCAGAGAAAAGAGTAGCAGCAGAATCCATGACCTTAACAAGGTTGGAAGATAGAAAAATAAATAGAATTGGGGATCGTGAGCGTGAACATGATCGTGAGGCCCGTAGGACTAATGTACCATGGGGAGGAAACACCGGTCCACTAGCTCTTGCTCAACCACTCCATGAGGTACTGAGAGGCTTGATAAAACTTCCCAAAATTCAGAGGGGATGGTTCTCAACTCCCTGAAGAGCATGTAGCAACATTTATCATTGCTTGCGGTGTGTTGGGTGTTGTGGATGAAGATGTGTCAGTCTGACTCTTTGTGGAGTCACTTCAAGAGAAAGTTTCCATCACCTGTTGGGAGGATATAAGAAGTGCATTCGAACATAGGTTCAAGAGCATAGAATATTGTTAGGATCTTTTGGTCTAATTGGTACAAATGAAGAAAGAAACCTCCAAGTCAATGAGGGACTTCATAGCAAGATATGATAGAGTGATAAGAAGGATACTTGAAGATGTGGTGCCTTCTGAAAATAAATTGAAGAGGTTTTTCATCAGTGCTTTACCATCAGAAGTAGGTTTCTTCCACAGAAGATCCCAACCATGAACATTGAGGCAAGCCCAAGAATTTTCAATAGAAACCGATGATGATCCAATCCTTTCCAGAAATGTGAAAGGCCCCAATGGAAAGCAAAATGGTCTAAATTCAAACTTTGTCACCACAAATCCGATGTTCCAAAAAATGGCAAATGACTTGGTTATCTTAAAGAAGCAGTTGTCTCAGATCACGATGTGGAATGCTTCAAGGAAACCAAACCCTCCTGATAGGCCAAGGATTTCTCCACATCCTCATCGGCTTGCTCTTGAAGCACCACAAGTCAATGCCATTTGTGACACTAAAGAGCAAGAGGAGGAAGCATAAATTGATGAAAATGAAGAAGAAAATATGGAAGACTGAAAAATATCTTGAGGTCGAGGAAGTTGATATGCACAATGGCATAATTTAGTACGTTGATGATGAAGAAGCTCCAAGTTTCTCATGTGATATTTTCACCCATGCACAATCCAGGAAAGTTACTTCATCCTCAATGGTTATGGTATAGGATAAGAAGAATAAAGAAGATTATCCTCTAGAGGTCACACAAAATAAAATCATCAACAGAGGATCACCATTACCACCTTCTATAGAGTCAGCCGAAAAAGAACCAGACTCACTGGTTGTCAGGGATCATGCTACTATGCCAAGTAAGTCATCTAATTCTTCTCCCAGCTCAAAATTTGCTAAGAAAAATTCTCCTTTGAATGTTGTTCCTGCAAAAAAATCTAAGGTTCAATCAAAAGCTACACCCTCACCCCCTTCCAGGGAAATTGCTACACTCGAAAAGGAAAATTCAACACCCAAAGTAGCAAAGCCTCTACCATATAAATATTCCTCCATTTCTGGAACCTCTTCCTTGCTCACCATAACCCCATTTGACTTTGTGGAACATGCAAGAAAAACCAAAGTCCAGCTCTTAGAAATACAATACCTACAAACAAACCCTACCCAACTTGATAGGTTCATTAATGCAGTTCGTGGTGGTAACCCTATATCCTCGGGTCCTAATTCTAAAGGCTTACTACCCACACCATCTAAACCACCCTCCTAAAACAAGTTATCCCTCAGTGCCTCCAAAACCAATAGGATTGAAGCTTTCTACCTGTCACTCCTCATTAAAGGCTTCCAGCAAAATAATTGTATCATACATACTAGAGCCTCTGACAATGTGATGCTAGCCAAAGTTGCGAATTCCCTAGGCCTCACCTTGACTTGGGTAAATGGCACCTACTACTTAATGGAATCCAAAAAATTTCCATTTGTAGGAATAATCAAAGATGCACAAGTGGCACTAGCCGATTTTCCAGACAAGAAGGTTCTCCTAACCATACTGGTAGAAGGCATCCCAACATCCTTTGGTATGCTATTGAGTAGAATTTTCTGCAGATACCTAGTGGAGAGATAAAAATGGATTGGTCATCTGTAACTATCCCAGTAAAAGGTGAGATGAAAATTTTTCTACCAGTAAGAAAGATGAAGTTCACAGTACGGAAGTTTGATGATCCGAAAGAAAACATTCTCTTTCAAGATTGTGGCCTAGGAAACTACTTCCTCACTTAAAAAAAGAGGATAATTTGCCACTTCTCATGGAGCAAGAGGAAGATCAAATTTTGATAATGGAATTTGATGGTAGTCATTCCAGTGTAGGCTCGGGAGCTGGTGTAGTATTGTAATCTCCTTCCAATGAGTTGTACCCATTTTCCTACAAGCTACAATTTGATAATACAAATAAAACTGTAGAGTATGAAGAACTACTCTTAGGCATGAGTGTAGCAGAGGACATGGGAATCAAGAAACTGAGATGCCAAGGTTATGTAGAGATTATAGTACAACAGGTCCGCCAACAATATCAGGTGAAGAATCTAAGACTCCGACATTACAAAAACAAAGTGTGGGACTGCATTGAATCTTTTGACGTATTTTCCATTGAATCTATTCCAAGGGAACATAATGAAAAGTTTGATTCTCTTATAGTGTCAGCTTCCCTAGTGACACCTCATACTTCTTTTGGTAAATACAAAGTGACCATTGAAATGGTATTCAGGACTAGTGTACCAGACAATGCAAATCATTGGCAAGTCTTCAATGATGATAACCAAATTCTAGCCTTTTTAGAGCAAAGGGATAATTTTCAATAGTCTCTTCTTTGAAGGAGGTAAAAATCCACACTGAGAAGTAGTACCCAAAGAAAAGAAAGAATAAATTGAAAGGATTGATGATGAGGGAGTAATCAAATTGAAAGGGAACAAAATTCCCAAAGGCTTAGTCTCTTTAGAAGACCTCTTTGAAAAACATGAAAGATTCATTCAAGAGAAAGAAAATCAATCTTCTCAGTGCACAGCTGATTTTGATAAAGAAAATATTGCTACCCTGGAGGAGCCAAGGGTGGTCAATATTGGAAAATGTTGCTCGTCCGAAGAAAAAAGAAGGTTTTTTACATTACTCAAAAAATAATTAGGTGTCTTGGCCTACTCTTATGATGAACTCAAATCCTTCCAGCCAAAGGAAATGCATCACTCAATTCCTTTGAAGTAGGGTGTTAATCTCTTTAGGCAGAAACAAAGGCCGTACAACCCAAATATTGTTGATACCATCAAGGAGGAGGTAACGAAGATGCTTAATGCAAAGATCATCTTTCCCATCCACCATTAAATGTGGGTGGCTAACATTGTGCTAGTGCGGAAGAACGATGGTGAAATAAGGATATGTGTAGACTTTCACAACTTGAACCAGGCATCACCAAAGGAAAATTATCCTCTTCCTATCACGGACCATATCCTTTAAGAAGTCAATGGATCTGAAATTCTTTCATTTCTCGATGGATTCTCAGGATATAATCAAATCAAGTTGGCAGAGGATGACCGCACTAAGACAACCTTTACAACACCTTGGGGCACTTTTGCCTACAATAGAATGCCTTTTGGCCTAATCAATGCAGGGGCTACATTCTAAAGGGCAATGGATTTGTCCTTCCAATATATTAAGCATTACATTGTCATATATCTTGATGATCTCACAGTATTTTCAAAGAAGATTGGATATTATATCTATCATTTGGAATCGATACTTGCAAGTTGTAGGAAACATGGCATATCACTAAATCCAAAAAAGTGAATTTTTGGAGTCATAGAAGGAAAGTTATTGGGGCACATTGTGAACAAACATAGAGCATACATTGATCCTGAGAGGATCAGAGCCATTCAAGAATTAGCCTTGCCCATAAACAAGAAAGGATTTCATTCATTCTTCGGAAAGGTGAACTTTATTTGTCATTTTGTGCTTGATTTTTCTGAGTTGACGAAGCACATCACTTCCATGATGAAACCACAAAAAAATTTCAAATGGAACAATGAAGGGAAGGGAACATTCAAAGAGATCAAGAAATCCATTGCCAAGGCTCTGACTCTTGTTTCTCTATATTTTAACAAATAATTCATCATGTATTGTTATGCATCAAAACATACACTCTCTTCCGTTCTCATTTAGAAAAATGATGAAGGTGTGGAAGCACCTATTGCTTTCATGAATAAATAAATAAGAACATTGTGACCAGTGTCCACAAGATTGTAAATGAGAATCAAAGGAATTGACATAAAAGATTGTACTATGCATTGAGAGCGGATAGGATGAATCCTAAGAAGGAAATAGGTATGTCACCATTCCAACTGCTGTATGGATTCAAAGTAGAAATTCCTCTCACGATCGAGATGTCAACTCTCAAGCTGCTACATGTAATAGAATATGGTTAGTACAAGGATTCTATTGACAAGAGGATCCTCTTTCTTGAGAAGCTAGAAGAAAATAGACTCCAAGTGGTGGATCGCATTAAGGAGCACTAATTGAAAGTAAAGAATATTTTTGATAAGAAGGCCAAGGCAAGAGAATTCAAATTTGGAGAATTCATCCTACTATGGGATAAGAAAAGAGAACCAAAAGGTATCCATGCAATTTTGATTCATTATGGCTCGACCCATTCAAGATTCGTGAATCTTGGGGCGAGAATGCTTTTCTTCTCTCATATTTGGATGGAATACTGCCGAAGTTACCTCAGAGAGGGAAATACTTGAAATTGTCTCATTAGTGAAAGTGGGTTGTCCCCCGCCTTATACCATAGGTGATTGATAGGTGTGTTTCCCTTTTTATTGTGTGGTTTTGTTTCCCCTTCTATTGCATGTCGTGTGTTTCCTTCCTGTTGTGTGTTTGTGTGTTTCCTTCTTCTGATATTTCTTTCTTGAAGTTATACATGACTTTGCAAGGCCCAATGGATAAGGCACTAGTCAACCAATTACAAGGTCCAGAGATTGAGATTCTAGATTCCCATGTCATGTATTCATTATGCTCAGTCCATGTCATGTCCTCAATCTAGAGCCAGTTGTTGTTGCCTTAAACATCTCCCCTTCATTTTTTAAGTCAAATTCAAAAATTTTGAGCTCATGTCCTCCAAAAGTGTTCAAGTAAAGTTGGAAGTCTGAAAAGATAGAGAAATTCATGCTTTGAAGTTGTTTAAACTCTCTAGTCTGCGTGGTTTGATAAATTTTCTATTTCCCCGTATAGATGCATGAAAATTCTATTTTTGTCCTCATTTGAATGAAATTTTCAATCTTTCTATGGCCATGGATTTTCGAACCTTGTATTGTTTTCAATCCCTTGGTTCGCAAAATAAATTTTAAAATCGGGCGCGAAATGGTGGATTTTTCTTCTTCTCTGTATTTTTCCCATAGTCGTGAATGACGAGCATTTTCTTCCCTATCAAATTTTGGCTCTATTATCCACGGGTACGTGGAAATATCTAATTGGAGGCAGGCCGGTGGAGCAATTTTTGGTTTTGAGCCCCTTTGTAAAAAAGATGAAAAGTCATAAAGTGACCCACAGCCCCAATCATGCTATGAGGGAAAAATTCAAATGTTGAGCCCACATCAAAAGATTCAAAGTGGGGAAGTGGGCCATTAGGGAGATTTGAGAATTTGAGCCTTTTTCATTAAAGGGGCTTAAAGTTAAAAAGTGACCCGCAGCCTCGCCAAACACAAAGGAAAAATAATCTTGAGCCCGCCGTTGGAAAGTCAAAGCGGGGAAGCGGGTCGGGGGAGAAATTTGAGGTTTTGAGTCTCGTTTCCAAGAAGGAAAAAGTCAAATCTTGAGCCCACATCAAAATAATCAAATCGAGGAGGAAGATTATCAGAGCCTTTTGAGTTTTTCAGCCTTTTTGTAAAAAAGGCTTAAAGGCATCAAGTGACCCACAACCTCGATCATGATATAAGGGAGAAAGTCAAACTTTAAACCCGCATCGAAGGTCAAAGCTGGTGGGTGGGCCAACAGAGCAATTTGTGTTTTGAAAAAAGGTAAAATTATAAAAGTGGCCCACGAATTTTTCTCCACTCAAGTGAGGCCACATGTCAAGACCATATCAAAAGTGGGTGAGCGGGCCAAAATGTTCCAAGATGCCAAATCTCTATAAAGTCATAAAATGCAAAAGGAATCCTCCACGCATGCTCCAGCAAATTTCTCCCATGTGGACGGCTCTGGTTTAAAGTTTCAAAGGAAAGATGAACGGTTCAAATTCAAAGTTACAAAATAAGTGTAACGACTGCATTATGAAAAGTTTGGTTTTTCCATCATTGGTGTTTCATCACAAATCACGAATCTAAACGGACATGAATGACTGAAAATATTGTAAACCATTTTTTACTAACAAAGAAGAAGTTGTAAACATTTCTTGAAAGATATTTAATGGCTTCTTCACACCATTGTATGGGGTTGACAATTGATCTTGTAAAATCACAAGTGTATTGTACTTAGAGAAAACAAAGGAGATAGCCATTTTCTTCTACTTTTCTCCATTCTCAAATTTCTTCCATTCCCACATTATGTACAACTTCTCTTTAAGCATCAATACAAGAAGAAGGATTTTGTAGCCTCTTTGATGAGGAGATTTCAGAAACTTTGAGTTTGTAATCTTACCTCGTATTGTTTCCATTTACAGGGTTGTTTCTTTTCATAAATGCATGTGTTGAAATTTCTAACTAGTGTGTGTACACGACTCTGATTTTCTACATGTAGCATTAGTTCTCCTACCTCTATTATCACTCCCTTTCCCACCTTCATAGAAAATTATCCCTTGTAGATAACTGCAAACATTTGCTGCAGGGTTAGTGGAGTGCCCCTGTTGGATCCCTAGTCAAAAGGCCACCAAAGAAATCCACATTTTCTTGCGCATGTATATACGACAGCTGCATCGGTTAATAGAGGGACTTAGATTCCCAGAGCATTGGTAAGGAATCCATAAATTTGTCCACTTGACAAATTTACTCACCAAGAATAAACAAGGATAAAAATTTATGGTCTTCACATCGAATGAGTCTCCTTAAAGATCCATTGGAATATCTAAAAATATAATGGTATCTTCCATGAATTTCATATTAAACGGGACACTTGAATGTAACATTCTCTTCACTTTCAAGCTCTAGAAAAAAAAACTGACATATATGCTCATGTTTTGGGAGGCTATGATCATTTTCCATCCAAAGTGGGTGAGAGAAAATGTGAAATTGAGCTAAAGGGATCCTCATTCATGAAGGAAAAAAATTCTTTATGTATTCAAGAATATTATTTTGATCTTCATGGAGATAGGAATAAAATTTAAAATAGTGAAGAAGTTGTGGTTTCAAAGGATATTTTTGAGAAAATCATGTAACTTTCAAATAATAATTAGTGAGTTCTTCTCATATATGTATGTTAACCTCATTTTTAGTGAGTTGAGGAGACTTCGTGGAAAATCGAAGAGGAGTAAGTATTTCTATATCAATATTCAGTTTGTGAAGGAGAGTCATAACTCTTGCATATCAAAGATAATTGCATCCTTTTTTGAAAAGTTATGTGGAATATTGGAGTGCCAAATATGGATACCTATTCAGATCCTAAAAAGAATCTTCTGTGCACAGAATTCTATGCCACATAGTGATAAAATTAAAAATAAAATTGATAAAGACTAGATATACCCCAAATTTTGCAAGAATAAATGAGTGAGGAACCATTCTTTTGGATTGAATATTCTTCGATAATATGAAAATTTAAACTCTTTCCATATGGTTAAAATAATTTTTTCTCAAATATGGACCACAAACATCACATCCATGTAATAGTGCTGGTGAAACCAATGTATGAAAAAGTCAAACCTTTATTTGAATATCTTGAAATTGAAGCTGAAAACATTTTCTTTCTAAGGTTGTCAAAGGTACATACCCTTTTCTGAGTCTTGCTTCTATTTCCAAATCAAAGCTAAAAGGTGGTCCAAATAAAACCACACCCAAGTAGGTGTAGGAGTACACCACCTTAACCTTTTTTCCTTTGTACATCAAATTAGTTATAGATTCCACTTTCTTGGTTGTCTTGAATGCCATGATTTTTGTCTTTGCAAGAATTACTTCAAGGCCTTTCTTATCAAAAAAATTTCTCAATGCATCAAGATTATTTTGAAGTCTTGTAATTGAGTGTGAAATCAAAATAACGTCACCTAGAAAAAATAAAATAGAAATGTATATCCCAAAGAGGCTATAACCATTCATGCTACCTGAGGCTGTGGAGATAAGATCCTCTAATTCATTAATATAGAGCCCAAAAAGTGTAGGCAATAGTAGAAAACCTTGTTTAAAACCCATGGTACTGTGGATGTTATTATTAGTTACCATTTTGGTATGAATATGCCCAAAAAAATTCTCATACAAAGTCATGAAAAGAGAAATTACCATGTCAGGAAGACACCTCTTTAAGCCTCTAGATCAAAATATGTCTTGGTAGTGTATGAAATGCCTTTTGAAAGTATACAAAACAACAATATACCTTCTTCTTGTTAGCCTTTACTTTTTCTATAGTGGTAACGAAAGTGAAAATATAATTATTTGTTCAGTGATTCCTTCTAAATTGTGCTTTACCTTTTGCTTTAATCCATTTTTTCTCTTCCTAGTGTGAGATATAATCATCAAGCACTGTAGAATAAATATTACCTATAGTATGCCCAATCATGATGGTATGGTAGTTCTCAAGTTTAAGATAATCTCCATATTTGAAGATGGGGTGTATAATATGATATGTCTAAGTGGGGGGAAGACCATGAGGAAAAATAAAAATATTAAAGATATGGACAACAAGAACAACTTGGCTATGATGGAAGAATTCAACTTTTAAATTTTCCATATCTTGGAAGAATTGGATGAATGATCACATTTATCATATTTTTTCGGCCACATTACAACATGAGAATATCCCATCCTATGAAGATGTGACATACCAATGCAAGGATGGAATATTCTTGGCCATAACTAAATTTTAATATTAATAATAAAGGTAGATAATGTGACCTTATTAAATCAGATAGATAAGGTCACACTTGGCCATATCCTACATTATTAGGACATCTTTATAATTTTTTCTTGTGATCGAATTATTTCAATCTCTGATATGAAGGAAGCTACTTTTTAAATGGAAGCTGACAAGGCTCCTAGAGTGGATGTGTTTTCAGTAGAATTTTTTCAAACCCTTTAGGACATGGTAGGTCTAGACCTCCACCATGTTTATTTGGAAGCCTTTGCTTCCAATTCCATGGGGAACCTCATTAATAGAGGAAACATTAATTTCATACCCAAAATAGGGGATCCTGAAATCATCACCAACTGGCGACCCATCACCTTGCTTAATGTATTTTATAAGATTATTGCTAAATATTTAGCCAACATGATTGCTAATATCTTTCCCTTATTTTTTAGAAGTGAGAAAACTAGATTCATTAAGAACATATTTATTCTTCAAAATATCATTTTTGTTTGGGAAGTAATGGAATGGGTTCATCAATCATCATAGCAAACTCTTTTTATTAAAATAGATTTTGCTAAAGCTTATGACAAGATTAAGTGGTCTTTCATTTTAGCCATGCTCCAAGCTCTTGTATTTGTACCTAGGTTTGTGCAGTCAGTTCAAATGCTTTTTCAGAATGCTGGGGCTTGTATTACTATTAATGGGGCACAATATTCTAGGTTTGGTCTTTTCAAGTCAATTTGCCAAGGTTTCCCTCTAGCTCCCTCCCTATATGTGTTGGCCACAAAAGGTTTGAATTATATTCTTTCCCACAGAGCTACTCAATGACTCCTTAAAGGTATATCATTAACTTCAACTTCTCAACAACTTATTAATGGTCATTTTTTTGATGATTCATTTCTCACTTTCTTAGAGGAAGAACAATTTGTGTGTCAAGCACTGGATTGTTTAGACATTTTTTTCTTGCTTTAGGGTCTGTTATTCAATGGGAGAAAACCCAATCCTACAGGGAGTCTCAACTTGTAGTGCCCACTTCCCTTTGACACCTTTTGATATTGATCATGATACTGCTGATTATATTATAGACATGATTATGGACTTTATTATAGTATGATGTTAGATGTTAGATCATGGATTATTGTTGACCTTGATTCAGTTATGATGCATGATGATTATTAGAGACATTTTTTATATATTGATGATGATATGTTGTTTGACATGGTTATATTATGAATGTTATTTGGACATGTGATATTTGGATATTGTGGGTAGACCTAGAAATGGAAATTATTTGATGATGATATAGTTGTTGAGTAAAATTGCAAATAATCTTATTGGTTGCTTGGATGTTGTTGTGATTCATATATCTAGATGATTTTAGAATTTTATTTATATTATTTTGGATGTTCTGATGTGGCCACGAGGCCTAAGGAGGTATTCATGTTTTTCAGGTTAAAATAACACAACAAACATGGGGGGATTGGAGACCAACCACATTTGGAATTCTAGATGAATTCAACAAGGTCACCATGGTAACTTGTATTGTTTTGGGTGTTTGATTATTGTTGTTAGGGATTCCCATGGGGGGGATCACCTTTAAATGTGACCAAGGGTTATGTGTATTTATTTATTTGGTTCCTTTTTTTATTGATGTTTGCATGTGTTTCATGTGGTGCACTTACCCCCTTTCTTTAATTATTTAATGTGGTGTTAATATTGTGAGTAATCATGTTGTTAACTTAATTAATTAAAAGATATCATGAGAATGTAATTAATAGAGTTGTTGGTCTGATTTAAAGTGTTGTAAGTGTTGTAAGTGTAGATATGTAAGTGATGTGTAAGTTAACTTTTGAGTGTGAAACACTCCACCTTATTAGAAATTCGAATTTGTCCTTGGAGGATGATATTTGGAGGCTTGTGGAACAAGTTAAACTTGTCTCATACCTCTTAAATTTATTTACCAACCATACCTATGGTTAGCCAGTTGAATTTAGACTTTCTTAATGCATTTTGAAAAGACAAATTGTAAGTTTTAATTGCACTTTTCTTACATGGTTTAATTTTACTCCTTTGGGGTGTGGGTTGGATTTGAGTATGTAAGTAAACTGTCATGTTATTCACCCACCTATTTATTACGCATTGGAGAATGAAATTGACTTTTGGGGTTGGGGTTGAGGATGTGTGATGTGGCATCCTACATGGATCTACCTCATTCTCTTCTCTTCCCTCTTCTATAAAATTTGAATTACTTGCCTTGTTTTGGGTTGCTTATCTTTTTGAAACTCCTTTTTGGGAGAATTATTTTATTGTTTTGGATCTCTTGCTTTGAAGGAGTTTTTGGAAGATTGTTGCATGCTTGTGCTTGGCTGATTTAGATTGCTTACATTGGGATAAAGCTTGCTGGTTTAGAACTTGGAACAACCCCATCATGGAGAGGTAAGAACTTGGCTCTTGAAATGTTTTTTTTGTTTATGAAATTGTTATTGTTGTGAATGTTTTGGCATGTTTGTGGGATGTTGGGTAGATGGCCTAGGAATGGTGTACGAGAAGACTACGGGGATTATTTTGTGGGAGGCACAAGCGTTTTAGGGAGGTATAAGTATGGAGGGAGTTGGGATTTGGGTTCCACTTTACAAAGAAATATCTTGCATTTCTTTACTCATTATGGGGTACCATAAGAGGTTAGGGAGGCATAAGGAAATGTGAGGAATAAAGGGCAGTTGGGGGAGGCATAAGGGCATGTTAGGGCTTTGATATACTATATTTTGGCGGTTTGAAATCAGGTGGTGATACCCATTTCCCCTTTGGGAGGCATAAGTAGCATCCCCCATAGTTTCTTGCTCCTTTGGCTTGCTTGATGAAGCCTCAGTGTTGTTTGTCATGATTTAATGTAGTTGTAAACTACATTCTATTCTTGGAATGTGTTTTAAATGTGAAAATGTTGCTTGTGTGTTGTGGAATTCCTTGTTGCCATGAATTGAATCACATCTTCTATTGCATTATGGTTGGGGCTCAAGGGAAATTGAAGAAGGATGGATTCTCCTTTTCATTGGATGTCTTGGTTGGGTGGAGAGCGTTTCCTTTCCTCTGCTCTTGTTGTGATCAGAATTGGAAGAATAATAAATCTACATGTTGCTGTTATGGGGAAAAGACGAAAAAGAGAGAGTTTGACAATCCCTTGTTGAAATGAAATCTCATTGTAACCTTTCCCACTTGAAGTGGATGAACTTGTATATGTTTTGTAATTGAAATATGTTGTATTGAATATGAAAGTTGTAATTTTGAAATGTAAATGAAAGATATACTCTTTTTTCTGTCTTGAAAGAAAGAGATGTATTTTGTAAATTGTATTGTGAAAATCAACAGAAAAGACAAATTGTAAAAGATGGAAATCTTGTCTTTTGAATAAAAGTTTCATTTCTCTCCACAATTGGAACTATTGCTATTTAAAATCTGAGTTTGAAATGTATTTGAAATCTTTGTTTGAAAGGAAGAAATGCGTGTGAGGAAAATACAAAAGTTTGTCTTTTGAAATGTGTAAAATTAGAAATCATAATTTCATTTTGGTTCTAAATAGTTTGATTTGAATCAACTAAATGTATTAGATTAGAATTGGAATTAATTCTAATACTTGGAAGATGAAAATGGAAAATAGATCCTTTAAAATTTGATCTTTATTTTGTATTTTCCAAACTGGAAAATACTTTATCCAAAAATGCACAGTTCAAACCTGTAGTAATGAAATAACAAATTACACGATTAAATTGAAGTATAGTATGCCCTAAATGAAATTGGACAAAACACTTAAGGAATTTATTAGAAAAATTGGCAAAATCGGGCTCAAACCATTTTGTTGTTGTTTTGCTGTCAAAGTTGTTTCTTTTTATGAGGAGTCAATAAAAAAACTTACCTTCCAAATCCATCCTAAATCCATCTAAGAACAATTATCCATGTCTAATTGACATGTTGAGAGAGGAAGAAGATCAATTGATTAAAATTTCATAAGTTAAAATTTACCAGCTTCCCTTTTTAAAATCTTGTAGATCATTTTCATGAAATTTACCCCTTAAACATTATGAAAATAAAAAAATTATGGTTCCTGTGCAAAGAGGACATCGAGAGCTTTCAAAAAAGTCCTAGTTTTCCCAAAAACGATCTCCCAATCAAAATTTATGGCCTTCTGAAGTTTTACTTCATTTTTGGCCTAAAAAATAATCTAACTGTCAAATTTAAATGATTAAAATATTCACTGGCGGACCCGCGGGTTTAAGTTTTCCCTTTTGCACTTTTTTCCCAAAAGCACTAAAGTTATGAAGTTTTCTGCCACCCCGCTAGCCCACAAACCTCTTTGTTATCAAAATTAGTCTATGTTCGGAAAGGGAAAATTTGGAAAATTTTCCCTACGTCCTCGCCGCCCAGCCCTTTGCTTTTGGAATGCATTCCCACGGGCATGTGGGCGTGCGCGCACTTTAACCTAACCCTTTTGATTCTAAATTTGGAATTTTTTTGAAAATTCCCTGCGGCCCTGCATCCCCGCCCTTTCCTAGGAAACATACTTTTGTGGGCGCATGGGCCCATGCATTAGATTTACATTTTTTATTAAAACCCTTTCGAAAAATTTCCTAACTTTCTCCACCATCCTGTAGCCCCGCAGCTGATGGTTGGCTGACATGTGGTAGCCTTAGACGTCGGCGGAGGTGCAAAGCATTTTAACCCTTTGTATCCTTTTTATTTTGAAGTCTAAAATTTGAATGTTTCCTCATAAGTCTATTTTTCCTGCGTGAATTGAGTATTGACACGTGGCACTTGGAAATGCTGACATGTTTCCCTTATCGGGTTCGAGGGCACACAGAGGTAAATCATGCCTTTTCCCCAAAAGGGAAAAAGTGCTAAATTCCTTCCCCACTCCGCCGGCTTGTGCCTTGAAAAATTTCACTCCACCACTCTGCGATTCCTTCTCAGGGTGAAATTTCTCCCCGTAGTCTGCAGGACTGCCCTCAGGAAAATTTTCCTTCCTAGGCTTGCTCTTGGGGAAAATTTTCACCCCAAGGCTTGCCGGCCCATAACTTGAGAAATATGAGGAGTTAGGAGGACTTCTTTATATCACCGGAAAGGTGAGGAAATTTCCTATCTAATGGGAATGTTTTTGGGAAGTTTTGAGTGTGTTAATTTTAAGAAAAAATAAGTTGAATCTTTTAATCCTGTTAGAGAGTGGTATAGTGAGAAATTATCCTCTTAACCTAATTGATTAATCTAACCCTAAGTTTGGACCTTGTGATGTTTTATAATTGTCTTATTAATAAAACTATAAGATATTAATCATATTTGGCTTAAAAACTTGCTTGTGACAACTATTTTCTTGTAACCTGGTTGTAGACTCTTTTAAATAAAAAAAAATTATCCCATAATTTTCCTAACTAATCCTAGGTTGTTCTTGGGTCTCAAGTGGATTGTTTTTATGGGCGTTACACTTGGTATCAGAGCAGATGGTTCAAAACTTTGGGCCATTGTGCACATAAGAAAACTTGAGACATGAACCTTAAACCTAGCACACTTTTAAATCTAGAAAACAACTTAGTTTAGAAATTACATATTTTAGTAAACATGAAAACTGAATAAAACTTAGGAAGATGAACTAATTCTAGCCTTGGTCTGTGCAGGAGGTACAGATGGGGTGAGGGATCTTTTCACATAGACCTAGACTTACCATAACCAAATCATGCTGTAGCATCCATCCTACCATAGATTTTGCAAACTCTTCAAGATGTTAATGCCACTCTACGTGGAGGGACCATAGGGGCACATTCAGTCAGGCATGATAGGGTGACATTCATTAAGGATTATGCATCTCCTTGGCACAGTGAGGAGTATAGAGGAGAGAAATCCCATGAGGAGTCAGTTAGAGCTAAGTCACTACAGAGGGGATAGGGAGATCGGGTTTCAGGACATAAAGATAGGTCTCAGAGCCCTATTATTAGGGATGTGCATGTAGAGAGGCTTAGAGGTCATCAAACCACAACTATAGATCACATCACGAAGATCCTAAAGATTCAAAAATCACATTATTCTAGTGACATGGGTGGATTTTAGGTAGAGGCCTGGTTGGTGAGCTTAAGAAGATGCTTCAAGCTTTATCCTTGTTCTAACAACACAAAATTTCATGTTGCGATCCATTTACTGAGGGATGGAGCTTGTGTTTGGTGGTAGACAGAGGAGAAAAAGCTCCATGTTGATTCTCAGACAGTTACCTGGGAGCTCTTTCAGGAGTGATTCAGGAGAAGATATTTTTCACGAAGGTTCATACAACAACGGATAGATGAGTTCCATGACCTCTGACAGGCATCTCTTACAGTGGCTAAGTATGAGAGTAGATTTCTAGATCTTACTCCAGTATGTTGATTACATGTAGGATGAGAAGGTGAGGATCCACAGGTTCATCTGAGGCCTGAATCTAGACATTGGAGGTGCAGTACAGATCCATTATCCATAGGCATTAGCTAAGGCCGTCGAGAAGGCCTATATAGCAGAGGAGACTCGGGGAAAGAACTAGTAGGCTAGAGATTGAGTATGAAGCCGCATACAGGAGATGCAGGACAATAAATTGAGAGGGTCAGTACCTCTTCCTTATGGTGGATAGGATTCAACATAGTCATCTTTTAGACCACAGCAGTAGTAGTAGTCCCACCCACCTTATAGACCTCCATAGGGGTTTGATGCACAGAGAGGTCGGAGTATGGGGCCTCCTCCTAGGGGTCCCATCAGGACACAGGGTGCCCAGAGAGCTCACTTAGTAGGAGCTCACCAGTAGAGACCTCAGTAGACCACAGCCGAATCATCAGGATCCACACCACAAACCTCCAGAGTACCAGCCAGACCTGCTACACTAGGGAGAGGATCAGGCAGTTGTTTTGGTTGGGGTGTTACTGGACATTTTTGGAGAGACTTCCCATAGAACCCTAATAACAAGGGTACGACATAGATCTCAGAGCCTACTGTTGGTGAGATGGGGAACAGTCACATGATTTATGTAGTGGTTGAGAATAGCTAGGCCGAGCACCAGAGCACAGTTATTGAGACTACAGGTAGCATTGGTGGTATTCCTACCTCCATTTTTTTTGATTCTGTTCTTCTGATTCTTTCATTACACCATGCTAGTAGAGAAATGCAAGTGACAGTTAGGCAGGGTCTTAGTTGGGATGTTGAGATGGCTTCAGGAGCCAAGATCTCTGTAGACTCCTTAGTCAAGGAGTGTGTAGTGGATTTGGGACCTTTCACCACTACCTCGGATCTCTGTATCCTTCCTTTGGGATCATATGGAGTCATCTTGGGTATGGATTGGTTATCTGATCACATAGCTAGAATGGATTGTTACCACAAGATTATATCTTGTGCAGATGATTTGGGAGTTGATTCAGTGATTTCAGGGGTCAAGAGACCCATTTCTATTCACACCATCTCTAGCTATGTAGCTTAAGTGGTGTGTGCGATGGGGTTGTCAGATGTATGTTGTTACAGTCAGTGACATATCAGAAGGATGGGTCTAGTGGACCATTGCTAGATGATCATCCCATTTTGAGAGAGTTTGCAGATGTCTTTCCAGAGGAGCTACCGGGGTTAGCACCCCACGTGAGATTGATTTTCATATAGATCTGGTTCCGGGAGAAGAGCCTATCTCATGAGCACTTTATCGGATGACCACCCTAGAACTCTTTGAGCTCAAGTTACAACTAGAGGGCCTTCTGGAGAAATGCCTTATCCATCCTAGTGTATCCCCTTGGGGTGCACCGGTGATTTTTGTGAAGAAGAAGGATGGATCCTTGTGGTTGTGTATTTATTACCACCAGCTGAACAAGGTAATGATCAAGAATCGTTATCCTCTTCCACGCATTGATGATTTTTTTTATCAGATGAAGGGATCCACAACTTTCTCTAAGATAGACCTTAAGTCAGGCTACCATCAGTTGAGGATTGCGGAGGTGGATATTCATAAGACCGCCTTCCGTATGAGATATGGCCACTATGAGTTCACAGTGGTACCTTTTGGTTTGACGAATGCCCCCGTAGTGTTTATGAGTTTGATGAATGGGGTATTTAGGACCTTCTTAGATCACTTCATGCTCATCTTCCTTGATGACATTTTGATTTACTCACATACACGTGAGGAGCACGAGGGTTACCTTCGCCAGGTTCTTCAGTGTCTTTGGGAGCAACAACTTTATGGGAACTTGGAGAAGTGTGCATTCTTTTAGATGGAGGTGTAGTATTTGGGTCATATCATTTCTGGGGAAGGTATCACCATCGATCCTTCCAAGATTAGAGCTATCATGGATTGGCCAGCACCCACTACTATGACTGAGGTGCGCAACTTCATGGGATTAGTAGGTTACTATAGGAGATTTGTTCAGGACTTCTCTCGGATTGTGCACCCCATCACTTCCCTTCAGAGGAAAGGGAAGAAGTTTTTTTGGTTGGATAGGTGTGAGAAGGCCTTCAGTACACTGAAGGAATGTCTCACTACATCACCTATCCTTACAGTGCCAGATCCACAGGGTGAGTTTTTCATTTGCACAGATGCTTCTTTAGCAGGGCTTGGAGGTGTGTTGATGTAGGAGGGCAGAGTAGTGGCTTTTGAGTCTCGCAAACTCAAATATTATGAGCTTAATTATCTGACTCATGATCTTGAGCTTGCGGCAGTTGTGCACGCTTTGGTTTGATGGAGGCACTTTCTTCTTGGTCAGAGATTCACACTCAAGACATATTACTTGAGTCTTCATCACCTCTTCACGTAGCCCAATCTCAACGCTCATCAATGAAGTGTTGGATGGAGTTTCTTTGTGAGTATGATATGGAGATAGAGCATGTGAAGGGGATGGAGAATTTGGTGGTAGATGCTCTCAGTAGACGGAGACATGTGATTATGTCCACCTTAGTGAGCATAGATTTGTGAAGCAGGATTCTTCAGCTAGCTTCCTCTTGACAACTTCTACATTGTAGATTCGAGCAGAGATTGAGTCCCAGGGACCCCTCGAGGGGAATTTTGATGGTTTTTCTTTAGAGAGATGGTCTTCTCAAGCATATAGGCCGGATTTATGTTCCCAGATATGGAGGCTCGAGGTAGGACATATTGATAGAGGCACATCATGCACCCTATTCAGCCCATCCTGGGGTGAAGAAGATGCACTCGACTTTGAGACAGTTGTATCACTAGAGAGGAATTCACATAAGACGTGGCTCAGTTTGTGTCACGATTGTTTAGAGTGCTAGAAAGTGAAGGATAAGCATCAACATCCAGCTGGACCTTCTCTTTCCTCATGTTATACTGGAGTGGAAATGGGACACCATTTCCATGGACTTCATTATTGGGCTACCGATGTCGAGATATCACCACGACGCCATCATGGTTATGGTTGATAACTTGACAAAAAGTGGCTCAACTGTCTTCTCCAGTGAAGAACACTTATAAAACTGGAAGTGCAATGGAATGAGTATATATTGATGAGATTGTGAGAATGTACAGGATTCTACAGAAGATTATTTGTGACCGCGATCCTTTATATACTTCCCTTTTTTAGACTACCATGCAACATGCCCTCGGGATGAGAATCAACTTCAGCACAACATATCACCCCGAGACAAATGGATAGACTGAGCGGGTGAATCAGATTTTAGAGGACATGCTCAGGATGTATGTGATGGATTAATAGTCTAGATGGGAGGAGTACCTATACTTGGTAGAGTTTTCCTACAATAATAGTTTTCAGAGTTCTATAGGCATGGCTCCTTTTCAGGATTTGTATGGTAGAGAGTGTAGGACACCTCTTAATTGGGACAGGTTAGAGGACATGGTTTCTCTTGGACCATAGTTTTGTTGTAGGACATGGAGCAGTAGGTGGTTTTGATCAGACAGAGATTATAGGAGGCACAAGATAGGAAAAAGAAGTACGCAAATCAACATAGGACCGACTGTATGTTTTGATGTGTGAATGAAGGGGTTCCTTCATGTCAGGCCACATAAGAGTTTCATCCATTGTGGAAAAGGTTCTAAGTTAGCTCCTAGATTTATTGGTCCTTTTGAGATCTTAGAGCGTATCAGCCCTTTGGCCTACAGTCTAGCATTTCCACCTAGCTTGTCTCATGTACATGATGTGTTTCATATTTAAGTTCTTTGGAGATATGTTGCAGATCCTTCTCATGTGTTGGATAAGAAATCATTATAGGTGTAAGGATCAAGGGCAGGTGATGGTGGAGCCCATTTGCATCATAAATCATAGGACCCTGGGCCTTCAAGGAAGAGAGATTGAATCAGGTCTGGGTGCAGTGGGACATATATGATGAGACTGCAGCTACATGGGAGGATGCTACATTACTACGAGTTCATTTTTCACATTTTTTCAGTGACTTCCAGGAGGAAGTTGAGTTTAAGGGGGAGGGGGATGTAGTACCCACTTCCCTTTGACACCTTTTGATACTGATCATGATACTACTGATTATATTATGGACATGATTATCGACTTTATTATAGTATGATGTTAGATGTTAGATCATGGATTATTGTTTACCATTATTTAGTTATGATGCATGATGATTATTAGAGACATTTTTATATATATTGATGATGATATGCTATTTGACATGGTTATATTATGGATGTTGTTCAGACATGTGATATTTGGATATTGTGGGTAGACCTAGAAATGGAAATTATTTGATGATGATATAGTTGTTGAGTAAAATTACAAATGATATTTTTGGTTGCTTGGATGTTGTTATGATTCATATATCTAGATGATTTTTGAATTTTATTTATATTATTTTGGATGTTCTGATGTGGCCACGAGGCCAAACGGAGGTATTCGTGTTTTGTAGGTTAGAATATCACAAAAACATCGGGGGATTAGAGACAAACCACATTTAGAATTCTAGATGAATTCAACAAGGTCACCATGGGAACTTGTATTTTTTGTGTGTCGTTTGTTGTGTTAGGGATTCCCATGGCGGGGATCACCTTTAAATGTGACCAAGGGTTTTTATGTATTTTTATTTATTTGGTCCCTTTTTTTAATGTTTGCATGTGTTTATATGTGGTGCACTTACCCCTTTCTTTGATTATTTAATCTTGTATTAGTATTGTGGGTAAGCATGTTGTTAATTTAATTAAAAACGATATCATGAGAATGTAATTAATAGATTGTTGGTTATGGTTTAACGTGTTGTAAGAATGTGTAAGTAAGTGATGTGTAAGTTAACTTTTGAGTGTGAAACACTCCACCTTCTTGGAAATTCGAATTTGTCCTTGGAGGCTGATTTTGGAGGCTTGTGGGACAAGTTAAACTTTTCCCATACCTCTTAAATTTATTTACCAACCATACCTATGGTTGGAGGTTGAATTTAGACTTTTATAATGCTTTTTGAAAAGTCAAATTGTAAGTTTTAATTACACTTTTCTTACATGGTTTAATTTTAGTCCTTTGGGGTGTGGGTTGGATTTGAGTATGTAAGTAAACTGTCATATTATTCACCCACCTGTTTATTATGCATTGGAGAATGAAGTTGACTTTTGGGGTTGGGGTTGAGGATGTGTGATGTGGCATCCTACATGGATCCACCTCATCCTCTTCTCTTTCCATCTTCTATAAAATTAGAATTGCTTGCCTTGTTTTCGGTTGCTTTACTTTTGGAAACTTACTTTTGGTGGGGGGGGGGATGAATTCTTTTATCTGTTTTGGAGCTCTTTCTTTGGATAATTTTTTGGAAGATTGTTACATGCTTGTTCTTGGCTGATTTGGATTTCTTACATTGGGATAAAGCTTGCTATTTTGGAACTTAGTAATAACTCCATCATGGAGAGGTAGGAGCTTGGATCTTGTAAATGCTTTTGTTCTGCTTATGAAATTCTTATTGTTGTGACTATTTTGGCATTATTTGTGGGATGTTGGGTAGATGGCCTAGGTATGGTGTAGCAGAAGACTATGGGGTTCATTTTGTGGAAGGAAAAAGTGTGTTGGCGAGGTATAAGGGTGGAGCGAGCTGGGATTTGGGTTCCACCATAAAAAGAAATACCTTACATTTCTTTACTCATAATGGGGTTCCATAAGAGGTTGGGGAGGCATAAGGAAATGTGAGGAATAAGGGGTACTTGGGGGAGGCATAAGGGCATGTCAGGGCTTTGATATACTATATTTTGGTGGTTTGAAATTAGGTGGTGATACACATTTACCCTTTGGGAGGCATAAGTAGCATCCCCCATAGTTTCTTGCTCCTTTGGCTTGCTTAATGAAATCTCAGTGTTGTTTTTCATGTTTTAATGTACTTGTAAACTACATTCTATTCTTGGACTGTGTTTTAAATGTGAAAATGTTGCTTGTGTGTTGTGGAAGCCCTTGATGCCATGAGTTGAATCACATCTTCTGTTGCATTATGGTTGGGGCTTGGGGGCCAATGAACAAGGATGACTTCTCCTTATCATTGGATGTCTTGGTTGGGTGGAGAGCGTTGCCTTTCTCCTGCTCTTGTTGTGATCATAATTGGAAGAATGATAAATCTACACGTTGTTGTTCTAGAGCAAAGGAGAAAAAAAGAGAGTTTGATAGTCCCTTGTTGAAATGAAATCTTATTGCAACGCTTCCCACTTGAAGTGGATGAACTTGTATATGTTTTGTAATGGAAATATGTTGTATTGAATATGAAAGTTGTAATTTTGAAATGTAAAGGAAAGATATACTCTGTTTTCTATCTTGGAAAGAAAGAGATATATTTTGTATATTGTATTGTGAAAATCAAAAGAAAAGAGAAGTTGTAAAAGACGGAAATCTTTTCTTTTGAATAAAATTTACATTTCTCTTCATAATTGGAAGTACTGGTGTTTAAAATGAGTTTTAAATGTATTTGAATCTCTGTTTGAAAGGAAGAAATGCATGTGAGGAAAATACAAAAATCTGTCTTTTGAAATGTGTAAAATTGGAAATCAGAATTTCATTTTGGTTCTGAATAGTTTGATTTGAATCAAATAGATGTATTAGATTAGAATTGGAATGAATTCTAATAATTGGAAAATGAAAATGACAAATAAATCCTTTAAAATTTAATCCTTTTTTTGTATTTTCAAATTGACATATTGAACCTGCAATAATGAAATAAAAAATTAAATGATTAAATTGAAGTAGTATGCCCTAAACGAATTCAATTGGACAAAAATACTTAAGGATTTTCTTAGAAAACTTAGGAAAATCGGGCTCAAACCGTTTTGCTGTCAAAGTTTTTTTTTGGGAGACGATAAAAAAACATACCTTCCAAAACCATCCTAAATCCATCTAAGAAAAATTATCCATGTCTAATTGACATGTTGAGAGAGGGATAAGATCAATTGATTAAAATTTCATAAGTTAAAATTTATCTAGCATGCCTTTTAAAATGACTGCAGATTGTTTTCATGAAATTGACCACTTAAACATTATCAAAATAAAAAAATTATGATTCTTGTGCAAAGAGGACGTTGAGATATTTCCAAAAATTCCTCGTTTTCCTAAAAATGATCTCCCAATCAAAAGTTATGGCCTTTTGAAGTTTTACTTCATTTTTGGCCTTAAAAATAATCTAATTGTCAAATTTAAATGATTAAAATATTCACTGGCAAACCCACGGGTTTAAGTGTTCTAGTTGGCCTGAAAACCTCGTTGTGATCAAAATTAGTCTAAGTTTAGAAAGGGAAAATTTGGAAAATTTTCCCCACATCCCCGCCGCCGCCTCGCCCTTCACTTTTGGAATGTAATCCCGTGGGTGGGCAGGCACACACTTTAACTTAACCCTTTTGATTCTAACTTTGGCAAAATTTCCAAAAATTCTACATGACCCCCGCATCCCTACCCTTGCCTAGGAAATGTACTTTCGTGGGCATGCAGGCTTGTGCGTTCAATTTAATGTTTTTATTAAAACCCTTTGGAAAACTTTCCTAACTTTTTCTGCCATCCCGCAGCCCCACAACCAATGGTTGGCTAACACGTAGCAACCTTAGGCATCGGTAGAGGCGCAAAGCATTTTAACCCTTTATATCCTTTTTCTTTTAAAGTATAAAATTTGAATGTTTTCCTGTAAGTCCATTTTTCCTGTGTGAATCAAGGATTGACATGTGGCACTTGGAAATGCTAACACATTTCCCCTTTCAGGTTCACGGACGCACGGAGGTAAATTGTGTCATTTTCCTAAAAGGGCAAAAATGCTAAATTCCTTCCTCGCTCCGCTAGCCGGTGCCTTGGAAAATTTCACTCTTTCGCTCTGCGATTCCTTCTCTAGGTGAAATTTCTCCCCGCAGTCCGTAGGACTGCCCTCAGGAAAATTTTCCTCCCTAGGCCCGCAGGCCCATTCTTGAGAAAATTTTTACCCCGAGGCCCACAGGCCTATAACTTGAGAAATATGAGGAGTTAGGAGGACTTCTTTAGATCATCGGAAAGGTGAGGAAATTTATTATCTAATGGGAATGTTTTTGAGAAGTTTTGAGTGTATTAATTTTGGGAAAAATAAATTTGAATCTTTTAAGCTTGTTAGAGAGTGGTATAGTGAGAAATTACCCGATACTACAAGGAGGGGTGTTTTGAGACAATAATAGATACAATACTTAACCAAATTGTCTCAAATAGAGACAATTAAAAAGTTGTATATTGTCTTTATTATTGTCTCAAATTGAATGTCTCTAATATTGTCTCTAATTATTGTCTCTCCATAGACAATATAGATTGATATCACTTTTTATCTCTTGAGAGACAATATCATTATTGTCTCCTTAGAGACAATACAAAATACTGATTTTTTTTGTCTCTCTAGAGACAATACTAATTTCAATTTTTATTGTCTCTCTAGAGACAATACAAATTTAAAGAATGAAAAATCTGAATTACAAGAATAAATAATAATCAAATATCATACAGTGTAATCGATGACTACATATTGTCAATGATGTCAGAGCAGAACAAATAATTAATATTAGAAATTAAAAACAATTTTATTTGAATCTTGTGCCCAACAAATGGGTTCACAAACATTTTATTAATATCAAATAAGATAAAATACAAAAGGGTGCCTAAATGCTATTATCCCTTTAAATACAATGATAAAATAAAAAAAGGGTGCCTAAATGTTGTTGTTAAACCTTTGCGTACAATATGAACACCTTCTCTCCACCACCAGCTTCAAGTGATCTATGTGCTTCCTTGGTTCTACTTTGAGGTTCTTTTTCTTTACTTTTATTTTGAACAACTTCCTCTCTGAGCGATAGTTGTCATCTTCATGTTCTTTGTTTTGATTGTCTTAACTTTGATACCGATTCTCTATGTATCAGACAACAAAGGTGCATTGGAATTAATGAGATATTAAGACACAGCATATTTTACTCCATTTATATGCTCAATACGTATTCACAAATGGACATCTGTAAATCTAAGGACAATAATTAAAACATCGCACAAAACTAATAAGCTAAGTTGGTGTAACTCATATACCTGTATGATAAAATGGCATGTTTTCGGAGTCATCCCCAACTCATAAATATCCAAATGATCATCTGTACCCATCATTTAAGTAAATTTTTTGTTTCTTTGTTACATAGGAAATGACCTTGCAGAAAAATGTATATGAGTCTCCCGACAAGGTCATAAAATGGTGATGTGTGAAATAAGAGTTAGCGTACCACTAAAAAGATATCCCTAGTCTATCCCAGAGAGTATACTCAATAGATTTGATTGGCTAATAACAAGTACCTAAAATACAGAGAATTGAAATCACTAACCTATCTTGAAAGAATCATTGTACACATTTTAATAGCAATCTATCGCTAAGAAGAAAATAATAATAAATACCTACCAAAACAATCATCAGGGAGGCCCATTGGGTTGTAAAAATTGGAGAGCATCACAACCATGAAATTCTTAAAAAATAGAGAAGAAAATAGTTATGCTCATGTGAATTAATTTCAATCCCTTCAACATAGAAGATCGCAGTAATCGTAAGCCAATTTTCTCAGCTTCTATGTTTAAGCTGACCAGCTTCTCGCAAAATTGTGCAAGATTCTGCTTAAAAATATCTTAGCATAGAGATCATGCCTTGAAGACTTCTCAAAACTATTGTCTATGTCAAACACTAGTAAGTAGGAAAAACAATAGCCTGCATTAGGTTGATGGAACACAATAGAATCGAAACTACAACAAATTTTCTCTCGTTCGAATGACTTGCACACTCAGTCTCAAAGGTTTTCCATCAAGGCAGTCTATAATTAGGGTGATTTGTGACACTTATTAAGAAATAGAAACCAAAAAGTCATCAATGTATTAATTCTCAAGTTAGTTGAAAAAAAAATAGGATGTAAGTATTGTCCCTGTCCTGCTCAATAAAAGACTTGTATCCTAAGGTATTGATCTATAGCTAAGTTGGACATGTACTGTGTAGTTATTCCTGGCTGAGGTACTAAGAAGTTTAAATACTTTACTGTCTAGGCAATCTCTACTTCCTGTGATTGTCATACATAATAGATTCAACTTGAAACTAAAATTAATGCAATGAATCTACGAAAGATAGCTTTCCCTTTGCAAGCATTCTTCTATCTTTGTATTTTTGATGATGAATTTACAACGTAGGTAATAGATAGAGCTCATTCCAGCTCTATGCATATTTCATAAAATGGACTACTTAAATCATTGAATAAAAGTCAAGCAAAGTAGCTTGGTAAGGCAATCTCTCTCCTCTGATAGATAAAGATTACCAGACATTTACCATTCTCAGACATATACGGTGCATATGAAAGGCTCAGACATCCTACCTCAGAAGCTGGTATGGTTTTAATGTTCATATCCTCAGAGGCTATCATATAATAAACAACAGGCTAGTTCGGTTGTGATATCGAGAGTGAACTTTTAACTGAAATGAAATAATTCACTACTTTATTTGATCTCGTTGTATCTAGAACTTATCATAGCTAAACTTGGCATTTTTAGAATTTAGGAGTTAAATGCAAATGTATGTCTGTGATTTCATGCTCCCTGATTCTGATATCTTCTTCACCGGTATTTTAGATCCTCCATGAATCAAGGAAAGTGTCAAAATGATAGTATTGAATAGAAGATAGCATTCGAATAATGCCCAGCTTTAGCAAATAGATGGCAATACAAAATTCGACTAGGAGAACAAATAAGTAACCTGATTCTTTATAGTTGACTATGCAACTTCTTTCATATCGAGAAATATTATTGCAGGAAAAGACAATACAAGTAGTACCAAGAGTTTCAGAAATTATCCTTGTTAGAGAACAAAACCTGCAACTTTGAGGGCATGCTAGTATACAAATGGAGAGTATATTAACAACTAAGGGTAAACTGAACTTTGCAATATAGAGAAAAATGGAATAAGCAGCTGAAACAAGAAGATTATATGACCTCTAAAACACTATGTTTGATAATGGAAGCAAAACATTAAGTTTCTTGAAATTGGCAAAATTTGGAAATTAACAATAAGCAAGAGGACCATTCATAGATCAATATTGCGCACATTGAGAAGTTGAGGGTGGATATATTGCATCCACTATACAAACTAGCTATTTAGAACCAATGCATTTGTTTCGGATTAGGTAACTCCCATTTGCATTCTCATGTTATCTTATGCTCCAAAAAACGTATTCATAGGGAGTATTGAAAACAGTTATATTTCAAGCCAACATTGGAGTTGACGAAAGCGTTTGTATTAAACATAAGACGATTTATGCTTTTAGATGACTACCCACTATTCTTGTGAGAATATTAACTAACAACCACCGTAATGTTACAATCAGGTTGAGTTACGGGACCACCCGAATGACATATGAATAAAAAAGGATAATCACGGGACCGTCACTCAGGCAACTGCGGCAATTCCATCACAGAAGACAAAAAATGCAAGAAGAAGGGGGAAAAGGGAAAAACAAAGCATGTGGATGTTGATCGGGGCATGCGGGATACGAGTGTATACCTGGAAAGCTTTTTTGGATTCCGAACACCTTACAAGGAGACCTGTATTATCATTGGGGTATGTGTAACATTATTTCCGGCGGTGCAGTACCCTATTTGAAATTTTGCAGTACGTATAGTTCTTTTTCTTCACTTTGTATTTTGAGCAATAGCCTCTATGCCTAACAGTTTTCATCTTCATGTTCTTCAAAGCTTTGATTGAATCAACTTTGATAAGGCAATTCTCTTTTGTTTGGGTAACAAGGATGGTGACATTGGATTAGGTGAGAGTTTCATACAACCCACTGAGTCCCATTCTAGTTGAGGCATACCTATTCTCGAATAGACATGTAAACCAAGACAAGGATTAGAACCTTGGTACAAAATGAACAAGCTAAGTTGTGCACTCAGTCATACTTTGGTATGATATGATCCCTGTTTTCCTTGATTCCCAACACATAAATATCAAATGATCATCAGTACCTGCCATCTAACAATTTTATTTTAATCCTGTTGTGTGGTATGTCCTTCTAGAAAAATATTGAGTCTATAAATTAAAATGTTATGGCAAAAATTGAGAAATAAGAGAAGCACACCGCTAAAAAGATATCAATTAGTGATTAGAGAGTATCCAGACCATACAAGCGTGCTTAGGGTGTTAAATAAGGATGTTAAAAATGGCATAAAATCAACACTTTTGGTTCTAATAACAAGTACCTAAAATAAGAAATGAAATCACCAAAATTCTTGAAAGAATCATTGTACACATTTTATAGCAATCTATACTAAGAAGAGAATAATAATAAATACGGGCATGATTTCAGAGGCCCATGTTTTCAGAAAATGGAGAGGATCATGCATGAAAATCCAACCAATAATTGTCTGGATCTGTACGTGTGCAGCAAGAAAATATTAACTGCAAGTAATGTGACAAAAGCCAATATCATTGTTATTATCAACCCCAATGTTATCACCTGCAAGAATAGATTAAAATCTTTGTATCAACAATATAGATCAAAGTATAGAATCTAAGAAACAATTAAATGTGTCAAAAATGTTAAAAATCCCTATCTCATAAGTGGCATATAGTAACATACCTTTTTTTTCTTAAGAGGCAAAAATTGGAAAGGATAGAACATAAAACATCTCCAAAATGAAACCCACTCCATTTATTTTGACCAAAAAAGTGTTGTGGTTTAGCAAATGGGGCTCCATAAAGTAGCCAAACAACACATGTGAATAAGGTGCACACATATGGAAGACCAAAGAAGTTTTTTGTACACTTAAGCTTGTATATCCCCCAAAAAGTTGGCATTCAATTCTCACAACATGTGTTTACAAGTAATGAATATATATTGAGCATATGCAATGGAACAAGAAGAGTTATTGGTATTGAATCAAAGAAATATGATGAACACAGTACAAACATAGGTCACAGGAAAAGTGCCAATGAAGTTTGACTCAAAGAGAGAGAAGACAGCTACCTTTCAAGAGCACCCATGATAGAATACTTAGCAAGAAGAAAGAATTCTCCAGCAGCCTCAAATGCTTTAGATTTTAAGCAGCAGCACCACATCAACAATGGTGTGTCAATTCAAAGGGAAATACCTCCACTACAAATTATTCAAACAAGACATGCACCAAATCCAACCGAAAGCTAACCCCTCACTATACATGTAAAAGGATTGTGAAGGATAGAGAGAAATTATTGCAAAGCAAGCAAGTCTCAGGACGACAGGGCTCACATTGCCAAGATGTAAATAAAAAAATTGAAGCTAAACCAAAGATTACCTTTTGACACGTTGAAACTTCCTCATTCAGGTATCAAAGATAAAAACCACACATCTATCAGATACAATGCATTGTCAATCCTGTTAAAACCATCTCATTTGTTTATCCATTCTATGCATCTCAATTCTTATTCATTTTAAAAAGAAGAAAATACCAACATTCCACAAGCATAAAAAGGTTAAGTGTGCTAAATTTCAGATATATTCCTTTCATTAACTAATTGATTGCAAAAGCACCAATCAACTCATCTGTAGTCTACATCAAAACAATAATTATAATGAATTTTTGTGTTTATCAACTGTCACTTGAAAATTTATAACTGACAAACATATCATTAAAATAATGAGGTTGAATTAAACATATAACAAGAAACCCTCATCCTTTCATAAGAAAGACCATTTTTAATAACAAGGCATGCCTATGTTGATCCTTGGCATAATGTGATGGGTAACTTGAAAAGACAATACATAGTAACATTGTGCTTATACTTGAAGCTATTCTAATGATACAAGCTCACATAACAAAGAGTATAGTCACCTCCAAGCATAACTTGACCACAAGCTTTTGTAGGCCAAGATGAGAAAAGTCTATATTGAACTACACAATCTGGAGAGCTTGAATAACTTCAACAAAAATAACAAACCAAAACGCAACCAAATTATTCTTTGAAAATGAATGCGTATATTTTGGTATATTTTGCATGGCTGGAATCCCATCATATCTAACTGTAAGAGTAGATTTCAAAGCATCTTTTGAAATATATTTCAGTGTACAATGGACATTAAATTCAAACATGGCACTTCCTTTCATCTACAAACAGATCAAAAAAATGAAAATGTGAAGCAGACATGTGTTCATATGCTCAAAGGATACAGTAAAAAACACCCAAAACCTGGAATGAGAGCCTGTCATTTCTACAACATTCAGATAGCTAAAAAGGAGAATGAACAAATCTACTTTCAAACATTTTTGGAATTCCTGTCCCGGACACCATTTGATGTGTATCTAGGAAAGATGATAGAGATGGAGCAGGAAAGGAGGAGAATGATCAATGAATAAGTCCAAGCCATCATGTTCATGGAAATAACTCAACGAGTTAATAAGCAGGTACAAGAGCACTTGCTTCAAGCTAAAGCCAATGAAAAATGACAAAGTAATTGTCTCCAAATAGCTCAAAGAAAACATGCTATAGGCATATTTGAGTAAGGACCATCTCAAGGGGACAGGAAAGAAGCTCTAGCCAAATAGATATAGTCCAATCAGAACTATCCAACAAATATAGGGAAAACTCAAGCTGGAAATTCCCAATTATATGAGCATGTACTCCATAATTAATATAGATTTTCTAAAGCAGTTAGAACCATCAATGTTGGAACAAGAAGTTGATATAGCACCCTTGCTTCCAGAAAAAGAAGAGTTGGCTCAAGATTTCAAAGAAGAGATGATAAAATCCACCCAACTGTTCTTTCAAAAACATCTTTGATTGATCATAACAAAATAAAAACATAATTTGCAGCTCCATTCAGATGTTGTAGTTGCAACAACCCTTGTAGACATGCATGCAAAATGTGGAAGAATAGACAAGACAAATGAACTGTTTGAGAGAATGTCTCGAAGAGACGTGTTCATGAGGACAACATTAATTTTAGGCAATGCAAAAAATGGATTTGTTGAAAAGGATTTAGAAACTTTCAAGCAAATACAATTGGCAGATTTATAGAAAAATTCCACCACCTTTTCCAACATCACGACAGCCTATGCCAAAATGGTGATTTTGGAATAGGGTATGAGAAGAATATAAATAAGCCAATTACTATTCAACACCTGACTGATAATGTTGTGCATGGTAGTAGTGCTGGTACATGCCATAGTGAGAACTCTCTTGCTAGTGATATAGTGTCTGAGAAGACCATAAATAAGAGATTTGCTACAAATTTTTCCAATTTGAAGTGCGAAAAGGTTAATTTTGAAGAAAGCAACGAGGACAGGTGTCTTTCTGGAAGCATTATTGATTAAGGTTGTGCTGCAGAAAAAGAAACTACTGCAGTATGGAAGAACTCAATTAAGGAACATGCAACTTCAAGAAATTCAGGTGGATACCTAGACTGTGAACAACATAAGCTGTCAGATTTGAAAATGCTTGCGGATTTCAATGGTATGATAAGTGTTGAATACATAAATGTAAATAAACTAAAAACATGCAAATCATGTTTCAGATGGACATATAACTTGATAAGACTCTAAATGGACAAATAGAGTCACATTTACAGAATAATGTTTGTGGAGAATATTGTTTTCTGAGAAGAATAAAAAGAGCACCAAAATGATTTTTGTAGTATTTTTTTATCACAAACATATACTTTCTGGAAATTTATTGACATATTTTATGTATTCAATTGTAGTTAGATCTGCAACATCTAATGCGGCTTACATGGAAAATCAAGACCCTGTGCAACAAATTGTCTGTGGTTATGCTGCTCAAAAGACCCTTGGAGAAAATTTTACCCACAGAAATATTCAAGCAGTGAACAGAAAATATTATGAAGATGCTAGCAGTCAACCACCAGAGAGTGACTTTTGGATGGCTTCTTCTGAATTAAAGGTCGTATTTAGCTATGCAAAGGAAATTCTCTCAAGTAGCTCTGGATTCTTCAGAAGTTCTTGTGGAAAGAAGACACAACTTGTGGTTCAGGATTTGCCTGAATATGTTCCAAAGTTTCTCCTTTATGAGAGTCCTTTAGATATGTTTAAGTCATACAGTATCTACAACAATCTTATTACTGCAGACAGAATACCTGACAAATCAATTATCTGCAGTCATGTCATTAATCCCTTCTGGCCACTTTGTAAGTTTGAGCATCGTGGTAAGTGCAATAATGAGGATTGTCCATGACAACATGCTAGAGATTACAGTCTAAATGCTACACAATTTGTTGAGCAATTGAAGAATCACAGTAATACTGAAGTGGATGGTTTAGCTGGGGATTATAAACAGTTAAATAATCATGGTAATCAAGACCCACAAATAAATTTCGAGATAGCAACAAAAGAGGCAATCACCAGGGGCTTCGAAATTCATTTTGCAGCTACCACCAAGCAGTCTGCAGATTCACAAGGCTTATCATGTCGCATCATCAGTAGTTATGGACTGATAGTGCTAGTATATCGAATTGGATCACATCTTATAAAAGCAAATGTCCCAATGGTGGATGCCTTGATAACACGGAACACTTGGCGTTATTGGAAATTGGGATTTTACCAATCATTCCCTATTCCATTTGCGTTTCAGAGACTTCTACTTCTAGACATGCCATATTTGTGCAGTGCAGCAGTTAGGGAGTGGATGCTTGGCAATAACAGCCGATTGCCTACTTGTTTGTATAGTTCTAGTGCAAATCCAGATGATACGAAGGTTTGTTTGTATAGTTCTCACATGTACGTTTGAAAATTTTCACACTTACAAACTTTTCGACTGTCTATTTTCTATTTCTAACATCTGAGTGTCTTAAACACACGTCAAACCATGCAGGTCACTGGGGAAGAAGAACTAATACAAGTAAAATTTACATTTTCAGATTTAGATGATATCTTGAAAGTAAATGGTTATGTTAAAATGTGCATTTCCCTTACTTCCCAAATTCTGTTGAAAGTTACATGGAAAAACTTCAATCCAATTGGTCGAAGAAAATTTTAGACAGAAGAGTATGCATTATTTTATTTTATAGGTAAATAAAAAAAAATTGTTTGCAGATCTATTGGAGAAGACCAGCTTGAAAGTTAAAACTGACTGCTTCGACCATGTCGTAATGGTATCTGCAAGCGGTAATAAAAGAAAAGATACTTTTGAAAACTTTAAGTGCTTTGATAAAATAAGATTGCCTATAAACCACAAACTTTCTAGCATAATACAGACTCTGAGTGTTAGACATTTGCTTCATAGTTTGGTAATGAAACCATTGATTAAGCTGTGGAAAACTCGCCACTTCAGACACTGAGCCTTGGTAATTTCTTCACCATCACCTACAAAAATAAACAACTGACCAAAATCAAACTTAATTGCTATAACTAAAGCTCAGAGTGTAGCACAGACCACTTGGATGAAAAAACAAGAATACAACCCAAAGTGATTTGCAACAGCAATTTCTTGAGGAGGGTTCAGCTATTGGAAGTTCTGAGCACACCTGCATGCATACTCTTGAACTCATGGCAGCTGATGAGTTCTTGAATCCATGACCATTGTCAATAAGGACTGCTCAATGTCGTCGACCCTCCTCATCAACTTCTCAAAAAAAATAAAAAAACATTTGTCTGTCCATGGCAGCCAACTCTTTCTATCCTCTCCTGAGTCTGCTCTGTACATTGAGAAATTTTCTCCTTTCAAAGCCAAAGATTTCAACGCTAGGGTTTAATTTTATTGGCGTTCTGCCATGAGCTGGTTATGCCAGCAACTGGCTTCAGATTATCTACTTAGCTCTATAAGCCCAATGACACTGTGTCATTGCAAAAGATTTTAATAAACAATATCAACTTCATTTTCAAAAAAATAAAAGAAGCCCTAGAAACAAACCCCATTCCGAGGCGGCCATTGCCCTGAAGCAGGTTGCATCAGAAATGTGCCAGGTCCCTCAACAGTTGCAGCCCATAAACAACGCATCCTAGTGAGCACATGTTGCTCCTGCCATTCGTGCCCTGGTCCTCGTGGATTTGACCCCCTTATGATGGGCTCTTAACTGTTTGATAGAATACCAATAAAGAACACAATTATCGTTTTCACTTCTTGGAAATTACTGTTTTTATTGATTACAACCATATTCCATTCCACCACTTTACAGATTGTTTAATTTGTCTGGGAAAATGGCATTTCTGTCGCCCCTGAAAGGGCATCGTGGAATGAAATACCATATACAAGCCATTGATAATTATAATGCTACCTTCTGTCGTCTCTTGTACCTAATTCTACATAACCCCTTTCAATTTCTATGGACAGTAATTTATTTGCCAAAATTTGTTACCAGGTCAGACTTTTACACCCATTCATAGGCATTTCATTCTTCTTTCAATTGTAAACAACATTGAGGGTATCTATTCAGTGAAATAGATTTGTCATTTGGGTGAAATAGGCCTAAACTGGGATATAAAGTCATTACCTGTTTTGAACTCAACAATTAACCAGGACCTCATTGGTAAACAAATGTTAAGGTGAGGAAGAAATAATTCTCTAAATGCTTCATCTTATTTTCCAATATATATTACAAATTCAACGGCATCAAACACCATTTTTAAACATTGACTCTTCTTTTGAATATAAATTCCATGCTGAAATACATTATACTTCTGCCATCCCCATTTCAAATAATCTCTATCAGCCCTTCAATTTTCCTAACACCCAAATCCTTGGTCAATAAAAGGGCAATTATGTCACTGCTAAATTGGGTAGGCTTCATCCCTTGAATGTAGCGTCCAATTTTGATATGGGGAGGCCAAAATCATTTTTGCCATTTGTTTTTCACTGATGGCTCACCAATTGTTTGACAAAATAGCAACAAGGAACATATTTTAGGCTTGGCCTTAACAGAAATTGTAAATATTGCTCGCTTTTTTTAATTTCAGTTGCTCTGTCTATATTCAGGATATTCTCACAAGGAATGGTTCCTTTCATAGTTTATTAATTTTTTGATTAATAATTGGGTAAAGGTATCAACCTAGGTAGCTAAATTTGTTCTACAGTTAACTACACATGAAACTTAATGTCTTTTCCTTATCAGGCTTCGTAAAAAACTTGCAAATGCTCCAATTACACATCTTCAATTCTATTGGTTTTATTCCTAAATTCAGTAGATTTCCCAATACAGTCACGTCTATTGTATTTGAATAGTATTTGATTTGTAGTTTCATCAACGACCACTGAGATACAGTCATGATAGGCACCAAGCTTAGGAGCAGTAGAAACCCAATTACATTGACACACCTATCTATATGGCAAATACCGGTATTCTGAATGGTATTTCCCATAGTTTAGTTTAATTTTCCCATTAGTCTCAGGTTACCCTTCTCCTTTTTGGTTATGCCTAACACCCAAATTTCAATGGAATTTTCATATTGAAAACAAAGATGTTGAACTAGGCTTTTGTATGACAAAAAAGGTGATGAACTTTTCTATGGACCAAGGAAATGCAAGTTGGTTTTTGATCTGTTTCTTCCCAAGTGATAGGTTTGGATTGAGTTTGTGTTTTTATAGTTTTTTTGCCATAGTCTGGGTTGCATTGAGTCCATCACATCTATCCACAAGGTCTGCCATTGAACTGAGAATATAGAACTGCTAAAAAATAAAAACAAAGAAGATGACAGTGGGAAGATTGAAATTTTTTGGAGACCCTTAAATCACATGGATTGGGTTAGCTTGTAAGCTTTATAGTATTAAACATTGTCCTGGTTATGGATGAGGATGTCAGCCACTGATAAAAACATATGGTGAATCAGTGCTCTTTAAATTCCAACGATTGAGTGAGTCATTTGATCATGAGGTGATGGAGAAAATGTTACTCTAAAATGTGTGGTCGATGTTTAGCTGCTGGCTCTTTTTTCAAACACAGTCTAGTTTAGAGTTTTTTTTTTAGAACTTGTCTTCCGCACAAATGTAACTTTATCAGTACATAATCCTAAATATTTTTCCATTGCATTCTGCACCTACCGTAGTTGCAACTATTCAATTATGTAGATCAGATTGATTTTCATGTGCTTTCCAACCTCCCATAAAAAAAAACACAAGTTATAAAAAAATCATCAGAATCATTGAAGTGTTATCCTTCAATTTTTATTGAGATAGCCTCAGCTTTGTAGTAACAGATAAGGGAAAAAATTCAGTATCTACCACAAAGTAATTGGTGGTTTTCTACGATGATGGTTCTAGCTCTTTAGGGAGACATTAAAATAAGCTTTAGTATGTGCTATGAAGTAATTGGTGGTTTTAGCTCTGTACGAACAGCTAAAAAATGTTCAGCATGTCCGATGAAGTAATTCGTGCTTTAGTAGAATGGTTGTAGCTTTTCACGCTTGCATATGGCTGAGAAGAGAGAAAGAGTTCAGTTTTGTCCGCGGCTGGCATAGAGACCACCTTAACTGCATTCCATCTCTTGGTGACTGTCATTGTAGGGTTTATATCTAATGCAAGCGGATATTAAACCTCAAAGTATGTGCCATTGTGGGATCTTATTTTGTTCACTATTTTAGCCAATATGTCCATTCTGAGAATGAACTTCACCCTCATGTTGCATTCTGTTGGATTTAATCGCGTTACATTTTTCTTCTTCTCTTATGTCCTGTCACATTCAGATATTTTTCCCCCATTTTTTTCCGCTATGCAAATTTTGAAATTGAGCATGTTTCCTGTGGTTGGTATGAGGGAATGGATTCTACACAACAAACATTGCACCATGCCAGTCAAGTCTATTGTGCATATCATACTCAAAAGTGTGATTTTCTGTACGGTTACTGATGTAAGATCTAATTTGCATTTTAGTATTACACTTTCCCAACTTCGAACGAATCTTTAATATATCCAAAGATGGAATATAACCTACATAACGCTGACTTGCCTCAAAGCATTTTACTAAATTGTTTCACATGAGATGAATCGGCAATGTCTTTGTCCTGAGATCCAACATCCATCCACAATTCCCTGCAGCCTGGGCTAAACAGAGTATTAGGTGCATCCTCATTGCTACTCTAGCATATTAATGGTTTGTCGACTTCCCATACAATACAAATTTTTTAAACTAGTTGTACTCATTTCAGACAACATTTGGACCAATGAATATAGGAATGCACCATGTTGCTTGTAATTTTTGTTAACTACTATGAAAAGGTTGGCCTTCTCATCCATCTCTCACCGCCTTGAGTATCGAAGATGAGATCCTATGAAACTTAATTAGATACATTAAATGGTATATGCAATCTAGACATGGTCCTATTATAGAAATCCATGAAACTGGATGGTTAAATCCAAACAACAAGAAAACATGTCTTACAGGGATTGGCAGGATGTGAACCACTTGTAAAGTGAGACTGAGGCATCGTAAGGAAAGGATGAAAAATATGGGGAAGGGGTGTTGAAATTATGATAATCCCGTTGTAAAATACACATCACATTCCCATTAAATTTATAATCATGGAGGTTTATGACTTTTTTGTCAACTCACAAATTTTCAAACTTTTTTGTCAACTCACAAATTTTCAGCAGCCTCTCTGTTGTTGTGGGTGGAGACGAAGAGGGCTGAGGATTCTCAGAGCGTTCTCCAAATCCAAATGAAGGCATTGCAGTTGGACATGGCCACCCAACTCTGTATCACTTTTTCCTTGTAGTTGTAATTCAATCCCCTCCTCTCCTTGGGCTAGGAAGGACATGGCCAGGATCTGCCATGTTCCACTCCTCTCCTTGGGCAGACAAAAAGAAAAACACAAAAAAAAAAAAAGAGAAACTCAATACAAATCCATTAAACAACATAAAAAAAAATATCCTTGCAAACAAAAATTCTGAACACACACAGCCCCATAAGGAAAACTATGGAGCAATCCATTAAACAACATAAAAAAAATATTGGCAACCCAATAGGTGCTCATTCTGATCATATGTGGAAAGAAATATGTGATACCTATGGTGTCAATAACCAACAACCTCCACTAAGGAGACATAAGTGGAAAGAAATGAAGTGCATACCTATGGTGTCGAATAACAAAATAAAACTTCTCTGGCACTTGGTCATAGCTCTCTTTTGTGTAATCCACCACCATATCTGCCCCCACGATTTTCAAAAAATCTAATTTTCCCATGCATGTAGTGGAAACGATCCCAGAAGCTTCAAATACATGCTTTGCTAGTTGAATGGAGAGGGTTTCAATCCAGTTGGCTCCTCCCACAATAAACATGATCTTCCTTTTCGATGTTGTTAAATGACTGCAGAGTAGTTAACAGAGTGAGCGGAAAACTAGCGGTTTCTTAGAAGGAAAAATCCAAAACAAAAACGTAATATAAAATGCATTTCCGTTAAGGAGTAGGCATATAGGTAATGTCTTGCGCATGTTGTGGGGGTTAAGGATCTTGTAGTCGATAGGGTTGAGAGCAGTGTAAGTGGAAACCTAGCCAGGCCCGACATTTGGAAGTGGAATGTCTGAAAATTGCAGGATGTCTATAGCGCCGTTCTCATTATAGAACCTCATTGTAAGCCCTAATGCGTTGAAACAAAGACAACAAAAAGGGCTTGAACCTTGGTTCCTCCTCACCGTCGAACATTGGTCTGCCACTGAGGTATATGAACAAAATCCACCTGTCACCCTTGAATCATGTCCCCCAAAAATCAAAGAAGAAACGAAGGGTGAGAGGAACTGGCTCGAAGAGAAGTGGAGCAGGTTAAAAAGAGAGAAAAATAAAATGCTTTCATGTGCACGATAAATAAGGTCTGAAATTTTTGAAATCACTAAATACCCACTTCAAATCTGCAGGATCCATGTCGATGCCCAAAGGCTTTAAAAAGATCTGTCAATCATTTGCACCATTGCAAAGCTTTCCATTTCAAACCACCTCCATTTAGGAAAAACCTTTCTGAAGCCCTTCCCGCTTCCTTCAATCTCCCAATTTGGGGCCGCTCAAAAGTCAACAAATTATTAAAGAATAGATAGAAAGTGGGGAGGAATTTATCTTAGAGACAATAATTAATGAACATGAGACAATAATATAATATTGTCTCAAACTTATGTCTCAAAATACCCTTTATATGTTTTTCAGAGAGTTGAGTGCAAAATTTCTTGTTAGATCTCTAAGCCTCTTTCTTTAGCAAGTATGTTTCAATTTTTCATGAAAGTGGTAGCTGCCACAAATGTTTATTATTCTTCTTGTTGGGCTCCTTATATTAATGCTTATGCCAAACTTGAGAAGTTGCTTCATGATTGTTTGTGGGCCAAAACTAAAGGGCACAAGGTTTTCCATAGGGTATTTTGGGACATCTGTTGTATTCCTAAAGAAGATGGCGTCTTACGTCTGATTGACATAAAAATTCAAGGAAAATCTCTGTGTTAAATGGATTTTTCATACTTTAGAGGGAAGTGAGGCTTAGAAACTACTTATTCGGCATGGCATCTGTCAGGGGGTCCACTTGGGTAGGCTTGCTTGGAAAGGCCTTAATTTCCAAACTTTGTTACTTTTTCCAGCTTCTATTAAGGTTAAAGGTTATTTTATATTATAGAGTATCTGGAAGACCTAGGATTTACTCAAACCTAATCTTGTTTGGGTGGGTGATGGTTTCCAGACTTGTCTTTCTATTAATTCCATGTCTCTTTGGTGGTCCCTTGTATTTTGTTTTCAGGACAAGCCCCTCACTTTATCCCCCTGGTCTAAAGCTCTCATATTGTTTAAAAAGGGAATTCAATTCATTGGTAATTTATTCAACAAACATTCCAAAGACTGGCTTTCTTGGGATTCTCTTGCTTTGAAAGTTTAGTTTCTCCTTACTGATGCTAAGCCTATTCAACAATTGACTAAAGGTATTCTAGATGAGTATTTGCATAAAATTGAGCTTACCTCTAGTGTCCCTTGGTGGCATGAATGAAATTGGCCTACTGCTACGCCTTTCCACCATTACAAACCCTCCCTCAAGTATTCATTGCTAGGTCCTAAATTGATTGATTATGCTACTCTTAATTGATGTTGGTACCTTTCCTCTTCAGCCTCTGTTTTTTCTCGCCATTCTCAGAGGGTTTGGTGTGCTCATGTAAAGCCCAAGAAAGCCCATTTTCTATGGTGCATCCTCCATCAAGGCCTTCTAGCTAACACTCGGCTCATTCATCTGGGGTTTAATCCTATTTGTTTGTGTTGCTAGTAGCCAAAAACTATTAAGCACATTTTTTGGTTTTGCATTTGGGCGCAAATAGCTTGGTGATGGATTTATACCCTTTTCCAACCCTTTTCTCTGGATTTTTTCCCCTAGAAAATGGCTCTTTTGGGGGAATCAGCCATGCTACTTGCAATACACAAGAAATTTTGGCACATATTCAAAACTGAAATCTTATTTTCTCTTTGGAAAAATAAAAATAATGCAATTTTTAATAGTGCTACGCTTGATTATGATTTCTCTGTTACTAATAAAGTGGTTGTGATCTCTAATGTCATGCTTCATATTCAAAATCAGGCCCAGAAGGTTAGGCTTGAGGTGGAGCATCTCCAGTGCCTCTTTGATCATTGGGGTTCAGCCCCTTGTGTTGTCAGTCAGGTTCCCCCAGATGTACCCTCACACCGTCGTTCGTCGGAGCTACACCATTGCTTGCCGCCTCCGCCTTGCCACTCTCTACCTCCTGGCTGTAGGTGGGGGTGAGCTTTCTGCCACTTGCGAAGTCTTTCTCCTCAGTAGAGATCTCCCCGCTCTCGGCTGCCTTTGCTTGTGCTTCCTCCGATAGGTGGCTCTGGTTTGTTCTGTCCTAGTCAGGGCAAGTTTCCTCGGCTCTTGCTAGCCATTTCTTCCTCTCGGCCTAATGACAATTCTGGTGATAAGCAAGATAATGGATGGGATGGGTTGGATCATATTTTTTATGAGGTTCACCCCTCTAGCTTGGGTTGGGGCAACGAGCTTGATAGTCACCCCCCCGCCGCCACCTACTTCTATGTTCGTGGTTGCTGCTTAGTTGTGCTCTCTTTTTTTGGTTGAATTTCACACTATTTATGTAGTTGTTTTGGTGTTATGGTTTGTCTCTCTTGAGGCTTCTTTTAGCTCAATGTGACTTTTCCACCCATTTTGTACAAATGGCGTAGTATATATTGTTCTATTAATATAAAAGTGTGCTTTTCAATAAAAAAACAAATTATTGCAAATATTATAATTTTTGGCTGATAAGCTATATCATGGGGATTGAGCCTTCCCAAAAAAATCACCTAAAAATGCCATCCTACAGGGAAAGTTGCATTTCACACCAAAATGCAGCCTTCACAGAGATGATGGGAATATATTCTTGATAGGAATAGAGTCTGCTTGCGCAGCCATCCGAGCCACACAAAGACGATCATATTTTATTTGGCTCGGAACAGCCGTGGAGTAGGCATGAGACATGCAAGTATTTAATTTCGACCTTCTCTTATTCCTCCACACGTCAACATTTCATTAATTTTATTTTTTTATTTTTTATTATCTTGCTGAAGGCAGATATATGGGCTTCACGGATATCATTATTTCATTTCACATAAATTAATTTAAATTTGACATCTGAAATTTCATAGTTTCTTTATAAGAGTTAAGAGTAAACTTTAAATAATTAAAAAGAAAATAAAAAAAGACTTCTATTTTTTATTTTATTGGTTGGGGCTTTATTCTCAACGGGAGCAAAACCATGAAAAATCTTGTCATGACTGTTTGCTTTATGTCTTTTCCTATCTTTAGATTATTTTCCTAAAAACCACTAAAACATTCTGATTTTTCCGTATGAATTTCCACATCCTGTTTTGACATAGATTAGGGGTCGTGTCAATTCCAGCTGTGTAATTCAGACACCACGATGAATTCACCAGGGTGATATTCCTGCTTTGCCTGTGCAGCGGCTAGATTTTTTTTATAGATCTAGTAATTTCGATCATATCATACATGTTCTGGAGTAGGGATAGTCTGATTATTTTCTAGATGATTTCATTATATGACATTTTTAATGTAGGTGGTTTCTATTTGTTATAAATATTCCTCTTTAGAGAGCAGTCTGATAGAGATTCAGGAGGCGAGTTGAGACAATTTTTGAAATCAGTTTGTTTTTCACATTTATGGTGAAGTCATTTAATCTTTAGTAAATGGTTATTGTCGTGCAGATTCCTGATTATTACAAGAAAGATGACCGTGTAGGATATGCAGAACATGCTACAGGCGTATATAAGAAAAGGAATAGTGAAAGGCGGCTGGCCCTATCCCTCACGTAAGTTCGCAGGGGGAAGTGAGTTGGCTGCTGACTGGGCACTGTCCAGTGTTTCACGGAGCTAAAAAAGGTTAACGGAACCCAAGTCTTTTCAGCGCCTCCACTAACTACTCAACCAACCCAAGTCATTTCAGCGCCTCCCTTGACTGCTCAACAATACCTATTCACATTTATTGTTTTGAATATGCTGCGCCATTTCAAAGTATCATTTCAAATATTTATTGAATGCTACCATTAATTGCTGCCTAAATTATATTCATTAAACTATTTACTCCACTTTTTGGCACCACTGTTCTGTTTTTTTAATTATTTTTACATAAATGATTTATTTAAGTATTGCAAAAAAGAACAGTAGTCATATTTCATTCAGTTTTATGGAAGTTGAAGGAGATTTCTGAAGGTTGGCTATGAGAAAAGAACATTGCTCATGACAGGGAAAATTTGGAAATAATTTGTACATTGCAAATCAGGTAAGAACATTATATTTTTTAAAATCAGTGATAAGTTCAACTCATCTTGTTTATTAATTTATTAAGTTTTTGAACTACTTTGCCAGTCATCTATCAAATTTGAAAGGAATAACAATTTTGGTTAGTGTTTGCAAGATTTATTTGAAACAAGGCTAATTGAAAACAAAGAAATTATAAGTTGAATGGTAATTCAGATTCTTATATCTAATATTCAAGGTAATATTTTTCCTGAGATAGTTTTTTTTACAACAATACAACAACATATTACATTGTCGCCCAATCTAAATGATGGAATACGTTATATTTACAGGCTATGGTCATTATAGTGTATAAACTATGATGCCACATTCTTATGTGCCTAAGGGATCTATATCAAAGTAGGTTGTTTTCCCACGTAATACATTGTTGCGTCAATGACATGCATTTCTAAAGATTTTTTTTCACATCATAGTGTTATGAAACTATTCAAATTTGTTTCATTATATTACTTTAAAATAATTTCAAATAATTTCCCTCGTACTATGAGTACAGCAATTTAACAACATATTACGTTGTTACCCGTGATAACGATGACCTGACTCGTTACTAGGCTGCATAAGGTACAGGGTGTACTATATAAAACTATAATTTAAGATCTTAGTGCACCTACAGGATCTATATCTAAGAAGGTGGTTTCTCAACGTAATACGTTGTTTCTTTGACGACTTGCATTTTTAAAGTTTTTTTAGGACTGAATAATCTATTAAAATTTGTTTCATTCAATTAAACTGTAATACTTTCCAATTCATCCTCTCAAAATTTAATTTCGACACAATGACAACGTATTACGTTGTCACCTGGACTAAATGGTGGAACACGATATTTTTACAAGCTATATTCATTATAGTTGGTGTACCTCTTAGCTCAGTAGATCCTCCTCAAGGAGCATGTCACGTTCTCATATTCATGTTGTTGTTCTTCTTTACAACCGTGTCCTCAATCTTTCTTTGTATGCATACACCTATCTTTTCGAACAATCAGCATTGAAGTCTGACTTCCAAGCATATAACCAATGACAAGTACTTTGAGTAAGGTTGCTGACTGCCCTCAATGTCCACATTTACCTTTTAATTCCTAGCTACTAGTCCATTTATCCAACCTCAACACTCCATTTCTTCTCGAGTTCTAAAAAAACACTCTCTCTTTGTCTCCATGCAAACTGTCTTAACTCAACAACACTCCTTTATGAACCTTAAATATCCTTGAATGCATATATAAAACTTCATCTTTGTTCTTCCTTGTGGAGGTAATCCTTTATGAAACTATTATGCACTCGATTTATCATCAAACAAGGTCTTCAAATGATACCATTCAATGATCAATTCTGCCCTTCACAGGTTTTGGCCCACGTGTGTACAATGTAGGATCATCAAAGTATCAAATCCTATTATTAGGTTGTCACCCATACTAAATGATGGAGCGCACTATTTTTACAAGATATAGTAATTATAGCGTATAAAACTGCAATGCACCATTCTTATGTGCCTAAAGGATCTAAATCCTTTCCCTCCTACTATGAGTACAACAATTTAACAACATATTACGTTGTTACCCGTGATAACGATGACCTGACTCGTTACTAGGTTGCATAAGGTACATGGTGTACTATATAAAACTATAATTTAAGATCTTAGTGCGCCAACAGGATCTATATCTAAGAAGGTGGTTTCTCAACGTAATACGTTGTTTCTTTGACGACCTGCATTTTTAAAGTTTTTTTAGCACTGAATAATCTATTAAAATTTATTTCATTCAATTAAACTTGAATAATTTCCAATTCATCCTCTCACAATTTAATTTTGACACGACGACAACGTTTTACATTGTAACCCGCACTAAATGGTGGAAAACGATATTTTTACAAGCTATATTCATTATAGTTGGTGTACCTCTTAGCTCAGTAGATCCTCCTCAAGGAGCATGTCACGTTCTCATATTCATGTTGTTGTTCTTCTCTATAACTGTGCCCTCAATATTTCTTTGTATGCATGCACCTATCTTTTCGAACAATCAGCATTGAAGTCTAACTTCCAAGCATATAACCAATGACAAGTACTTTGAGTAAGGTTGCTGACTGCCCTCACTGTCCACATTTACCTTTTAATTCCTAGCTACTAGTCCATTTATCCAACCTCAACACTCCATTTCTTCTTGAGTTCTAAAAAAAACACTCTCTCTTTATCTGCATGGAAACTGTCTTAACTCAACAACACTCTTTTATGAACCTTAAATAACCTTGAATGCATATATAAAACTTCATCTTTGTTCTCCCTTGCGGAGGTAATCCTTTATGAGACTATTATGCACCCGATTTATCATCAAACAAGGTCTCCAAATGATACCATTCAATGATCAATTTTTCCCTTCACAGGTTTTGGCCCACATGTGTACAATGTAGGATCATCAAAGTATCAAATCCTATTATTAGGTTGTCACCCATACTAAATGATGGAGCACACTATTTTTACAAGATATAGTCATTATAGTGTATAAATTTGCAATGCACCAATCTTATGTGCCTAAAGGATCTAAATTCTTTCACTCCTACTATGAGTACAACAATTTAACAACATATTACGTTGTTACCCGTGATAACGATGACCTGACTCGTTACTAGGCTGCATAAGGTACATGGTGTACTATATAAAACTATAAATTTAAGATCTTAGAGTGCCTATAGGATCTATATCTAAGAAGGTGGTTTCTCAATGTATACGTTGTTTTCTTTGATGACCTGCATTTTTAAAGTTTGTTTAGCACCGAATAATCTATTAAAAGTTGTTTCATTCAATTAAACTGGAATACTTTCCAATTCATCCTCTCACAATTTAATTTCGACACATCGACAATGTATTACGTTGTCACCCGGACTAAATGGTGGAAAACGATATTTTTACAAGCTATATTCATTATAGTTTGTGTACCTCTTAGCTCAGTAGATCCTCCTCAAGGAGCATGTCATGTTCTCATATTCATGTTGTTGTTCTTCTCTACAACCGTGCCCTCAATATTTCTTTGTATGCATGCACCTATCTTTTCGAACAATCAGCATTGAAGTCTGACTTCCAAGCATATAACCAATGACAAGTACTTTGAGTAAGGTTGCTGACTGCCCTCACTGTCCACATTTACCTTTTAATTCCTAGCTACTAGTCCATTTATCCAACCTCAACATTCCATTTCTTCTCGAGTTCTAAAAAGAACACTCTCTCTTTGTCTCCACGTAAACTTTCTTAACTCAACAACACTATTCTATGAACCTTAAATATCCTTATATGCATATATAAAACTTCATCTTTGTTCTCCATTGTGGAGGTAATCCTTTATGAGACTGTTATGCACCCGATTTTTCATCAAACAAGGTCTTTAAATGATACCATTCAATGATCAATTTTGCCCTTCACAGGTTTTGACCCACATGTGTGCAATGAAGGATCATCAAAGTATCAAATCCTATTATTAGGTTGTCACCCATACTAAATGAGGGAGCGCACTATTTTTACAAGATATAGTAATTATAGTGTATAAAACTGCTATGCACCATTCTTATGTGCCTAAAGGATCTAAATCCTTTCCCTCCTACTATGAGTGCAGCAATTTAACAACATATTACGTTGTTACCATGATAACGATGACCTGACTTGTTACTAGGCGGCATAAGGTGCATGGTGTACTATATAAAACTATAATTTAAGATCTTAGTGCGCCTACAAGATCTATATCTAAGAAGGTGGTTTCTCAACATAATACGTTCTTTCTTTGATGACCTACATTTTAAAAGTTTTTTTAGCACTGAATAATCTATTAAAAGTTGTTTCATTCAATTAAATTGGAATACTTTCCAATTCATCCTCTCACAATTTAATTTCGACACGAGGGCAATGTATTAAGTTGTCACCCAGACTAAATGGTGGAACACAATATTTTTACAAGCTATATTCATTATAGTTGGTGTACCTCTTAGCTTAGTAGATCCTCCTCAAGGAGCATGTCACGTTCTCATATTCATGTTGTTGTTCTTCTCTACAACCGTGCCCTCAATATTTCTTTATATGCAGACACCTATCTTTTCGAACAATAAGCATTGAAGTCTGACTTCCAAGCATATAACCAATGACAAGTACTTTGAGTAAGGTTGCTGACTGCCCTCACTGTCCACATTTACCTTTTAATTCCAAGCTATTAGTCCATTTATCCAACCTCAACACTCCATTTCTTCTCGAGTTCTAAAAAGAACACTCTCTCTTTGTCTCCATGCAAACAGTCTTAACTCAACAACACTCTTTTATGAACCTTAAATATCCTTGAATGCATATATAAAACTTCATCTTTGTTCTCCCTTGCAGAGGTAATCCTTTATGAGACTGTTATGCACCCGATTTATCATCAAACAGGTCTTCAAATGATACCATTCAATGATCAATTCTGCCCTTCACAGGTTTTGGCCCATGTGTGTACAATGTAGGATCATCAAAGTATCAAATCCTATTATTAGGTTGTCACCCATACTAAATGATGGAGCGCACTATTTTTACAAGATATAGTCATTATAGTGTATAAAACTACAATGCAACCATTCTTATGTGCCTAAAGGATCTAAATCCTTTCCCTCCTACTATGAGTACAAACAATTTAACAACATATTACGTTGTTACCCATGATAACGATGACCTGAATCGTTACTAGGCTGCATAAGGTACATGGTGTACTATATAAAACTATAATTTAAGATCTTACTGCGCCTACAGGATCTATATCTAAGAAGGTGGTTTCTCAATGTAATACATTGTTTCTTTAACGACCTACATTTTTAAAGTTTTTTTAGCACTGAATAATTTATTAAAATTGTCTCATTCAAATAAACTGAAATACTTTCCAATTCATCCTCTCACAATTTAATTTCGACACGATGACAACGTATTACGTTGTCACCCAGACTAAATGGTGGAAAACGATATTTTTACAAGCTATATTCATTATAGTTGGTGTACCTCTTAGCTTAGTAGATCCTCCTCAAGGAGCATGTCACGTTCTCATATTCATGTTGTTGTTCTTCTCTACAACCGTGCCCTCAATATTTCTTTGTATGCATGCAGCTATCTTTTTGAACAATCAGCATTGAAGTCTGACTTCCAAGCATATAACCAATGACAAGTACTTTGAGTAAGGTTGCTGACTTCCCTCACTGTCCACATTTACCTTTTAATTCCTAGCTACTAGTCCATTTATCAAACCTCAACACTCCATTTCTTCTCGAGTTCTAAAAAAAACACTCTCTCTTTGTCTCCATGAAAACTGTATTAACTCAACAACACTCTTTTATGAACCTTAAATATCCTTGAATGCATATATAAAACTTCATCTTTGTTCTCCCTTGCGGAGGTAATCCTTTATGAGACTATTGTGCACCTGATTTATCATCAAACAAGGTCTTCAAATGATACCATTCAATGATCAATTCTGCCTTTCACAGGTTTTGGCCCGTGTGTACAATGTAGAATCATCAAAGTATCAAATCCTATTATTAGGTTGTCACCCATACTAAATGATGGAGCACACTATTTTTACAAGATATAGTCATTATAGTGTATAAACTACAATGCACCATTCTTATGTGCCTAAAGGATCTAAATCCTTTCCCTCCTACTACGAGTATAGCAATTTAACAACATATTACATTGTTACCCATGATAACGATGACCTGACTCATTACTAGGCTACATAAGGTACATGGTGTACTATATAAAACTATAATTTAATATCTTAGTGTGCCTACAGGATCTATATCTAAGAAGGTGGTTTCTCAATGTAATACGTTATTTCTTTTACGACCTGCATTTTTAAAGTTTGTTTAGCACTGAATAATCTATTAAAAGTTGTTTCATTCAATTAAAATGGAATACTTTTCAATTCATCCTCTCACAATTTAATTTTGAGACGACGACAACATATTACGTTGTCACCCAGACTAAATGGTGGAAAACGATATTTTTACAAGCTATATTCATTATAGTTGGTGTACCTCTTAGCTCAGTAGATCCTCCTCAAGGAGCATGTCACGTTCTCATATTCATGTTGTTGTTCTTCACTACAACCGTGCCCTCAATATTTCTTTGTATGCATGCACCTATCTTTTCGAACAATCAACATTGATGTCTGACTTCCAAGTACTTTGGTTAAGGTTGCTAATTGCCCTCACTGTCCACATTTACCTTTTAATTCCTAGCTACTATTCCATTTATCCAACCTCAACACTCCATTTCTTCTCGAGTTCTAAAAAAAACACTCTCTCTTTGTCTCCATGCAAACTGTCTTAACTCAACAACACTCTTTTATGAAACTTAAAAATCCTTGAATGCATCTATAACATTCATCTTGTTCTCCCATTGCGGAGGGGTAATCCTTTACGAGGACTATTATGCACCTGTTTATCATCAAAACAAGGTCTTGAAAATGATACTCATTCAATGATCAATTCTGCCCTTCACAGGTTTTGGCCCACGTGTGTGCAATGAAGGATCATCAAAGTATCAAATCCTATTATTAGGTTGTCACCCATCGGTAAAATGATGAAGCACAATTTTTACAAGATATAGTAATTATAGTGTATTAAAACTGCAATGCACCATTCTTATGTGCATAAAGGATCTAAATCCTTTCCCTCCTACTATGAGTACATCAATTTAACAACACCATTACGATTTGTTTTACCGTGAATTGACCTGACTCGTTACTAGGCTCCATAAGGTACATGTGTACTGTATAAAACTATAATTTTGTAAGATCTCGTGTGCCTAAGGATCTATATCTAAGAAGGTGGTTTCTTTTTGTATACGTTGTTTCTTTGACGACCTACTGAATAATCTATTCAAAAGTTGTTTGATTCAATTATGATTCATCCTCTCAGCAATTTAATTTCGAAAATGACAACGTTTACGTTGTCACCCAGGACTAAATATTTTTACAACTAACGTTGTGTTAGCTCAGTACAAGATCCATTAAGGATAGCGCTCATATTCTTTTTGAACCCTAAAAGAATCATAATTATGATAAACTATCTTTTGTTCTCCCTCGTTACTAGAAATATGCACCCATTTAACAAATCATGATAAAACAGGTCTTCAATATAAGCAAATAATACCTTACGGAATTCGACCAATTTGGAATCCTCCACCATTTAAAAGTCAGACACTAAAATGCAAACAGCTGAAACCACGCTCGGACCTTCCTTTGCCGTATAGTAAGCACACTCAGACTGTCAACCCTAATTTCTTTTGCCCACGGGGCGCCATGAGAACCCGTGCCTGCACAGAACAGCATGAAAATCTGCATTTGAATTGCTCTTTTCAGCAGTTCGACGGCGGGCCCTAATTCGGATGCGTGACCGCTTCACTCCCCAACCGTGCTAGTGTGATAGTAACACAATGTACCTTTAAGAGGCACGAATATCCAAGGGTTCCATTTTACAAATAACTCTGTTTGCTTTCAGGTTTACGACTGTGGATTTTGCAGAAGTCGGTAGAACGGGTTTTTTATTTGTTTTTTAATGCCTGCCGAAGGCATTCATCTGTCTCTCTATGAGAATTACTACTTTTTTCTTTTCTCATCAATAAGAATTTGCCATGTGTACTCATTTAATAATTTTTTTCTAAAGTTTTACATAGACTTAGGAGAGAATATGCTTCTAAACTTTTTATTGAGACATATTCCCGTACTGTTGTGTGGTAAGGAATACTCAAATATTTTTTTCCCTTCCAACACAAATAAACTAAAGAATTTAGGCTCTTTTCCTATGTATTATTTTCAAACATTTTATTTACAAAATTTGTTGAAATTGATTTTATCATCCCAGTTTTGTCCTAATTTTTAAAGATGTGAGTGCAAGATTAATAGTGATCTGCTGCATATTAATTGGTGAAGGCCATATCTTCTTTAATTTTTTGTTGGAGAGCAATGTACGTCAATTTGTCTTACGTTCATTGTCTTCGTTCAATTTATAGAGCACCGCTAGATCAGCATTTTTTGGGGCAGCTGATGGACCTTATCTTATTATTGGACGAAATTAGGAGTAATTTATTTTTTTAACCATGGTGGGCATGTGGTAAGGCAGGATTCTTGAAGTTGTGGTGTAGAAATCGAGTAAAAGCTTTGAAAAATTTGTTTGCAACTAAGCATTTTGGCTTTCATTTTTGAATTTTTTTACTCTATTTTTGTATAAACCCCGGCCGTTTTCATCTGCGGCCGTTAATTTTTGAAGGTAAGCAAAATTGTTGTCACTGGATCAGAAAACATAAAGAACAAAGAGCTCGTAGATGCTAGAAAATGGTGTTCCATAATGTTTTTAATGAAAAAATGGTTAAGAATAATCGGGTTTAAGTTAAGAAATCGGTGTCGTCGTTCTCACCAAAGGACATTTCATTGAAAGTTTTGAATGCTCTGTACAACTATTGTGTATAGGCATTGGAATTTTAGATGAACTTTGGCAACAGTCGATTGAGTGATCTTTTTTATTTGAGAACATAACCCTTCACTTCCTCCTATAATTGAGATATTTGGGACATTATTGTGCTGATTTTAAGCTTCCTTAGCGTCCCTTTCTATTTTGTCTGCGCAATAATTTTATTTTTTTCCTTGCATGTTCAGAGCTTTATTAGCGATTATAGGCAACAGAATCTTTCTTGCAGCATCTTTTTGGTCAGTCCATGTTAACCAAATCCTTGAGAGTATAGTCCGAGTAAGCACACAATACCTATCTTCGCCAAGTAACTTTCAATTCTACCCTCTTGTTTATTCGAAATCTTAGAAGTTCTCCCTTTTTGTTTAGTAGACTTGTAAGAAAGAGAATTAATGTTTGTCGGTAGGAGTATGGGCCATTTGCCATCACATGTTGTAGTTCCAAGAAACTAAGAGTTGGATTCACTGGACCAATCCAGAAGGAGTTCATGCAAGCGAGCTACTATTTTACTAAAGCTCCAGATCAGAGAGGCCACCATTGTAGTTTTTGCATTTGAGGAAAAAGATTTGTGCAAAATCAGTGAACTATGACTGATTTTGTTGACATTAATCGGAAGAGTGCATGGAAGAGCCAACTAGTCTATAAAAAGGTTGTTGGGGAAAAAGATAAGGCTAATGTGTTTATGATGACAGAGCAACTGATATTCCTCTCGCCACCCCCTTTCCACCAACCACGGCCCTAAAATGGTTAGTGTATATACAGAATATATCCATCAAATGGTGTATATGTATACATACTGCACATTGATTCGTTCATGTTCTTGTGGGCTTTGAGTTTGTACAGACGAGACTGGTTTGGGATCCCAATACTGCCTGTAGTTAGGTCCACCTTTTCCATCTGATGCGACAAATGTTCTCCATTCTATGGGTGACGGGATTTGCAGTTTGGTGAAGTTCATTTTTGCCTTCACCCATTGGAAAACAAAGAAGGCCAAAGGCGATGATGTGGTTACCAACAATATCATTAAAAAACTGAGGTATAGTGGAGTACATACCACATTCTGCAATCCTACTCTCTTTCATGTGTTAATATTTGAGGCTTTCTTTTTCTCTCACCCCATTGTAACCTACAAAATGTAACCGCAACTGATTTAACCCATTTTTTCTGGTGCCTTCTTGGCATAAACCATTACATTTCTAGCTATAAGTTAACTAGATAGAAAAACAATATGGATTTTTTCATTATAAAACTATTTCTATGATCTCTTTGTGTCAATGTAAATAAAAACAATTATCCAACTTGTCTTAGTTTTAAAGAGTTTAAGTTTTGTAGGAACATATTGTCTTTTATACTCGTGCATAATTTTGTGTTGTTCTTTTCGTGTTTTTTATACATGGATTTTTAGCCTTATTACATAATATTTGACTATACATTTCTTTAATCACTTTCCCTGAAATTTTTTCCAAGGGCCTTTTCAACATATCCATTTCATGCATGTCGTGCACTTTTACTACAGTCCATGAGACACATTTTCAAAATTCTTTTGAATATTTCACATCCTTCCCAACGGCTCACATCAATATTTTTCCCATTCACTTTGAAATTCTTTCTTTTGTAACGCTTGCAAGACTAACATTGGGCAATGTCCATCTATGTGCAAATAAAAGTGGACATCAAGTCATGATTAAACACTATCTTTATAGAATATTTTTCTTTCTTCAAAAAACCATTAAAGGATTACGAAAATATATCAATCTAAACCCATAGTTGCTAACCACATTCCTATTAGTTCAAATTCCCAATTTTATTACGATTTTGAATGTTGCAATATATTGATTCGACACAAACCAATGTTAAAAAGAAAATTCCTTGTGCAAGTTCTTCAAATGTTCTGCACATACAATTTTGATCTTCACATCCTACAAATCATCATCTTTCTTCGGCAGTATTGCCATATCATGGTCTTTTGTTTCATTTAATGCTTCAAAAATGGATTGTATTTTTTCTCAATTAACATTTGAATATTATGATGATGGATTATGGACATAATTTCAATGTTTATGTAGTTTTGTGAGAAGTTACTATGTTATGTTACGGTAAAGGCATCATCCAAATGGGAGAGGACCCCTGTAGTTGATGCGAGAAATCTACGCAAGTGTGAGGCGAGTACCGATGTTCAATGTATGGCAGGTTTTTGGATTCCCTTTGGAAGCGTTGATCTACTGAAAAACCTAAGTGTTGAGTGAACCCTAACCCCACTGACCCACACGCAATGGCAATGGAAGGCGGTCCATGTGCCACCATCGTGTTGGTAATGGAACTCAGTGTCATCTGTTAGGCTCCATAGTGATTTTTGTAGAAGTGGTACAATAATTTTTTTTGTAGGAGAGTCTCAGAAATAGGGACAATCTTTTGGTGGTGTGTACAGATAGGAAAATTACACACAGTGTTGTTTTGTGTCTTGAGTGGGGTGGATCCATACTTACTCATTTGTGCACACCGCAACTTGCTAAATCCCCAGTCGAGGGGTGTGAAAGTAACGTGTTGTAATGGTAGTGGAAGTCAGGTGTGTAATGGTGGTGCGCCCACGGGCCCCCTAGAATAGAAAATAATATAAAAGTAATTATTTTTGGTATGTGATGGGATTGTCCTGCCCCCTGCCTCCTGTGTCAGATGGGAGGGGGAGGATGATAGGCGGCCAGTGGGGTGGTGTCTGTACAAGTGGGGATTTGTGTGTTTGTTGTGAAGTGGCAAAACATCCTTAATCCCGCTTTTGAGAAGCGAGGATACCTTTTAAACTATGGTCATTGTGAATTCACATTTTGGTTTGGGACCATCTGTGGACATTGCAGCCCCCCTAGGTGTAGCTATTACATACTTTGGGACACCTAACGACAGAGTTTGTTTCATTGTTTGTCGCCCTCAGTTTTTGTGGGTTTGATGGCTGAAAACATCTGTGTTAGTTTATGTGGACCCAGGTAGTATGCGGGTATTCAAAATGTTTTCCCTTTTGGTTTTTCCTTTATAATGTTAACCCCAATTTTTTATTTGATGAATCTAATTTTTTTATAGTTGTCATAGATTGTGAAGCGATTCTGCATTATTTTCCATTTGATGTAAGTGATTTAAATTAGACTTTAATTTTTATACTATTTTACTTTGGGTTTCTGCTTTTTTGTTGAAACTGTCCTTGATTAAGGTATACATTAGTTTAATCTTAGTATACAGTGTGTTTTGTAGCATATTATAGGTGTTGTCCCTGTCTTGCTGTAGTTAAATTCCACCCTGAGACTTTTTGCACCACAACTATTTTGGGTGGGAACTACTTTACTGGTAATGATATTTGCTTTGTATTGACTGTTACAAGGCCTGTGGAGCTGATAGTCTTGTTTTAAAATATGCTATTTGTTCGCAACGTGATTCATGTCCCACCCTTTATTCTAGGTTTTTTTTGTTTATTGGTTGGTTCTCCTCCTTTGTTATCCTTTTTGACAATTTTGTCAGTTAATGGACTCTGCTATTTTTATTTTAGAGTTATAGATAGTATAGGAGGTTATCTGTGTATTTCTCATTATCATGGTGGTTTAATGGGGCTTTTTAATTATTTTATCCTAAAAATTGGCGTTTTTATTTCTTTGTTTAAGCTGCTTTAAAAAATTCACACCTTTCCTTGGACCAATTTACCAACGGCTGGCACCTTATCCACTTTACGTACCCCATTAGAAGGGGGTAGTGAGTTCCGGCTACTGACTGGGCATGTCCAGTGTTTTTCACAGGAGTTTTCAAAAAAAGTAACAGAACCACAAGTCTTCCTTCGCGCCTCCCTGATGCTCAACAACCCAAGTATTTCATGCGCCTTTCCCCATCACCCTGAATGCTCCAACCATACACAGTATCACATTTCATGTTGTTGAATATGCAGCGCCATTTTCCAGTATCATTTCAAATATTTATGCAATGCTAACATTTAATTGCTTCATCCAAAATTATATTCATTAAAAACGATTGCCTCCCATGTTTGGCGCCACTGTTCTGTTTTTTTTTTTTTCCTTTACAAAATATTTATTAAAGCCTATTTGACAAAAGAACCATAGTCGTCATATTTCATTTCAGTTTTATGGAAGTTGAGCGAGATTCTGAAGGGGCTATGAGAATAAGGAACATTGAATCATTGATCGGGAAAATTTATGGAAAACTAATCTTGGACACTTGCAAACATGGTAAGAAAACAAGATATTTTTAAAATCAGCCAGTGTAAGTTCATATAATCTTGTTTATTATTTATTAGCTTTTGAACTACTTTGCCAAGTATCTATCAAAGTTGAAGACAATATAACATTCTGGTTAGTGCTTTGCAAGATTTATTTGAGACAACAAGGAGCATTGCAAAACAAAGAATCTGAACCCCTTATAACCGTTTGGAATGGTATTGAAATCAGATACTTTATCTAATGTATCAATGGAGGTTAAGATTTTTCCTAGAGAGTTTTTTTTAAAACACCTAAAACAAATATAGTCTATTTACTATGATGGAATATAGCTGTAAATATCAACCTATGGAGGCCATGGTAATAAGTTATGAGTTATGTGCACCATGTCTAATAGTTATATTACAACCCCCCCCGGCTCTCCTTTTTTTTTTATCTCTTCCCCCTTTGTGGTCATTATCAGTGTACGTATATCAACTATATGACGCCACCATTCTTATGTGCCTATGGCCCTTTTCCCCCGACTCTATATCAAAAGTAGGTTGTTTTCCCACGTATTACGTTTGTTGTTGCTGTCCACACGACACTTGCATTTCTAAAGCATTTTTTTTTTTTTTCTTGCTTTTGGCAACATTCACTAGTTGTTATGAAGGAACTATTCAAAATGTATTCGTTATATTACTTTTTAAAATAATTCCAACATCCTTCTCACCTCCCTACTATGAGTACTACAGCACATTTAAACAAACATATTACGTTGTTACCCGCGCTCCCCCCCGCCTAATACGATTGACATGACTCGTTTACCAGGCTCGCATAAGGTACATGGTGTTGGAATCATAGGAAAACTCTAATTTACAAGATCGTAGTGCGCCTACAGGATCTATATGTCTAAGAAGGGGGCTGCTCAACCCGTCCAATACGCTCTTGTTTGTTGACGACCCTTGCATTTAGCCAATGTAGTTTTTAGCACATCGAATACTCTTATTCCAAAGTTGGTTTCATTCACTTAAACTGGAACTACTTTCCACTCCTTCCTCTCCAATATTTTTTATATTTCGACACCGACGAACAACGATTACGTTGTACACCGGACTAAATGTGGGGGGGCCTGGACACGATTTTTTACAAGCTATATTCATTATTTGTTTCTGTACTTTAGCTCAGGAGATCCTACATCAAGGAGCATGTCAACACCTTTTTATTCTCATATCATGTTTGTTTTTTCTCTCTAACAAACCGTTTTGCCCTCAAATCTTTCTTTGTATGCAGACCACCTATCTTTTCGAACAATCAGCATTGAAAGTCTAACCTTCACAAGCATATAGCCACTGACACAGTAGTATCTTTGAGCTAAGGTGGCTGGACTGCACATACTGTCCACATTTCCCACCTTTTAACTTCCTAGCTACTTTTAGTCACTTTATCCGACTTCAACACTGCCATTCTTGCTCGGTTCTAAAAAAAATTCACTCTAGTTGTGTTCCATGCAAACCTGTTCTTAATCTCAAAACACTCTTTGAAGAACACCTTACCAAACCGATTCCCTTGAATGCATAGATAAAACTCCTCTTTGTTTTTCCTGAGGCCGACTTTGGTAATCACCTGTAGGAGACTGTTATGCACCCGAATTTATCATCAACAACGGTCGTAACTGCTACACAAGGATGAAATTCTGTCACTTCAAAGTTTTTTTTGGCCCACGCTGTGTAAATGAAGGATAATTCAAATTTCCCGTATAACCAATCCTATTATTAGGTTGTCACCCATACTAAATGATGGAGCACACTATTTTTAACAAGATATAGTCATTATCGTGTCTTAAAATTGCAATGAACCATCATCTGTGTGCCTAAAGGACCATAAAATCCTTTCCCTTATAACGATGAGTACGGTTTTTAATTAAACAACATATTTCCGTTAGGTACTACGCTTTCTTTCCGATAACAATGACTCGACCCGTTATTACGGCTGCAAGGTACATGGCCCTGTACGATATAAAAACTATAATTTTTTAAGATCTTAGTGCGCTACAGGATCTATATCTAAGATGGTGGTTTTCGCAACGTAAAAAGTTTTCTTTTGACGACCGCATTTTTTACAGAGTTTTTTTAGCACGGAATAATCTATTCATCTATTAAAAGTTGTTGTCATCTCACATTAAACCCTGGACCAATACTTTCCAATTCATTCCTATCATAATTTTAATTTCGACACGCGACAAAGTTATTACGTGTCACCAAGACGAAATGGTCGGAACCTGACATTTTTACAAGTCTGATTCATTATCGCTGTGTCCCCTTAGCTCAGTAGATCCTCCTAAAGGGAGACATGTATAAGTTTCTCATATTCAGGTTGTTGTTTTCTCTCTTACAAAACCGTGCCCCTCAATCTTTCCTTGTCATGATACACCTATCTTTAGCACTCGCACTGAAGTTCCGATACTTCAAGAATATAGCACTGACAAGTACTTTGAGTAAGGTTCCTGACTGACCCTCACTGTCCAATGTACTTTAATTCCTAGCTACTAGTCCATTTATATTGATGCTAGTGTGATTTGTGATAACTTGAGAGCTATGTTTGGGTAATTCTCTTCTATACGATAGTCAGCTGATTTTAAACATTTCTTCAACCTTGAATAACTTAGAAAAGAATACTCTATTGGTCTAATCTGATGATTTGGTTCTTCGCAACATGTTGGCTATTAAGTTTATATCACTCAACTTCTTTGTGCATCTATAGCTTTTGCTTTCATGAGAAAAAGATCGATCATGATCTACATACTTCATTGCTGTCTTTCAAAGATTTCCTATTGTTGCATTGATACTATTTTCCTATTGAAAACATGTGTGGAAATCATTGTTGAAAAGAAGAGGCTAGTGAGATATCATGTGAGGGAGAAGGATTGGTTTTACAATAAACAATATTCAAATAATTCTTATTTGTTTTAGTGATATGAGAGGTGAAATTAATATGGCTTGCTCAATTTTATGAGATATTGATGTCGTTTTTTACTTTTTTTGTTGAAGCCGGAATTTTTTTATAATGATCCTCAATGTTCTTTAACATATTGAACATTGTGAATGCAAGCAGGTCCTATCATTTTAGCATCAACTATATATAAATATCAAATGGTAGTGTTATTGTCTAATTGTATAGTGTGTTCGCTTGAGCATTTTTTTTTCCAATTTTAATAATTTGTAGTGTTATTAACATCAATGTATAATCAGAGAGACTCAAAGTGAAGCGCTTGTTAGACATTCCTATCCAATGTCCTCTGGAAGGACTGTTCTCTGCATTAGATGTAGTTTGGAGCAAAGTTAAGATAACCGTGTGAGTGGAAGGGGATTTTGTTGCATGGATAGAAGTGGACCGAGTAGATGATTTTATTAAAGGAGAATGTCAGTGGACATCATTTCCAACAAGTTATTACAAACGTTGGAGTCATTTCATCACCCATAAGGGAAAGTAACACACCGGGTTCGAATTGATAGCACCATTAGTTATATAATGTATGATGTGGCGATGTTCGGTGATGTTTTAATGCAGTTTTAAAAATTGTTGTTTATTTATTATGACTCACTTTTAGTGACATTTGTAGATATTCGGTGTAGCTATGGGCCTGAAGACTTTAAAGAAGAGGATGATTTTCCATATGATAAGTCCAAGGTTCCAAACTAGAGGGACGGGGAGTAGACTTGGACGTAAACATATAAAATGTGGTTGCCAATGAAATTTTAATGTGTGCATTCTTATGAAAAGAAGTGAATATGCACTTATCACATATCCTCAGATGGATCATGTGGATAACAACAATCATATATGCCATGGCCAAAAAAAATCACAAATTTGAAGGGACACGAGCTTAATTATGCGCCAAATATTAGTAAGGAATTGCAAGAATGGGTAGAAAAGTTATTGTTATTAGGAATGCCATCTGATATTGTGTTGCAAAAGCACCATGAAATGGTTCATGAGAAGCTATCCTGTTTCATGGGCAAACAAAACGTGATGATTTCTTGTCTTCACATGATGTTCAAAATATTGATACAAAAATAAAAGCAGCAAAGTACATGTATACAGAAATGATGCCCAAGTGTGAGAGTATGGCAAGATCAAAATCCAAATATATGTTTTGAATACCAAGAGTATGAAGAAAATGTTGAGGAAGATGGTCACGTGCCAGTTATCATGGGCATTAAAATCGCAACAACTTGAGTGGATGTTAAAATATGGCCATAACAACATACTTGCAATGGACGCCACTTTTGGGACCAATGGAATGAAGGTATTCTCTTTTACATAATCTTATCATAAAAAAATTCTGCAAAAAATATGTTACATTTTCTTTACCAATAATCTACATATTCACATTGTTTATTGCTTGCCAAACTCTCCATACGTTCAAACTCTATACCATCCTCGCATTCGATTCCAAACACATGGGCCTACCAGTTTGTATGGGTCATAATGTCAAGAGCTACAACTAGCGACCTTAACCCAATGGATGAAAAAGCCGGTGAATATGAGCACATGCTCATATGCTTGAGTGGAAACTAAATGCTTTCACTGGTAGATGGATGCTACAGCTGAAATCAATGCTATTAGGTTGTAAATTACTCTTTGTGTATATTGTTAGAATATATAAATTTAAATTATAGATATTAAGTTTGCTATCAAATTTTTAAAATTCTAATACAATTCATTTTTCAAATACAGAGAAGTTTTTGGGTGTGAAGTATAACTTATGCAGCTGGCATGTAAGGAGGGCATGTTGAAGAATCTTGTTACCAAGGTTAAGGAAGATCAAAAAGATGGTGTAATGTTTAATAGGTTGGGGAAATTATGCACCATTCAAATAATGAGGAGAGTGCTATTCAAATGGCACAAGATTTTGTTACAGAATTTGCGGACGAGATAAAATTTATTAAATATTGGCAGGAACACTGGCTTCTAAGAATTGGAATGTGGGTGAGACATCTACAGAATTTAAAGCATGCTTGGCAAGAAACAAATGCTGCAATAGAGGCATATCACTCTATACTTAAGAGTAAGTGGTTATCCTCCATTCGAAAAGCATCTCATCGAAGGGTTGATTGGCTGATACATCAGTTAATCACAGTTGTTTTTATATATTATTGGTGGAGTCAATGTTGTAAGGAAAGTGGGTTCTACAGTAACTTCAAAGTGGAGAAACTAGAAAATAACCAATGGTTGCATGCACAATCCATTCCTGATTATTATGTCACCTTCCATACCTCTGACCCACGGTTAGCATGGGTTCATAGCTAGACGGATGATACTTGTCACTATGAAGTATGGTATCAAACCCCACATTTGTCACTGTGTGAATGTGGAGTGTCAAAGAATGGGTACTTATGTAAGCACATAATTAAAGTGAATATGATGAAAAAGAATTCAGCGAGAGAAAACTTTAATGTTCAGGTATTCTAGGCAAAATGTTTTTTCAAGATTTTCCAACATAGTAATTTATTGTATCTAAATTCTATTAATTTTGGTTTTTATTCAAATCTTTGATTTATTATACTAATTTTTAATGTTCTCCAGGGTTTATTTTGTGCTCCAAATGTTTCATTTGGAGATGAACATGTGGTTGATGATCCTTTTGGTCAAGCATGGAATCCTCCAAACACCTGTGAAGACTCTATGCATGTTTTGCAACAAGATAAACATGTTATAAATGAAGAAGATGAACACTTGAGCCCACAAGTGAGAAGGATCAGAAAAATAGTAGATAACAGTCTTGTTGGTCCTCTAAACAAGTCATTTCTTACTTTATTAGAGAATACACTTGTGGAAACAACAACCGATTGAGGGGAAGCCAAAATATCTTCTATATTAGGTGGTAACAACCTGAGGCACAACCGTTTAGACCTGTAGATGATGGATTCAACAATACACTTCATCGAGAGAGAGATTTTATAGAGAAGATGTTGAATCGAAGGGCCCATGTCCAATAATAGGAAAGCTAGTTTCCTATTATAAAAAAGAGTCGTGTATCACGTCGACTATATGGGAGGATGAATTAAAAAGAGCTACAGAATGAGATAGGGAAAGGGGGCTTGTTGAAGAACTTGAAGATGAGACCAACACAAATGGAATTTAAGGGTAATTTTATAGAACAACTATTTTTATATTTTCAACCACAGTGTGCAATGTCCATATAATTGTGTTTGATATGCAAATCTATGAGTGCATTTTGCAATATATATCCTTGAATCATAGACTTCTATGTTGTATCATTCTTCCTCATATCAATATCAATATTTATCCTTTTCAAAAAAAATGTAAATATTATATTTTGTTTTTGTCGCAGAAATTAAATTTATGTGTTGTAAAAATTATATTCAGTTTTTGTTGCAGAAATTATATTCATTCCCTCCTACTTTGATTGTCAGCAGTTCAACAACATATATGTTATACCCTTGAGAAATGATGAACAAACACATTATTAGTTTACAAGATATGCTCATTATAATATCTAAAACTGTGATACCATCTTTTTATGCTCCTACATGATCTATACAAAGTAGGTTATTTCTCAACGTAATACATTGTTTGCCTCAACAAAATGGATTTTTAATGTTTATTTTGCATTTTATAATGTTAAGTATCTATTCAAGGTTGTTTAAATCCCATTACTTTGTAATAATTTCCACTTATGCCCTTCTACTTTAATTAAAATAGTTCACAACGTATTGTGTTGTCATCCATAATACATGATGCAAGTTTGAATATTTATACAAATTTGTCACTTTTTACAAAAGGATATCCATTTATCTCTTATAAAAGTTCCCTAATCAGGTGTATACAATGTTCTTATAGATTTGTTTCTATCATGTAGTCGCGACACTAACATCTAAGGTAGCAGTGTTTGTCTGTTGGTGCAAGAGAATTGGATTAGATGAATAAACAACAAGCTTTTTGAAGGGTTCCGCTATCATTTTTTTGAAAATGCAAGAAAATTACCCCACACTTAGATAGTTTCCTATTGGATACGTCCCTTTCTTGGTAGTACTTTTTCATCAATCTCAAAACCATCGTTAGTAACTATATTTGGGTATTGAGCCAAAAATATGAGCGTAAAAAAAATATCGTCCATATCGGTAAACAAAAATAATTTATTTAATGAAAACTTCATTTTCAACAATCTAAGTGCAATACATGAATGTGAATACGTGAGAAAGAGATCATGTCAGAGATGAAGGCAGAAAATAAAATAGAACCACATATTATCAATGATTACTACCTTTGTCAAGATGTTGGGAGGAGCTGGAAAAGTTTGTGGAGCTTGGATTTGCACCTGCCAATTGCATTGCTTGAAAGTTTCGAAGTATTTTCAACTACCCATTTTTTTTACACATCCAATAATCATTACAATTCATTAGACTACATACCTTTTAGGCATTTTGTCAAACAATTCACATGCTTGCACATTTTGCATACAGATCATGTCAGGGCACTTGAAACTAAAACATCTGATGATAATGAGAATAATGTCATCTTTCTAATTTTTTATCAATTTCTCTCTTGCAGTTTCTACATGTGTTTCTCTTAGTGACTCTCCTGTAGTTTCTTTCTTTCAAGGTGAACAGTAGATGTTTTCTATATATCTATGTTGTTTTCATTTATTATAATATTTATTGGTTGATTACACTGTACTACAACCTCAAAAAATCCATCTATACGGCACTGATATAGATTAAAAATCTCTCAATAGGGAAAAAAATCTCATGCCTTGCAAAACTGTGTACACTTGCATACATTGAATTATAGATTAACATTGGACACCAACAAATCTGCCAACTTTGGAGATCACAGAATCGAAATTCAGATGTATCAGAAAAATTAACCATGTCCATAGGAAATGTCAAAGGATCAAATCAATGTAAAAAGATAAGTTATGTGGATATATAAGTATCGTTGTACATAAGATATCTGATACAACAAATTTTTACAAGAGCATGGACATATGCAGCTCATATACATCTCTCTCCCTCTCCTCTTCTATCTCTCTATATATACACCATGAAACATAAAAAAATTTTAAGAGACATTTCTCAGCCAAAAGAAAAGAAAATGGTATGTACCAGAGAACATATAAGTAATGTGTTTTGGGTCTTCGCAGCAGGGTAAGTGTTTTATTTCAATTTTATTTTTTTGAGCATTTTTCCATGTTCTTTTTTAGACTTTCCTGGGGTGTGCTTCAGTTGCACATCTGTTGTATCCAATACATTACCTGACTGTACTTGAGCTATATCCGAATAGAAATGTTATTTGGTCTTGTTCAGACCACAGCTGAAGAGTACTAATATGATGAATTTGCTCATTAAAAATGTGATATTTGAATAAGTACAGCCAGTGAAAGATATGCAACTCCAATCTAGTGACTACAAAGTGATGCCTAGCTTGCCTTAGCCCGGCAGATGAGCGAGGAAGAAACATCAGACACATCCAAAGCAATAATATGGTCTTCCATTAGTGTTCTATAGCCATTGCCACTCTAGTGAACACTTGAAACAATATATAGATATTCAGACACTGTACCATTCAATGAACTTTAATTTTTCATGATTATCTAAATTTCAACATATTGCAAAGGTCTAGCAAACTCGATAACTTTAATATACTATTAATAAGATACACGTGTATAGAGAAGGTATGCATAATCCCTTCATCTAATATGGACAAGAAAAAAAAACAATAAGAAATAAATAGTCTCAACAGTATAATAAGCTATTCAATAAAATTTGACAGGGACAAAACTCAGTACATTTTTACAAGTCATGTCAGAGAAGAGAGCTTCTGTAACTGCTCTACCCCCTTCCATTCCTAGTCGTCCTTCTTTGGTTCTTGTACCCCTTCCCTATCGATTTCGTCCATCTGCCTAAAACCGCGTTTTATTCTTCTGTCTTCCCTGTTTGCACACATCTCTAATGTCCTAGACCTTTTTCTTTACCTTATGCTCCACCTCACCTTCATATTTCTTCCTTCCTCTCTGACTTCTTGCCCATCCTCATGTCCCCTCCTCTCAACTTTACTTCCGTCCTTTCTCTCCCCTCTACCAACGCTCCAGCCTATACCCCTCATCCTATTCCCTCCTTCCGGCACTACATCACTCACACCGCCCACTTGGCCTCTAACTCCATTCGTCAATTTCCTTTCCTTTATCACTCCTTCCTCTACTTCCTCCATCCTCTCCCCTGCTCGCACCTTCCTACCCTCTATCCCTCCCCTTTACGGTCGGCGTCTCTATCATCCTTCCGTGTCTCCTTACCATACTTATGCTTACCTTCCCTCTTGTTTCCTAACTAGCCCACTTTCGTCTTCGATCTTTCTACTCTCTCTACTTCCATTATTTTTTCCCACGCAAAAAGAGTCTTTTGGCATAAAATTGCAGTACATATGGAATCTTACTTATTTCTCGTTCAAAGGAGAAAAAAACGAAAACATTCAACTTGATTGTTTTTTTGACTAACTGAGTATATTAGCACTATTTCAAAATAAGAGACATTGATTGTAATATCAAAAACTTCCCCCCCCCCCCCCCCCAAAATTAAATCTGAGAGCTCGTCAAATTTCTCATTTCTTGTTAAAACAGCAATGGCGTTTTGAGATTCCATCAATCCTCGAATTTTACCCCTTTCCCCTCTCTTCGCCCCTCCTTTTTACATTCTTTTATTCTTTCATCTCCTCACGTGTAAGGTGTGTGGAAATTGTATGTAGCAACTCTTGACCCTTTAATCTTTTTCCTTGATATGTTTACAAAAAATGAGCATATCAGTAAATAAAACTATGCAAATGTAATGATAAAATAAGTTTATCAAAGTTATAAATAAGATATTGTGTGGTCACCTATTGTTGGGAAGAATGGATCCTTTCTGAAAGTTGCATCTCAGTATCACCTTCACTATTACGTTGCTACAAAAATGAAGGATTATTGATGCAAATTATTTCCTACATTAACTCAACGAAAAAACAACAAATATTTTAAATGTTTTTATATTTGACTCCTAGAAGAAATTAGCAATGTAAATCTTAAGTTTACGTAACTCACCAAATCAGATGAAGCATGACCCGTTTTTATGTATAATTTGTATGGAATCAACAATATTGGATAACATTTTTACGTTTCTTACCACAAGCTTATTTGGTTGTTCCTCTTCATTCTACAAACAATCAATTCATATAATACTATATAATACAATTAAAGATCATGATTGTTAGAAAGAAAGAAAATTATACGTAAAATGATATTGGGGTAAGGGAAGCTCCTGTAACAGCTGCAACAGTCAAGTAAGGGAAGCCAAGTGGTATGAAAAGTACATAGTTTCATCCGTGAATAATATGTTTCCATTGTAGAAAAATATTATAGGAGAAAATGCAAACCAGTTTTGAAGATAAATACATAGAGGAATACTGCATAAGAATGTAATGGAAGGAAATGTATAGGGAAGTAGGAAAAATTTAAACATTAGACTAGAAAGGAAAATCCTACAATATTCATTTCCTTGTGTCACCTATGCATGGTAAAATCTGAATATGAGCTCTCACAAATTCTATTGAATACTGAAATAAATAATGCATCATTGATATAGTCATCAATTGGGAAAAAAATAATGTACATCAAAACATAGTTTTACCTCAATTGCAACATTGTCATCTGAATATTCATTCATTCGCTGCAAACATGACAAAATGGATAAGTATACTTATACTAGATATAAAATCAATCAAATGTGCTAAAAACACAATAACATCAATAAAAATATAAATTAACACACCTTTGCCTCTTTCCATCCTCTTTCTGGTTAATTTCCTTCAAGCAATCTTTAAACCAGATGCAATATGTATTCTTCGATTCACCAACAGTATCTGCTCCAATATGTGGAAAATGCAATGGAGCATCATCTACATATGATTCTTCTATGAATATGACAATGCAGTCCCTTTCTAAAGATCGTCCATGGCATTTTGTTCCTGGTTTAGTTGCATGAATTTTAGCAATTGCCAACCTTTTTTTGCATGGTCAGGCTCTAGGAACATAAAAACTTCTTCTCCTATTGTGAATTCATAGGCAGCCATGTCCTTCGCCTCATTCTTTGTTTGCCCGGTTCTACCTCAACAAATTTTGAAAATCAGTCACCTCAATCAATGGATCGGCCATATTTTTTTCCCTTATGATCCTCTTTGTTGATTTTTTCTTTATCATTCATATCATTTCCCTCACTTTCTTTTGTTCTAATGGAAATATGTGTTATTTGCATCGGTGGTTCATGTACCCATGCACTTGAAGTGTATGCTTCAACATTATTCTCTTCCTCATCACTCTGAAGCGGTAAAAACCAATTTTTCAAGTGCAACAACATAATAATTAATTGTATATAAAAGATGTAGGTATAAATGCCAAATTAGCAATATGATTAAGTTTAAGCACTTAAAATATATAGAAAACACAAATATTTATATTTGTAATTTACAACTGTACCTTGTTTTCCATTGGATTGTTGTTTACATTCTTTTTTTGTATCAGATTTTCTCCATCAACATCAGTTGAGTCCTATTCATGCATTCAAGTCATGAAAAGTGTGAGAATCACATTTACACAAGATTTCAACATGTTAATGAATGAAAAATGACACTTTATTATTCCAACAATGCTACTAATGTTTTTAATGAAAGCATGTTTCCTTACATGATCAACATAATGGATTCTTCTTGGATAATATCTTGTACAAATGAAACGTTAATGTAAAATAACATAAAAAAATGTTGAGAAAACAAAACTAAAATAATTTTAAATTTAAATTATCATAAAAATGGTAAATACCTTATCCTTTTGTCCATTTAGTTCAGAATTTGTACAATCGGTTTTCAATCAAATCCTTTTATATTGTCAGAATCGTTGAAAGGGTTTTTTTCCTTCTTTCCTCCCTCTTTTCTACACTATCATACTCCTCTACAAGCTTGGAAATCAGATCTTTAGCTTGTTGGCTAAGGGATGAAAAATATTGCAGCTTTTCTTCCCGACAATAACGCTCAATCAACCTAGATTTGTACATATATTTAGAATTTTTTAAGTGCCAGTCAACACTTCGCTTTGCAACCATATTTTGTACTATTTTTTTTGTTTTCCTTTTATACTTCCCAGTCGCACGTTTACCCGGCTTATGCCTATGTAATGGAGGGAGACCATTGTGATCATGGAGGCGGTGATAGTTGATGTCTTTCAAATGCCATTTTATTCCTTGCATTTCATAGTTGCAGCAAGGAAAGACCATGCACTTAAATTTGTCCCTCTTTCCAATTTCTTTTATAATTTTACACTGCTGCAAATACTACAATTTACAGCCAATAATTAAATAGTTTATCAGTAACAATTGATGTGTAGGGAAATCCTATAACTCTTTAGTTGAAATTATTATGCAAATGTAAAAATATATGGACACTAAAGGAACACGAAATTGGAAAAATCCTAATAAATCTAAGACATACTAACATAAGTTGAATACTTGAATAAAAGTGTTTTATTCATGCAAAACAAAAATTATAAATAACACTACTTACTGATCTTTGATGTTTGCACTCATTGGATGCTTTATGGCTTGGACTAGGCACCCAATATTCATCTTCATCATCCTCCTCTACCTCATAATCTTCGTCATTTTGATCACTATTGTCATCTATGTTTAGTTCCATGTCAAATTCTTCTTCAAAATCAGAATTCTCTTTTGTTTGATCAACAAATTCTTTTTCTTGTTCAATTTTTTCATCGTTAATCTATGTTTATGTTACAAAAACAAACACTATGTTGTCAAAAATAAGCATTTCATAACACATAATCCACTACAAAAATTATATTTCAATAAAAAACAAATAGTCACATTTCCTTACTCGTTTCAGAAAGGCCATTGTAGCACGTGTTGTCATCCTATTTTTTTGTGGTTGATTTTTTCCACAACCACTATTTTCTTTCATTTGATTTGATTTCTTTGTGGTTAAAAAATTAAAATTTAAAATTAATACATAATATATGGTCATGCATAATCAAAATAAACAATATTGATGAAAAAACATTGTTAAAAGTTTCATCAATACCTTTAAACACAAATGAAGGTGTTACTTTTGATGATTGCTTATTTGCCAGCAATAAGATTAGAAAGGAACTTCAAATCATCTGCGAGCAATAAGATTATATCAAAAAATAGAACACAGTATATTCCTGATATAATATCTACAATGTGTACCTATGGAAATCCTGAAGAATTGAAGATTATATCTACCAAGCAAACATGATGGAAATAGGTCCGTAGATTTCAGAAAAGTGATGAGAAATATAAGATGAAGACAATTTATTTATGGATTATATCAGCTTAGAAATGCCATTTTTAGATATCGTTCAAAAAATCAAAAGATAGAGACATTCTCATAAATCAACAGATATAGATAGAGATATTGTCAACTCTCCATTGATAACTACTTTGACAAGGACGTCGAAGAGACTTTGGCCACACTCAAAAGATATACTTCCAACCTACCCATACTTTTAACAAGAAAAGAGCTTATTCTGTCAACTTTATTTACATTCTACTCGAGGTCTTGGTCTTCTCACTTTCTTGAACAGAGACACAAGACATTCAACTTAACTCGGTGTTGGAATATTCACGTCAAATTATGTATTTAATAGTTTTTTTCTTATAAAAAACCCACCATTTGATTATAGATTATTTAAATGTACAGTTTGAGTTGAGTCTGCCGTTGGGCTTTTCTTTTCCCATCCTTAGCAATATATGAATAGTTTAAAAAACATGAGATGTAAAGCACATATGGCTTTTGGTCAAAATCTTTCCAGCTCCATTAGAATTATCAAGAAGTATTTAAAATCAGAATTATAAGGTCTCAAATCTAGCTGTGGATTCAGCAAAACTTTAAGGCTTAGGTCCCCATTTCATCTTGACATCTAGTTGTTTAGATTGCTGAAAATTTTTGAAGACAATTTGTTTGATAGGATACTATGTCAAATTGCATTTATTAAAAGCCATGCTTCATATCAGTCCCATGATGTTCCAAAATAAGCTTTAATATTTTTTTTAGCGAATGAAAGTAAGAAATTTGTATTGTATAACCTTCATTAAAATATAGCTTATTGGGGCTATATGTAATTGTTGAGTTACAAATATACATGCACATTTTTTATGCTATTCAACTCATCCACATTAAAAAATGGGTACAACTACTTTCTGTTAGATTAAAAATGACACAAAAGCTGTCAACTGAAGATATAGGTTTTATTATAATGAAGTGTCAAAATTTTTGAGTATAAATATAGTATTCTCCACTTTTTCCTAATTTGCCAATATGGCCTCATGAACTGAGAAACATTAAAAATATGAGAAAGTATAGAATAGCCAGTGCCATAGTATCCTCTAATCTATCATAACTATGAGTCAATAACAATAAACAGTTAAGGGTTGTCAAAACCGAAAAAAATTGGAATTCTTATAGGCCTTTTATGTAGACCAATTAGTCCATAATATTTGCTGTCAGCTTTTCTCTCGGTAGTGTTTAGAGGTTACTCATTTAGTCCATCATTCTAAAGTTTTGGAAAAATAATGAAAAATGAAAAACAAAGAATTGCATGTTATGGATGTTGATGTTAGTGCAATTATGTTTCTGTCTTATGCACGTGTGCCTCATGGAATATTGATCTCTGTGATTAGAAGTTTATATCAGAAAATTGCAAGGTTTATGTCAATGTGAATGAGGACAAGTGGGCTAGAATAGTTGGCTTTTGTACAAGCGTGTATTGTTTTTGTTTGTTCCTGGGATTCCAAGTTTAGTGTGTCCAACTCCAACACTGGATTTGCATATGACATTTTCATGGGGATTGACATCTTAGATTCCTTGTGCTGCTTTATTGTAGGCCTAACTCTTGGTTTTGGAACTCAGATATGGAAAGGTATTCAAATCCCACCTTCTTGGGAGCCCCACAATTGTATCAATTGATCCACAAGTGAGCAAGGTGGTTTTGCAAAATGATGGTAGAATATTTGTTCCTTCTTATCCAAAGTCACTTAATGAACTCATGGGGAAGTCTTTAATTACCAAAAAGGTTGCATGGTCTCATAGGTAGTTTTCTCAAATCTCCAGAGTTAAAAGAATAGATAACGCGGACATTAAGAAGTATGTGCTAGATTCTGTGAAAAATTGGAAGGATGGTCAACTAGTTTACATCCAAGATGAAACAAAAAAGGTAAGCAATCAATACACATACACAGAAACATGTGTATGTGGGTGGTATATTTTCATAGTATCATAATTATTACGGTAATATTTTTTGTTTTAACCGCATACATTGTTTATTGAACAGATAGCTTTTCAGGTGTTGTTCAAGGCCTTGATGACTCTTAACCCTAGTGACAAGTTAGAATGCTTAAAACGAGAATTCAGAAAGTTTATTTCGGGTTTAGTCTCAATTCCTGTAAAATTCCCTAGAACAAGGCTTTACAATTCCTTGCAGGTAGGATTTTATATCTTTAAACTCAATTCCACGTTGATCACTACCAATTACACCAATCTAAGATATGGGCATTGGGAGATTTTAATAATACCAATTATGATTATGAAAGCATGTTTCAGGAAAAAGAAAACATGGTGAAGATGGTGCACAGAATCATACAAGACAGAGGAACAAAGTATGATAGCAAAAAAACTCGAGAGAAGGATGTCCTGGATGTATTATTACATGAAACAAACAGTATAACGGGGAAGTTAACTATAGACCTCATCTCATATAACATGATTTCCAAGAGAAGACTCTGTACTAATGCTTATGACACTAGCTGCTCAATACCTTACCGGTTGCCCACTTGCACTACAACAATTATAGGTACCAATGAATTCCCCTCTCCTTTGAGAAGAACTTATTAACTGCAATATAGCTAGTTCTGACACTAAAGAATTTATGTATTAAATGATCTCAGGAAGAAAACATGAAGCTCAAGAAGTCCAAGGAAGATAAGAAAGAGCTAGTAACTTGGAGTGATTACATGTCATTACCATTTACTCAGGATGTGAGTATGATTTGATTAACATTATCTAATATTTATGTAATTTGGTTAAGATAAAATTTTCATTAGAGGCTTAAGTTTCCTACACATTGATCAGATGATAACAGAGACCTTGCATTTGGGGAACAGGGTTCGATTATGTTAAGTCCCTATTGTTAAAAGATGTGAAGAGAGAAATAATGAAGAGGAATCGCAATTCACACATTATAAGTTCTGGGTCCGTCATTTTATTATGCAAGAGATAGTCACAACATGGTTGAAGCAGCTATAACCATCTATTAGTTAATACATAACTAATAATGACTTAATATTAAACTATAAGCCTTATATTCCTACACCCCCTCTTAAGGTTTACACTACAAAAAGTGAGAAAAAACGTAGTGATAGAAGATTAAAACTAAATAGAGTCCATTAGTTAATACATAACTAATAGTGACTTAATAATAAACTATAAGCCTTATATTCCTACACCCCCTCTTAAGGTTTACACTACAGAAAGTGAGCAAAAACATAGTGATAGAAGATTAAAACTAAATAGAGTCCATTAGTTAATACATAACTAATAGAGACTTAATAATAAACTATAAGCCTTATATTCCTACACCCACTTTTAAGGTTTACACTACAAAAAGTAAGCAAAAACATATTGACAAATGATTAGAACTAAATAGAGTCCCACATTCTTCAAAAATTTCCTATCTAAAACATAGTGCTTTGACTAGGTATAACTTTGTTCATGAGTTTAATTCCGTGTTTGAGGTTTTTAGCCATAAATTACAGTTTCAATTTTAGACAGCCCGTTTACAGGCTATACAATTTTTTTTATTTTTTGGGTATTGTAATCTTCAATTTGTTTAGATCTTCATTAGCAAACTGTTAAAAAATTGAAGCTTTGAAATAGGGTGTGGACATATGCCAATGTACTGTGCAGAAGGGAACAGTTGAAGTGCCCTGGTAGGTATTTATGCAAAATTTTGAAGCATGTAAATTATTCGACAAAATTCCTGAGATATATTTTATCTCCTAGATTGCGGGATATGCAACTTAGTAACTTTTGGGCTATTCAAATTGGAATGTTCAAATCTAGACTCCATAAATCTTTCCAGCATCCTGCTAGCCTCTGTCAAAACAAGGGCTTCAAGAGCACGCCATGTGCAACGATCAAAGTATGATGGAACATTGTTCATATTTTAAGGGTATTGATGAAGGATAGAGGAATTTAATAGATGGTGGGATTTAGTTGGATTAAAGGATATAAAATGGTGAATGGTTTTTTTGTGTAAGAGGTGAATCACACCCACAGGTATAGGAGATTAATGCAAAGTTGTAGAGATTTACAGCGGGGTATGGGCATCCACCAAAGCATAATGGAAGTGGTATTTCATAATTTATAGTGTCTCAATAAATGCAACCAACATGTGTCCAATCTCTTCAGTTTACTTTTCATATCATACTCCCATCCTCTGCCAAAATATGAGCTTTGAAACAGGGTATGCACATCTACCAAAGCATTGCACAGAAGAAAATTTTGTCAGATATTTTAGTTTCAAATACCCTTGTAGATATGTATGCATAATGTGGAAGCATGTGAATTATTTAACAAAATTCCTGAAACACGTGTTTCTTTTGATGGTGAATTTTTTTTGCAAAGTGTCAAAAAAATTGGAAGACCACTATTTTTATTTTCTGGAGGCATCCCTTACAGGAGCTTCCCTTACACTCAACCAAAAGCCTTCTTCCACAATGAGTTAGGGAAGCTACTGTTTTTATTTTACTGAGTCGTGAAAATCAACCAAATGCACAGAGTGTAGATTAACCTAAAAAAATCCAACTTATGGAATGGATTATTGGACGTAGCGACAGCTGATTTTATTATGAGAAATAAAATCATGGATTTGCATCCATGGTGATGTCAAGGAATAACATCATTTCAAACAAAGACATTGTTCTTGCTGAGAGCATTGGTGATGTATTCTGTAAAGCCCTGTTTTATGACTCCATGGAGGTATCGTAAAGTTTCAAACTCTGCATAGAAACTACAAATCACCCCAAATTATCAGAAAAAATCCTCAGAATGACAAAAAAGAGCAGGATGCATTTAGATAGACGTTTTAGAGAAGGAGCCTCCTAGAAAAGCACGACTAACGAGCTGTAAATATTTTTGGACACTTCAACGCATTGGGTATAAGGTTATGTATTGTTCATGCAATCAAAGAAAAGTGACATTGTAGCAGTGATGACAACCGCAAGGAATCTATGCTTGGTCGGCACACTTAAGTGGAATATGCAAATTGAACTGAGCTTTAATTGAATATATAAGTGCTTGCCCACATACCGTTAATATTATAGAGTTGTTATATTCAGGTTTATTTTATATAGTACTTACGGTTGAAAAAAGTGTAGTTAGTTAGTTCAAGTGTCATGGCAAGTTCTTCAACGGTGAAGACGGGTTCATGTTTGAAGGATGATGACGTGTAAAAGCTTGTAAAATCAAAGCCTGGGGCTGAACCAGAGAGATACATTCGACCCAAACAAGAGAGGATTGGATGCTCAACATTAAATGCTCTAGATAGCCTTCAAATACCTGTCATTGACATGGGGAGGATTGTATCAGGATGTCATTCTACGAAGCAACATGAGATGGCCAGACTTTCCAAGGCCTGTCAAGAGTGGGGCTTTTTCCAGGTTAGTTGGGCTAAATATATCTGTTTTTTACCACTTGCTAACATTTAAGAGTTAGATGTTTCCAAATGTTCAGTAATAATCTTTACAAACATGTTTGTTACTTAAATGGCCACAATAATTTTAGCAGTGTGTTTATTTTACTTTCTCAGGTTTTGAATCATGGAACTGGGCACTGACAACTATTGGAGCGAATAAAGAAAGTGGTGATGGAGTTCTTCAAACTGCCATTGGAAGAGAGAGAAGTACGCAATGATGTCGGGCACAATCCAAGGATATGGTTACAGTTTCATCTTCTCAGATGACCAGAAGCTAGACTGGTGCGACATGATGGCACTGGCTACCATGCCAAAATCTATTCGTAAACAAAACCTTTGGCCGAATAGACCCTTACTTTTCAGATTATACGTTTTTATTAATATACCCTGCAATACTACAATGGTAATGCTAACTTATGTCAACTATCTATGCTGAGATGTTTTTTGCTTGAGTTTTGCAGGGATACATTGGAAGCTTATTCAATTGAGGTATTTAGACTCTGCCAACATTTGGAGTCTTTCATCGCTGAGAATTTGGGTCTAAAGCCCAACATTTTTGAAGAAATACTCGTAGAAAATGTGTAGGCACAACGGATGAACTTGTATCCACCCTGATCTAGGCTTGATCTCATTCTAGGTTTAAGTGCACACTCTGATGGAAGTGCTCTTACTGTGTTACTGCAAGATGACGAATCGGTAGGCTTACAAATTCTTAACAAGAACCTGTGGATTTCTGTAGAGCCGATTCTAGGCGCTCTGGTTATCAATATAGGAGACACACTAGAGGTACATATACCCAATTTAGAATGTATAAAAATAGTTATAAATCATTTAAAAATTATGTTTCAATGGACATTATAAATATTATATTTGTATAAAACTAGTTATTCATATAAAAATAACTAATAAATTATTGAAGGGTGTATGATTTTTAATGCGCCATGCTGTTTCAGAGATGAAATTAATACTCTCAGTAAAGAATGCTTAACTTTATTGAAGATAATTCCGGGGAATATTACTTGCTTCCCATGAGATTTCAACATTGCATTCTCCTGTCTTTTAAATTGGTTCTATCTCCTTAAAGGTGAAGTTAAATAAGTTGAAAAATTTTCATTTGGGTATTATGTATTTGTATTGTAACGCTGCCATCCATTGTTCTAGCATGCCTTAACAAGATTGGTTTATAAAAATAGCTATAAACCAATACTAAATTTAACATTGTACTAAAGTGAAGAAGACGACGTCTGCAAGTATAAACAACAATCAATACTTACCTACAAACACTTTCATAAAATGAAATAACAAAAATGCGAGCATATATGGAGTGCATTCAAAACCACAAAGCATGTAAAACCACAAATCAGAGAAGCACAAAATAGCATGTAACATAAACATAGATTAAAGATATTTTTTCAGAAACAAATCGATGTAACATAATCATAGATTGTAGAAACCCACCTCTAAAATCTGTTCTTTGGAGCAAACAGGGGAAGCACCTGGGAGAACGTCAACTCTGGAGGAACTATATATTTTTAATGCAGTTTTCTATCAACTTGTTCAGAAACTGTGAAGGACCTGGTGGAGAGGTGCCTATGTGATCAAAGTTGTGTAGCAGAGAATAGCTCAAACCAGGGGCATGGAAACTTCAGGGAACAGGGGGCTATGGCGGGTAATATATTTTTCATGAAGGTGGAGCTATGATTTTTGAAACTGGAACCATGTGATAGCTGCAGGTGATTTGACAGGAGTCGTTGAAATGATGGCCGACAAAGGCTGGCAAAACCGGCAATATTTATTAGCTTGTCAGGACAGGAATGGAGACGGAGTTAACGGAAATGAAAACGAAGCATGGGTCAAACACCACAAACGCCACGTAGACCACTATGCCACCTCACTACCCCCTGCAAACTTGCATGAGGGATAGGGTCCGCGGTGAAAGGCCTATCTATTTATCCAACCACATCATATGTTTTTGATAGTCGTGTATGGATAAATTTTATGTAAATACCATTCATATTTAATCTTCTTCCTAAACGTCTATTCCATGATATTTAATATTCTTCCTGAACGTCTATTCCATGGATTAGACTTGGGCATGCACACATAACAATCGTATCTGTAACGACGCAAAAATCCACACATGAACAACACAGTGAAATACAGGATAATTTTTTTTTTGACTTGCTTGACACATAACACGACACAACATGTCGTCACAAGGTTACAACCAACACTAGGAACCACTTATTACGGAGAGGACCACAAGGTCAGCACAGAAACGTTCACACCCTAAAGGATAATACACCTTTCTTTGTTTTTGACAAGACAACATAGAAGTCCAACGACAGAACACTCTAACAAATAGGGCAAGCCATAGTAAGAATGATTGAAGGTTACTTATTTTGATATAACACCCTTTAACTCATGACTTATGTTTTCAGAAAGATTCAATATATGATTCACACAAATTCATCTTACCAACAGAGTTAATTTCTTATACCCTGTAGAGAAGTTCACTAAAAGTCTTCACTTTACGACAATTAGTTGTTTAGTTCCATCATTTAATAAGGGACTAATTTAATTCCATAAGGCTATCTGTCCATATTTACATTTTTAAAAATTGCTCATTACCTTGCTACAACAAGAATTTGTGTTCAACAAAATCAAGATGACTTACAAAGTATCCTGGGAAAGAGTTAAGGAGATACGGTCGAGTTAAATTCCTCTTTAAGACATCATTAGCTATTACCAAGGTTTAATTGGAGCTTGGGGTTTTATACGTAATTATTAACACTTTTACTTACGCTTCACCGAAAGAGCTTATCAAAAGGGAACTACTTACTTTCAAATAGGCTGAGAGATAAATTGAGTGGTTTCTAAATTTGCTTCTCTTACTTGTTAAATCTTATTAGAAGCTAACCATTGTTTTCCTTTAAGCTTGTTTTAAGCGTTCACCAAAAAAGAGTAGTGTTCACTAGTTTAGCTAGGGATATCAAGTTATAAAGTTTACCTACAATGATAGTCTTGCCCTTGTTTACTTAAAGAATTTCTTGCTCTCAAACTGGTGACCCCTACGTTACTTTATTTGAATACAACTTTTAATTTAACTTCCAGAAGTATTTAAACAATCCCATGTTAGTTTACTTATGACACTTTATTACTAAGTCATGTCAAGGTTTAATTCTAAATTTATTCTCAAGGCAAGGTTGTAGCAACACTCATTTACAAGAACAAAACAAGATTGCATCAATTCTTAAAATACTGATACTCCAACAAGGTCACTCAACAACAATAACCAAATTTTCTTATAATTTCAAAGATGGTCAAATGATACAAGGTTTCCAAAGTTCAGATAACAAAGTCCACAATTCTTTATACTAAGACATTAATCCTCTTTTAAACTTTCCAATGGATGTTAACAATAGTTGAACAACATAAAAAGGTTTCGAGCAAAGGAACTTCTCAACTGAGGTTGATGACAAAAGTCTACAAATCTATCCCTCATCTACACGCAAAATCCATCTGCAACAAATTTTCTACAAGAGTCAGTTCACGAGAACTGAGCAAGATAAGGCTACACAAAACCACCATAACTATTATCTAACAATATCATGAAAAGAAGCACTTTATTACAAGAATTGGTTCAAACCTCTAAACACTATCAAAAATCAAGTTATAATAAAGTCTTCATCATACCAATCAAAGAAGGAGAAGACCTTGTACTTCAGTTAGGAGTAAAAGCAACGAAAGTATAGCAATCGTAAGAGAATGGCCCTTGGCCCTATAAGGAGAAAACAAATAATCTAGCAAACAACAAAATTCCCATCAAGTAAGTAATTAAACAATAGTTACAAGATTAAGATTTGATATATATACACCAACCATCTAGAAAATTTATCAAGTGTACCATACGCATAGACTAAAATAATGTATTTCTAAAAGAACAAGAGTTGATCGGCCCAAGAAAGGGGAACCATGGGTTTCAAAAATTAACACTAAAAGCCATGCATAATTGAGTTTCAAACCAGAAATCAAATAGAGTATACACACAACATAAGTTTCGAAGCGAAGGCAAGGTATACTAGTTCTAACCATTAACTACAAGATTTTCAAATCATCCAATAAGGGTCAAAGTCTTACAGGCTAGTAGCAAGCATGCGAGAGAAGAAGGGGGTTCCGTCACACAAGAGTATACAATAATGTCATCAACAAATTTAATAACACTAAGGATTTGCAAACCTCCACTATAATACTAATCTTTGGTTAATTTAATAAATATGTTATATAGCTATTTATTATCTTGGTCCTAAACAACCTTGGAGTTTACGGAAGTACCCTATGGGAACACCTAATGATACCGTCGTACAAATTCTAGATACAACACGTGCACATCTCTTAAGTGATATTATCAAAGCCAAACCTATCTGTGCATTACCATGAATGTGTAGGTAGAGGTTGATCACTTATAGAAATCTGCATGTGCATACCGATGGTCAACCATATTTAAGGAAACTCAATCCGTTACCCACTATTATCGGTCATTACACTGCTCTGAATTTTATTCCATGGACCAATAGTTAATTAATAGCGTTAACTTTCCAACTGGTGGGAAAATACTGCAAGTTATGAAAACCCTACAAGAGCACCATAAGTAAATTAAATTCTTTGCAGACATGGATTAGACCAAAACTATTCCAGTGTCAACGAGGTAGCCAGATTGGCTTCTTGAGAACCTCGAGCTTAGTTGCATCCGTATGTGCTAGTTATAGCTCAAGTTAGCCAATAAACATGATCATGGTGACTAACAAGGGATGGCCTTAATAGGGCTAGAATACCAAGTTGAAAGTTAGTATAAGAGTGCTATTCTATGTAAGATGGCAAATTAGCATATGTATTTTATACTCACTATGATGTCTATTCTAGTGGATTTGTGACATAATGATATTTTCTAAGCTGGCAAGCCCACTCATGCTCTCTACATAATTTTGTATCCATTTATTTTTATTATGACACTCCTCTTAGTCTAATGGACTGTACGATACATTCAAATTTTTATAGAAACGTTAAAATTAAAACTTGGGTGCTAGGGAGGAGCTTCACAGTTATCGTATCTCACTTCCATGATATCGAAAATACTAGCTTTGATCAACATCACACACTTGCAACTCAATCGCAGTGAAGATTTAATATTTAAATTAACAGACGAATGTCTATCATTCGAGTCAGGGAAACATAACATTCAGAGGATTGGGCACACGCATCGTTTCGATCCATATAATTTTATATTGATAACCCATGTCTAATGTAACGATGATGAAACAAGCATATAATAGGGACAATCTCCCATGATGACATCTGAATATGAGCAGATTAATGTAAGGATAAATTGGTTCAATTGAAAGAATAACATTGTAATCGTGCACCAAAAAAGCATTAGACTTAGGTGTAGAAAGATCTGGCGGTCTTTTCGTTCAAATCCTTAATACAATTCTTCACCAATTGTGCCTCTTCCATTGTTTTTAATGAAAACTGCTAAAAAAAATTCGTCGGCAAGCTTCACGACCATTATGCATTTCTGTGCTCTAAATGGAGCATATTTTTGGCACTATTAAATCTGGCACAGAATATTTTATTGTGCTTTGGAAGCTATAAGATCAAAGGTAAACCATGATTGCTCTCATATCAATAAAAAATTATCTTGTACAAAAAAAACACCATGTCAAAAACAATCCATCTTGAGCTTATCTTATGTATGAGAAGTTTGCGAACTAAATTTAGCAAAACCCTCTTTCCACATGTATTTAGCTGAAAAACCCATACACTGCAGTGACACAAATACAAATGTGTTCATGTTTTGGTGAGGGAAGCTCCCAGCTTTAATCCTTGTTAAAACCCTTCTCGACTATATGCAAAAAAAGAAAATCCAGGACACTTGTGGATCCATCTTCCCTTCAGGATTTACAATGAACAACGGGATACAACCCTTTTGAAAATCCTGGTGCAACTATAGTTGATTTCATGCCGTAAAGAGCTGAAACACTTCCTTTGACCACACCATAGCTTGTAGCTGATCAAAATGCACAAACCTGGATGACAGAAAAAAAACAAGTCGGGTAAACAACACAATGAGAAATTTATAAAACATAGTCCTCAAGCACACGCATAACCTCATCTTCCCTCACAGCTCTGACACAGGCAAAGGACTAACCTTTGCACATTGGGGGAGAAGAGTCTTTGAGAGCTACCTTGTAACACGCAACCAAAACCTGGACCTTGACAAAATCATGCCCACATTGCTCGTACTCCTACCCTACAAGACATCTATACCCCAAATCAAGTCCTTGCCATGCGTTCTGCTGAACTAATAAGCCCATGATTTTTAAAAATGAAATAAATAAATACAATTCCAAACTGCTAAGAACCCACAAAATAAATCAATTAAAAACCTCCTTGGCACAGCTCTGTAATGCAAAGTATTGAAATTGTGTGTTGTATCCATAGTTACCACTGGCATGATCACCATTTGCTTCTTGCACCAAGTTTACACAGCACATCTCTGGTTGGGAGTTCATGTCGCAAGGTGTCAATGGAGAAAGTGAGTCTTGCCCCACAGGATGTCTATAAAAAGTTCCTGGTACTTGCAGCTTCTGCCAAATAAGAAACACAATCCTTTCAAAATGGCCTCAAGCCAACTGCATTAAGTCTTGCATTCATTTAAAAAAAAAACACAAAATGGGGGTCAATAAAAAAACACACCCTAATGCAAAAACATTACAAATGATTTCGTATCTACAATGCCTTGATCAGGCAGCAATGACTCACCGTGTGCATTGCTTCTTGGCCATGAGCTTGGATTTAGAGCAGGCATCTCCGAATCACAAGCACAACTGCCATGATTTTGAAGGAGTTGAATTCCTGTAAGATGCGTTTGTCCATAATCGTAAGTGCAGAGCAACTTCATGGATTATGCGCACATAATAATTTCTAACATGGCCTTCAATGACCTTTCTAATCCCAACCCAACTCTGTCTTCCACCTGTAAAGAGTGATTGGTTAGATTTGCATCTCTTTCACATAAGGTCCTACATACCTTCATCTCGCCAATTGTCTTCGAATTGTCCTCCATGATATACCTACAAGCATCAATGATAGATAAAACTGTCACATGTCACCCACAAGCAGGCATAGGTCTGGATACACTATCATCGCTTAGGGTTTATGTTTGGGGAATCATCAAAACTCCATGGCTGCGAGTTTTGACACATTTCTTCTCAAACCTGTGGCCAAGCACCGTCAGACATAATCTGTCGCCATACACCTCAAACACATGTAGATGGTCCTAAAGCGACCGTGCTTCAACATCATCCTCAAGATGGTTTCCCGTCATCCGATGTCCTGTGCCATGTCAATAATGAGAGGAATCATTCTTCCAACATTGCATAGTCATCTCCTCAGTGTAAATATAGTGGTGTGATCTGTACACCTAACAAAACATTCGCTATAAAATATGGCATTCCCTTGACCGAATAAGACTGTCATATGAACCGATTCAGGTAGCTTTCTTTGTTAGCATCGTAAGCATGAATCGAAAGTGCGTAAATGTTTTGGAGAGGCACGGTAGTGTGTATGTAACACACTTGACCAATATCTTCTGAAAGGAATGAGGAGAAGGATCAGTTTCTATGAATGTTATGACACGGCCACATGAATAGGGACTGTATCAAGATCTCCCCTACTGCACGTCGATTTCAACTAACATTGTTGTTAAATGTCAGAGCAACATCGTTCATGCAAACTGCCTCCGCACAAACGACTGGATTGATTGTATTCCTTAATAGCCAAGGATAATGATAAATCTGACATTAAGTTGAACAATTGATCAATGTTTAAGAGTGAAGTCCACTTCTATGACTGAAGGATTCAGTAAGTGTATTCCCGCAAGTTTTAAATGATGCTCATTTCATACATGAAATCTGAATTATTCATTGACTAGAAATGGATCAAATAGAGTATAAACCACCATAAAAAATATAATCACACCACAGGATATTCAAGATTGAACTATACCAAATGTTAATCCCTGGTCAGAGAGTCGTTGTGCAATCACCAACCATAACACTACTAGATAAATTTTTTCAATGTGTTGGGGACATACAGGTAAATTTGCAAATCATGAGCTCATAAATATTAGGAGTGCAAGTGTAACTACTAAACAAGGAATCCAATCACGCTAGAAACTCTCTTCACTATTCTAACATAGTACATAGTTAACTCACATTATATAAATGAGAGCACCTAACACATAGAATAATATTAACAAAGATTCCCTGTGAAAATTTCACGCACCAATTAAGGTTTGATTTAGGTGTAAAAGAAACAATGATCATAGGATTATAATTATTCCTAAGCTTTCTCAATCTATTACGCAAAGCTATTAGATTTTTTGGTATGATACCAACTTCTTTTCGATTTCTCAAGCATTGCACTTGATCTTTGTTTGACTATACATTTTTTGGGTTTGTGGATCGTTATAAATATCTTTGTAATGAGAGATCTTGTATTAGAACACATTTGTTTGGCACTCGACCTCCGTTCGGCCCACATCATTTTTGAACAGTGAAGGATGCGTGGCATATTTTTACATTGAATTTGGTGGATCCAACTCGTTAACTCCATACACAATAGACTGCACATCTAGCTGATCCATGATTGAGGATGAGCATCTGTGGCTTAGCTTTGCATTGGCACTCACATAGAACCTTTCCCAAGATGACGTTAAAAAATACTATTGTAACGCCCATTAAAAACGACGTTCTAAAACATGTTAACTCTCAATACTTAACCCGAAATTTGCGACAAATTTTTGTTTTTTTTTTTAACAGAACAAGGTAGAAGGATAAAACAGGTTACAAGGATGTTAATCCCCTAAGGTACAACGACTAACTTACACCACTAAACTCAACCCTACGGTTTAAGAAACAGGTCTACTAGAAGGTTAACATATTTTCTAATTCATCTTTAAGGTTCGTTAAACAAATATTCACTAGGAAGATACCAAGGATTAAGTTAATTAAATGTTTTCTTCTCCTTAATGATGTTAATTCCTAATAGGGTTAACCTCTTACCCAATTAATATAAAATCATTATCTTAATAACTTAGAGTCTTTTCTATTACTAACTAAAGATTGATAAGGACTAACAAAGGTTTAACACTCTAGGGCAATAAAATGGCCCTATTCCCAAATTACACATACCCCTAAGGTTTTAAAGGCAACATTAGTAAAATCCATTTTCTCCTAACAAAGGTAGGGTTGATCCTCCACCCTTGGATCAAATCAATTTAAACCACAAGATCCTAGGGTTACAACAAGCCCTAAAAAAATTCCATAAGCATTCTTATTAAACCCTTCCTTTATTCTATTTTCCTCATTTGGCCCATTTTCCTTTGGGAAAAATGCAGGTTGGAGAGGAGAAGGCCATGGGAGCAAGAGGGGAGAAATCATGGAGGAGTCTACAAGGAACAAGGTTGTTTCCATTTTCATTCAAGGATTGGGAGGGATCTCTTTCCCCAATCTAGTTTTATTCTAGACCATTTGTATTTGGATTTTCAAATTTGGGGCAAACCCTACCCCATTACTATAAATGAAAAAGAATAGTTTTAATCCACCATTTAAAGGTTTTTCTACCCAATGTAAGGGTTTTAATCATTTTTTTGCTTGCTGGTAGTTATTAGATGAGTTTTACAGCTTATAAATTAGATTGAACTAGTCAAAATTTACACACATGCGCGGATCCAGAAAGTTTTTTCACAAGTGATAGAACCACCGCCCAGAGCCAAACGACGGTTCTGGAACCACCGCCCTACCTATGTGACAAACCATGGACCACTGCCCTACTGAACGGCAGTTTTGAGACCGCCGCCTGAGCCTGGATGACGATTATGGGACCACTGCTCTGCACAGGGTGGTGGTCCTGTTTATGAAAAAACCAAACCTTAATCCGGGATTTCCTCAAAAACTAAAAGTTTCTACAATGTTCCAAAACACATTCTGGATGGGATTTTATGCACCTAAGGTTTCCAGTTTTGATCTTTCATTCCATTTAATCATTTCTTAGTTAAAACTACTCATTTTAAACATTATCACTTTCAAATAAAAGCACAACTAGTTACAAGATCATTTCCATTTTGTTCAACTAAATTTTCTTTATATTTCCATGAGCAAAAAAAATCTAAATCTACTTATACCTTATTGTTTTCTTACTACAAAATCAACATTTCCAAATAACAACATACTTCAAGTTTGTTCTATTGTTTCCATTTTGCTACAACATATGTATGTTCAAAATAACTATAACAACTTCATTTTCCATTCAAATTTATTATGCATACAAGTTCAACTTCTTACAAATTCTATATTTCCTTCTTTCTCATTTACAACATTACAACTTCACTATGAAAGTAAATTTCTTTTTCACAATGCAAATTCCAACTAAACTTTTACACAATATAGTCATTTTGATTCTTTCTCTTACACAATATGCCAATATTGAAATGCAATCTTTCTCCATGAAATTATTACAAAGTCTTCCACTCAAGGTGGTAAATAATACAAGAATGTAAGCAAATAATAGAATACAATATCACAAGTTTCTCCACTCTAAGTGGGACAATACAAAGGAAGGGTCACAAGGTCTCCAACAAAACTCCAAGCTCCACAACTCCACAAGATAGCTCCTCCAATATTTGTTTGATTCATAACAAAATTGGGGGAGAGGCAACGCTCTCCACCTAACCAAGACATCCAATGAAGAGGAGAAGCCATCCTCTTCATCGGCCCCCGAGCCCCAACCACATTACAATGGGAGATGATTTCAACACATGGAAACAACAAGCTTCCACAATACTAACAATTCGTTTCTCATCCATTCCATCCACATTCAAACACAACAACAAAACAAGGAAGGAGAACACAAAGCAATAATATAACAAGGCTTAACAAGAAAGCCAAATGAGAAAGACCTATGGGGAGGCCACTTATTCCTCCCAATGTGAATGGGTGTCCACCTTATATCCTCCAATGCATATCTCAAATCCATACATACTCTTATTCCTCCCTCAAGTACCCCTTATACCTCCCACATACTCTTATGCCTCCCTCATAAAAGAAAAGAAAGAAATTCAAGCATTCCCTATCCTAGGTGGGGCACCCAACCCAAACTCCCTCCAAGAAAGAAATTAAACTCTTATGTATCCCTACAAGAAAACTCCCCATAGTCTCATCCTACTCCAAACTTAGGCAATCTACCCACACCCAACAAGCATTCCAAGGAAAACAACATTCAACACAACACATAAACACAAAATAAAGCATAACATAACAAGGTTAAGCTCCTACCTTTCCATAGTAGAGCTTGTTCCCAAGAATAAGTTCCCAAGCTCCCCAAAACCAAGAAAGCATCCAAAAGCTCCAAAAATCCACAAGCACTCCCAAAATATCCTCTAACTCTAAAAAATACAAGAGCACAAAATGATCAAGTAACCCCTAAACAAGCAAAAGAACTTCTATAAATAGAATAGGGAGAGAGGAGGATGAGGTGGCTCCATATAGGATGCCACATAACTCATCCTTAATTCCACCTAAGAATTCAAACCTCAACCCCACTGCACCATAAATTTGTGGGTGAGAGGAATGACAAGATACTTGCAAACACAAATAAAGCCCAACCCCTCTAAGGACAAAATTAATTACTTGAAAGAAAGTGCAGTAAACATTTCACCTTTTTTATCTTCCCAAAACACCTAATGGGGTCTAATTTTGACCCCCCAACCCATAGGTAGCATTGGTATGGCAATTATATTCAAAATTGCCCTACTTCTTTTGGTCACATCTTTAATTAGTTTAGGAATTTTTTTATTAAATTTAATAAGACACTTAGACCCACTAAGATAAAGGGGGAAACACATACATCAAAACTAAATAATTAGAACAAGTAAATTACATCACTCAAAGGAACACATACTAACATTAATAAAAAGGGAACTAAAACAAAAACAACACATGACCCCTTGGTCACAAATTTTCCCTTAACCAAATAATTCTAACACACACACAATTACATGTTGCCATGGTGATCCTAGTTGAATTCATCTAGAATTCCAATGTGGTTGGTCTCCAATCCCCCCAATTTTGTTGTGAATATATATACCTGCAAAACATAGAATACCTCTTTCGGCCTTGTGGCCATTTTAAAACATCTATGCAAAAATATGCAATATAAATCT